>JASBWV010000005.1:600000-957500 GCA_030039215.1 Naganishia onofrii
GGTTGCGCAGAAAGATGGTGCGTTTGCGCGTGTGCGGCCACCAGGAGGAAGTTTGATAGGTGGACGATTGGCTGCGCTTTTGGGCATTGGTGAGCGTTGACTATCGGTTTTATCTATCGCTCAAGGTGCAACCAGCTCTTCCACCTCTGACACTGTTCTTTTGTCCTCTCTAGGTTTCTTGGGACTCGGAGCAGGAAGACTGGCGATGTAATGTATGTCCAGCTCCATGCTTTGTTCACGCATTCGCGGCGGATACTGAATCCTACGCCACACAGCTTCATTGTAGTCTTGTACAAACGATGCCCAACCATATACAACCCTCCGACGATGCAATCAAAGGCGGGGTATACTTCAATTAGTTGCGCCAAAGTTGTCCTCCATTCCTATCGGTATGCCGTCGAGGATCGTCTAAGGGAAAGTGTGGGTGAGAAGCGTGCCCTGGCGTGTGCTCACGACAACCGTGTCTCTCCGTGGACTGACGGGCCGGTTTGCGAGATCCCTCCGCCCACGGCCTCTCCCACAGCCGTCATGAAGAATGGTAGTGGATCTACAAGGTATATTATCGGACTTTCAGGAACTTTTGCGGAACATGCCAATGAAGCGGTGATGGAAGCTCACAGGAACGAGTGATCGAGAATTATTATCTGAGCACTTCTATACCTTCGAACGGCTCCTATACCCTGCAACGCACCGAATCCTTCCTCGAAACCACCAATGTACGAAAAAATGAGGGCCAAGCGAAGATCGGGTTCACTCTATCGTGCACCGGCAACACAACCGCCGTTCTTCGAAGATATATGGCGAGCCCGGGTCCCCTGGACTCGTGGTGGCGTTTGCGATCTCCTTTTGTGATACAATCCTACCACGGCTCACTAATGAGCGATTCATAACGACATTCAAACGATTCAATGCAAGCAGACCCATCTCAGCAGAGCGACATCTCTGACTCGACATGCGATGATCTTCAGAGTAAGGAGGATCTTGAGGCACAGGACTTGTATCCGCCAGCGACAGACGATCCTGTCGACTTGCCTGCGACTCAGCAATCTGTCACCATAATCATACTCCTTACTGCTTTCTTAATGATGGGCAATGTGGTACAGGCTTTCAGCGTTGGTGGCGTGTCGGTCATGCTCGATGCGCTCGCCAGCGATCTACATATCACGGATAACAACTTGCAGTGGACTATCAATTCTTTGCAGCTGCCTCTGGTGAACGAATCTGAGACCACAATGTTAGCATCTAACGCTGATCGACCGGTAACAGGGCTGTACAATCCTTGTAGCGGGCAAGCTTGCAGATTCCTGGGGAAGAAAGAGAACGTTCATGTTGGGATGTGCAACATTCGCAACACTCACGCTCGTCGCTGGATTTGTGAAGAGGCAAATTGCATTCTACGTATGTCGTGCTATCTCCGGTATGGCATGTGCGTTGATCTCTGGCAGCAATATTGGTGCGTTTCTCAGAATGTGTTCGGCTTTGATAAACTTCTATCGGACTTATATAAGTTCATCTGACGCTCGAACAGGCATACTGGTCGAGAATACGGGTCCTGACAAGTTGCGGTCTATTGCGATCGGGATTTGCATAGCGGGCTGGCCTTTGGGAAATGCTCTTGGATTTACAGTTGCGGGTCCTCTCGCCCAAAAGTCAGGGTAAGGATCTGTATGACACGGTATTCACTTCATGACTGACGTCCCTTCGGGTAATGCGCCACTACGATACCAGGTGGCGATCTTTCTTCTATCTTGTTAGCGGCATGTGTGTGCTCCCTCTCGTGGGAGTTTTTTTCCTTGCTTCCGATCGAAAGGAATCTGGGGAGCATATAGACAGGAGGGTTGACTGGGTGGGAGGTCTACTGTTCACAGGCAGTTCTGTGCTTTTGTTTTTCTGCTTGTCACAGAGCATTTCGGAAAGTCATGGGTGGCGCACACCTTGTCAGTACCCCAGAACTCCTCATTAATGTGCCGCAAACAGCTGGCTGATAAAGGTACATCACAGACATTATTGCCCTGATAGTGATGTCCTTTGCCTTATTTTCTGTCGCTATACTGTGGATCGACTACTTGGAGCGAGAGACAAAGTATGCGCCGATCATGCGACTCAGCATCGTCACTCGGAACAACGGGAAGGTAGTAGCAGTCTACGCAGTAGCCGTGAGTGACAGCATCGTGTCAACCTTTGCCCTACTAATTTGGCTACTTCTGTATGCCTAGTTCAGCGTGCATTGCGTCCTATTCAGGGCTGGCGTATACAACGACGATATTGCACCAACGCTATGAGGATTTATCGCCAACTCAGATCATGGTGAGTAATCAGTCGACAACTGTATCCGCCATGCAGCAACGGAACAGACGATGGCTGATTTCTACTGCGATCTTCCGGTCGTAGCTCCGATATCTCCCGGAGCCGATTGTGTGAGCATATACAAAGCGCTGAAGGGACTGTATTGCTGAAATCTCGCTAGCGGAGTAATGTGTAACTTTTCCGTCGGTCTTCTGTCTTCAAAAGTCAAAAAGCACATGCTTCTTCCTCATTGGATCTTTATGCACGGCAATTGCAAATGTTTTGTACGCTGCTATGGACGAGACCGCCACATACGTCAGTTTTCAAATGCTTGGCCAATGTTTATGTGTCGTCGGCCCGGATCTTGTCTCAAGCACCGCATTCATTTACATCACCAGCGTTATAGACTTCGCTGAAGTTGCAACCGCAGGCGCGAGCTTCCAGTTCATAGTCGCATTTGCGAATGTCGCAGGGCCAGCTCTGTCGATAGTGACATACGCGAGTTTAATGAAGCCGAATTGGGAAGGTTCTCTTCCTCAAGAGGAAACGAAGCACAACGACCATTTCTTGGATTCGTTACGGGCAGCTTTTTGGCTTTGGGCGGCATTGTGTTTTGCCGGTGAGCCGAGAATCCTACCTTCTTACAATCCAGAACTGATGCGACCCAATTGTAGCTGCAATCCTCACTATCCTGACTTTGCGCAACATGCAGAATGCCCCCGAGAAAGAAGAGAAACTGCATGGGACGAGTCAGTCGCGACACCCAGACGACATGGCGGAGCCACCAGGTGATGAAGCCAGGATACAGACGGTCGGCATCGCCCGGTCGCTGAGCAATGGTAACAGATAGTGGGCCTAGTATTATGGACGGTTGGCTACATCGAATAACACGTTCGCGCCTGTATGCTAAAGTAACCCTGTCATGCTGTAGAAGAGGTAGTATGCTGAAGGACGCTCCTATGGAAGCTATGTTGCATACGGTAAAGAAATGAGACTCAGCAGATCGGAGAAGTATGAAGTGACCGGCCACGAAGGGCTCCCACCCAAGGAAGGTATACGTGGGATCATGTGCACCGACCGGCTTGAAGGGTACCATCTCATGCATGGTTGCATCTCGCTCGGAGCTTTCCCAGATATCGCTTCATCATTCGAATGGCCCAAGCGAAATCGGCCGCTGATGTTCATAGTCGCATTCCATGCCTTAGGTTCTGAAGAGAACAAAGGTGAAACGCACTTAAGGCCCTTCGAAGGTGAGTTTACCCCCTTCGAGCCAACGGAACCGCAAGATAGTCACAAACAAGGCTCAGTACAATAAGAGCAGGCAGAACATTCCGTCTGCTCTTTCCCTATCATAATTTTACTAATATGTCTTATTTCCAGAACCCAGAGCGGAATAGCAGCAATGCCACCCTTGAATCTCCGTCGGATGGTAATGGGAGCGTCAAGGAATTTGAAAACCGCTTTGTCTTACGGGAGTAACGAGGTGGTTGTACACAGACCAGCGCCAACATCCTCCCTGGATCCTCCCAACGTCCGAGTGATTGTACTAGCCGTATGCTTGGCCTTCGGGAATTTGGTCAGCTCTCTGCTCTCCAACAGTCTCTTCGTCATGCTTGACGTGCTGGCGGACGACCTGAAGATCGATGAAACAAATCTCCAATGGGTGTTCAACTCTTTCCAATTGCCGTTTTCGTGTTCAATCTTGGTAGCTGGGAAGGCTGCCGACATCCTTGGCAAGAGAAAAGTGTTCTTGATTGGAGCATCGGCGATTATCATTGCGACATTGAATACAGGCTTCATGAAGAATTCTACTGGCTTTTTCGTTTGTCGGGCTTTCGCCGGAGTCGCAAATGCATTGCTCATGGCTTGTAACTTTGGTAAGTCTTGTTGCGCTGTGGCTCGGGGCTCTCGTGTGGGATCAGTCGTCGAGGTTGACACAACACTTATATTCAAGGTATCCTCGCCGAATACACCGCTCCCGATGGAAAAGTACGCTCTATCGCGATTGCGATCATGATGGCTGGCCAGACTTCCGGGGGTACCTTAGCGTACCTTGTTTCGGGACCGTTTGTTGAAGCGATAGGGTGAGCGATTAAGGATGGGTTGCCCAGGAGCAGAAACAGCAGCTGACCTTATTGTCATCGGTATGATATGTTGACAGATGGAGGCCAATGTTTTACCTTGTAGCGGGTCTCTATGTCCTTCCGTTGGTCGCAGTGACTTGTGTGGCGAAACACAAGCTGGTGACGGATGCCGGCAAAGTCGTTGATAAGCGAATCGATTGGTTAGGGGGACTGATCTTCACGGCCGGAGCGGTGTTTCTTTTCACGTCCCTCTCGCAAGCATTACGTGAATCCAGAGGCTGGAAAACACCTTGTAAGCTTCGACCACAGACAGTGCACCAGGTTCTTACACACCTTAGGCAAACAGACTGAGGACATGCTTGATACAGACATCATTGGCCTTTTCGCCAGCTCCATCATCCTGATCGGCGTGGCGGTGGGGTGGGCCCGTTACCTTGAGAAGAACACCGGTTATCCCCCTATAATGCGCATCAGTGTTCTTACCAGGAAGAGGGGAAGGATCGCCGTGATGCTTTTCATTGTCGTAAGTGCAATAACATAAACCATGTGTACGTGCGCCTGATCCGTGCATCCAAGTGTTTCTGCGTGGGCGGTTATGCTGGCCTAATATACTCTAGCAATTTATTTTATCAACGCTTCGAAGACATGAAACCTAGTAAACTCATGGTAAGTGTTGTACATCCTTGGCCGTGACGGAGTCGCTCCATCTTGACAGTACGCTTGTCTGCCACGTCTCTAGTTACGTTTCGTGCCTGCACGACTCATGTAAGCGCACATCTTCATTAGCATTCTCATAGGCAGGGCCGTCAACAGAACAGATATATTGACTCGGTTGTGACCACAGAGGCGCAATCTGCAATATCGCGGTCGGCTTTCTTGCTTCTAAAATTGCTGGGAGATGGCTCTTCCTGGTCGGCTGTTGCGGTACCGCTACGGCAAATGTCCTGTTTGCTGCAATGAACGAGAATGCAATATACTGGACTTTTCAGTTTTTCGGAATGGCGTTATGCTCCTTGGGAAGCGAGATAGGCAGTACCACTGCTTCCATCTATATTGCAAACAATGTGAACCCTTCCGAAGTAGCTGTCGTTGGGTCGTCGCTGTCCTTCATGGTAATGCTTGGAAACATCATCGCGCCGGCATTCTCCACCCTAATATACACAAGACTCGTGGTCGTGAAGCATGGCTCACCTTATCAGAAGCAGAATCCAAGATGAGCGTGGACTTGTTGGATAGCTTGCGAGCATCATTTTGGTTCTGGGCGGCGTTGTGTTTTCTGGGTCAGTCATCTTCACGCTTTCAACCTTGAATAATCGCCACCTGACTTCGACGCTGGCATCGGTGCGCCTCTTGTCACCAGCTGCTGTGTTGACGGCAATCTTCCTCTACGATCTGGGGATAGTCGAGCGGAAGGCGTCTAAAACAGTTGCTCGAGCTGAAGGAGACGAAAAGGGCGACGGCAAAGCTGAGTGTTCTGACAGGATGCGAGAGACCAACGACAGCTCTGAGCGGCATGATCCCCAGAAGCTGTAGAGGAAACGCTAAATTTCGTCCGCTCGACCTTTTGCTTCTTTCCGATGTGCGTGTATCGTAAGGCCAGCAGCTGGGCCAGCGGGATGTTGTTATTCTCCTCGAATTGTAAAATAAATTCGTTTGCGATCCGATTGTGCATAAACACTCACGGGTTGGCTCCGTCCAAGATTCCCATTCCTGATAAGACCAAGTCGCGGCGTGGATCAATTTGCTGATATGTATCTGATGATAAGAGCTGAACTAACTACGCCTGATCCATATGATGAGCTGAAGCAGATGCTACAAACATGAGCAGACATGGAGCATGGAGAGCACAGGTCCATAGATTATAGGTTATAGGTTCCATGCAAGTCCCTCCCTATAATGTCACCCTAATTCCGCTTATAAAAACATCTACCGACCGGCTGCGGCTGTAGTTGCTCGAACGAATGAAGACTCGGGCGCCGAGAACGCGTGACCTGTATTTATTATGAACGCGACGGTATCTTTTCTCGTTCGTGTTGTTTGGCTGGAAAAACAATTGCAGTCTCCCTCCGTCGGTACGACCGTGCTCCGTGCTGCAGCTCGTTCTTCAAAACAGTCTATGGCATTGTGAGAATCCCATTTTCCTTTCCTTCTTGATTCCAGGCTCCACTCACCAGGCCCATCACACTCGTTATTTTCCCTGCATTCCCGTAGACACCACCCGCTCCGTTCAAAACAGTAATCAGCCCATCCCACCTGATTCACCCTCCCGATACTCTACGCATTCTCTGCTCGACTATCGACCAGTCTCCGTTCTCACCATGTTCGAGTTCCTCGACACCCTCCACTCGTCTGGAAAGCCTGGACCGCTGGCAACTCTGTTGTCCTCGGTCACACCGAACTCGTTGAAGCCAAGCTACCGATTCACCCATTGGATACCCGGTCAGACACCCTTGTCTACTCAGACGGAAGTAGTTGCTGCCATCGTAACATATCTGGTCATCATCTTCGGTGGTCGGGAGTTGATGAAGTGAGTATTTCGTTTCGCCGCCGGTCACGCAGTGAGAAAAGGCAAAGGAAAGCAGGTTGCGTATGGAGCGGACCGCAGTCCTCAAGTCTAGAGAGTCTCAATGAATGGAGAGTGGACAGCATAATACACGAGCCAGGTGCTAATTGGCATCATCCCATAGGAACCGAGCTCCCTTCAAGCTTCAATTCCTTTTCCGAGTACACAACTTCCTCCTCTCAGCCGGAAGCGCAATCCTCCTAGCGCTCATGCTGGAAGAAATGTAAGTCCAGTCAGGCTGATACAGAGGATTGTAAAGAGCCTCTATTCTGATGCGAAGATATTTTCATCTACAGCGTGCCTATGTACTTGAAGAACGGAGCCTTCTACTCTATCTGTAACACTAGGGCTTTCACTCCTGTGAGCCAACTTGCCATCATTCCGCAGCAGGACAGCTAATATGGAATTACTGTCATATAGCGTCTTGTCTCATACTACATCATCAACTACTACTTCAAATACATCGAATTGATCGACACCTTGTTCTTGGTATTGAAGAAGAAGAAGCTGGGTATGTTGAACCACTCGTATTTGCAAACGCAAAACACTCATTTTTTCGTGAATAGCATTCTTGCACGTCTTCCATCACGCCGCCACTGCTGTCTTGTGTCACAATCAGCTTGACGGAAGGACCTCTGTGGTAAGTAGTCTTGTAAATGCCAACATGAGGACTTCGGGCTGAATGGGGTTTGTCATAGCAATGGGTCGTTATCACCTTGAACCTTTTCGTTCACGTCATCATGTACTACTACTATTACGCTACTGCCGGTGGAGCCAAGATCTGGGTGAGTACCATCATTCTTCTGGCAGTAAAAGGGCTTTCTGACTGAACGCGGCGATACCTGTAGTGGAAGAAATACCTTACTACATTGCAGATTACGCAATTCGTCATTGATTTGCTCGTTGTGTACTTTGCATGTGAGTAAAACTGCCCAATCACATTCGTTTCGTCGCTAATTTTCCTCATTCCCCAGCGTACACCCACTTTGCCATGACTCGATTCCCCTTCTTGCCCAACATGGGAGACTGCGCTGGTTCTGAGCCCGCAGCCTTCTTCGGTTCTGGTCTCTTGACGAGTTACTTGTTCTTGTTCATTGCGTATGTGTTCCTTTTCGAACGGAATTCCTCGGCGAGGAAATATATCATCTAAAACTTGGCCTATCCACAAACAGTTTCTACCGAGCTACCTACAAGAAGGCTGCAGGGTAAGTGTATTGTGGTAGCAAAAACTGCGACTTCGAGCTCATTTGTGATTGGTCGCTTCTTAGAAACAAGGCTGACAAGGGAAAGCGAGCAGTAGCACAGGCCGCCGGTGACATCCGAGGAAGCGCCAACAGCAAGGTAAGCTATTCGAAGATCTAGTTTCCACCTATCAGAATGTATACTAACAAGATTCCTTTTGTACCGCCGTGTAGTAGGTAATCCGTCGAGATAACCGGGGCGTCGCTGTTATTACGGAGATCAGCGACTAGTAGGGGTAGTGGTTATACCTAACGGATGCGCAAAAGATCTCGCATGGAAAGACGGGATTCATTCTACATTATACTACACTTGCTTAATGTCGAGATGACAGTTCTCCAACCGCAAAGAGAGCCGTCTCAATGGGCATATTTGACGTGATGCCCGGCATGGACGATGGAAATAATGTTATGGTTATGATGGCGTGGCAACTCTTCTGCCATATCGTGATGAGCTATAATTCATGAATTCTAGTGATTTTCGCGGCATTATGTTCTTCGTCAACTTTAGAACAACCCGCCATTGAGCTTTTGAGGTGTTCCTGTGAAAGGACGATATCATACTAGGCATATGGGAGAGGTTTGCAACAACAGTAGACGGTACTCTTCAGTTTGCTGTTCAAGAAGCTCCTCAACAACAAGACACCTGCAAGTCACGTGCCATCGGGTGAGGGGGGATCTCGCCTATTTATGTCTTTGGAGGTAACCAATTGCTATTAGCATCCGCGGCCATTGCTTTGTCCCTTTCGTCTGCAACTTCTTCTCCTCTTCCTCTACTTATCGTCAATACGCTGTGATATTCGTTGGAAATCAGGTGGATATAGCTACAAGATCGTTACGATAACCAGCAACCTTCACAGGATGTATCGCATTACAGTATTAATATCCGGTTCAGGTTAGCAAGCTTGTTCAGTATTTCAGGTTCTTGTACACATGCTGAAACATATTTCGGCTACAGGAACCAACTTGCAGGCATTGATGGATGCTGCAGGTACCGAGCGTCTACCGAACGCAGAGATCACATATGTTATCTCTTCACGATCGAATGTGAAAGGGCTAGAGCGGGCTGCCAACCACGACCCACCAATTCCGTCGTTGGTCTGCGCCCTCAAAACCTTTTTGAATAAGAACCCCGGTACCTCTCGAGTCGACTATGACAAAGAGGTCGCACGGAGAGTTGTTGAATCTCGTCCGGATCTCGTAGTGCTGGCCGGCTGGATGCATATCTTGTCACCAGAATTCTTGTCCATCCTCGACGGCACATCACCTCCTCCACCGGTCCCGGAATACCTTGCGGCATCTCAACCAACCAATTCTTCATCAGAAACCACACAGCAGATCCATCTGCCGATACCGATAATTAATCTACATCCCGCATTGCCAGGCGCTTTCGATGGAGCGAATGCTATCGGACGTGCATTTGAAGCTGCTCAACGAGGAGAAATCCAGAATACTGGGGTTATGGTGCACAAGGTCGTGCCGGAAGTTGATGCGGGAGAGCCTCTGGTCGTGAGGGAAGTGCCATGCGTCAAGGGGGAGACCTTGGAGGATTTAGAAGCAAAAATGCACAATGTGAGTATTCGATCAGTAGCAATTTTGCACCGAACTCCTATTCTGATTGACCTTGTTTGCTAAATAAGGTTGAACATGAAATAATCGTTGATGGGGCACGCAAGGTCTTGGAATCATTGGGTCGCTAGTAACATGGATATATGATACAGAAATGCAATGACATGCTCTAATGTCGACCATGTCTATCTATAATGCATTTGTCCGGCTGTAGGCCTACAACCCATATCGCTCCTTGTTCCTTCGTCTGGTGCGGACTGAATGACCGCATGATACCATACCCACCGTAGCGGGGTTCAGTAGCGTATGCCACATAGTGCATCTGCCCAGGTTCCTAGTGAGGGCCATAGTCCACGTTTATATGCTATAGTTGCCCAATCCTCGCGTACGTCGCTTGCAGTGGTTTGATAACTCTGATGACTGATGCCACGATTCTACGCATCCGCTGTGCGTCGAGTTAGACCTACGAAAGCTTGCCATAATAATTCTTAGAACCCTTTCTTAGCCAACAAATCCGCCTGATCAATAAAAGGTTTTCTGTAAGCTTTTGCGAGTTTATGTACGTTGATTTCGACGAGTCACATACGACTTCAAGGTAAAATGTAGCTGGTCGAAACTTGACATCGGTCCAGTATAACCGTATCATATTGGTCCACCCGACTCTGAAAAGCATGTTCTATTCATCAGCGACATCACTCGGCTCCCCATAACGCTGGCTCAACTCACAGGTCGGTATGACTAACACCAACAAGGGTGCCCTGATACTCTCCGTGTTTCGCACTCTGAACGCTGACCAATCCATCGTTTGGACCTTCGGCCGCGTAGATGATACTATGCGACCAACGGAAAGTATCCAGATATCCTGGCTCGAAACATGCCCCCCACGAGAAATACTTGACATTGGGATCGTCTGGGCATTCTTCGTTGAAGCTTTCCATACTCTTTGATCCGAGCGCTTCAAATGCTGTGCCATCCCCGCCGTTCGGTAATTTTAGACTATCTAGAAGTGATAGCCAGGATGGAAGGTTCGCACCTAGTGCAAATATAGGACATCAAGTCGCCTTTCAAGAATCGCAGGCCGCCCGATAAAGACCGACTTACGACCGATGATGTTATCAATGACATAGTCGGCGAAAGGTGAGCCTCTATGGGGCGTTGAAATGGTAGTCAAACTGGAAACCTTGAACTTTTCAGGTTTCAACTTGGAAATCATATACCGCCCATCAATTCCTCCCTGTAAGACAAGATGGGTTAAAGTGGTCCAATTCTCGAAAAATATAAGCAGGCCGAGGCTTACCATACTGTGACCGATAAGATTCACCTCTCGGCCAGGGTACCTTTCTTCGATCGCGGCCATCAAGATTTCCGAGCGGATCTTCGTACTGGATGTCGCAGGAACACGCGTGATCATAACTTCACATCCATTTGCTTCCAAAACTTCTCGGATCCCTCGCCAATGCGAGATCTGCAAGCTTTTGATGTAACAAAAAACGCTGTTAAATCGGAGCAAAGAGCTTCTTCAAGTTGAAAAGTGTACATACGGTGGCAGACTAGAGGGTCCAAGGTAGTCGAACCCGAGCAGTCCATGGCAGAATACTAGAGGATTCTTAGGAGTTTCATCTATAATCAAGAGCCCGAGTCAACGACACAACTTGACCCGTGTATTGCAGAGGACGCACATTTCTGTTCGATTTTTGCCATCGACTCTTCCACATTCTCGCCCTTGTCCTCGGGAGCCAACATTTCATCATGCGCTTTCTTCTTGGCACCCTCATCCTTTTTATTCGCATCAGCTACCCCCGTGCCTTCCCACAGCGTCCGCCAAAGCGGCCTGCCTTCAATGTCGTCAGCGATAGCACTCGAAGAGAAGGGTCGAGGGATTTGAACGTTGGGAAAGCTTGGGAGATTCGGTCTCGATAGCCCTAGGTGAAGCGGGAAATTGAGGGACGTGAACGACGACGATCGATGCAGTGAAGCCGAGCTGAACAGCGGGTATCGTTCCTGCGACGAAAAGTCGGCATAATTCTCTGGCTGATTCCGGGAGACTTCGAGCAATGATGAGATTGTTCGTTGAAGATGGCGAGGGGAAGGCTGAAGAGATGACTCTGACGAGGACCTATGCCTAAACTTGGGACGAGGTGGTGCACGGGACTTCTTGTCACCTTTGACAGTCTTTCGCGCTTCGTCCTTTTGGAACGGACTCCCCGGTACAAACGACGAGAACTGCTTTCCTGCGATATTGACCTGATTCAGAATTCCAGAAGCCGTCCTGGATGCATTCTGAAGCGCCGAGGCGGCCATTTTTGTTGACTCTCCGACGATATTCGTGGAGCTACGAGTACGTGACCGCTTTTCTGGCGTTTGACGTATCCGTTGGCTTCCCAGGCCCGTGAGCAGATTCTCTTCGTGGCCTTGTATCTTAACCTCCCGTCCATGTACGATCTTGAGCGCTTCCTCCAACACGTCAACTCCTTGGGCTTCTGGCCCTACTTCTGTATACCTCTCCGCGGTAGTCAATCGCCTGGTTTCGGATAAACCGACAGTAGCTACCGGTATCGTGTCCGCATTGAGTTGGACCAGCGGCCTGGAGGGTTTCGAGAGCGGCGAGAACAACAAAGGTGGTCTGGAAACATCCCCACCGACAGCCACCAGACCCGACGACGCTCGTGGATGTGCATGTAGGTGAGAGTGAGGCAGCGTTTGTAAATGAGCTTGCGGTAACGGTGTCACATAGGGTGGAACTTCTGGTTGACGGAAAGCTGAATAGTGATCGCGCCGTTCATGTTCGCCATCTGAAGCACTGGACCAGTCAATACTGGTCGACCGCGCAAGCGGAGTTTCCAAAGCATCTTGTAAGAGGTTTGCCAGCGAGTCTTCACTTGTCCGCGGTGGCGCCTGCCGTGCATTGCTGGTCGCTGAAGCAAAGGTATCACGTCCATTCTCGGCAAAGGTTTCTGGTTGACCGTTCTTGCTCATAGCGCAAGGTTTGATGAATATCCTATTTACCAACGCACTGTGGACTGCTAGAGTGCCGAAATTCGACCGCAATGGAGACGGTCGTACCGAACGTCTTGCGATATGGTGCAGCATTCGTCCATGGGCAGTTTGAAGGAACGATGTGCGGCGAATGATGCTTCGGCGCGTTCCCTGGGCTGATGCTGTGGGCCTGCGAACTAGATGCGAGTGGGTAGATTGTTACTTTTCTCAAGCGTATCCTTTGACAAGTGGAGCATTCGAGCTGGATACCTGTCAAGTGATAAATGATAATTAGATACCCAGATACCAGATAGCTACCTAATAATATGGGACGGAAACAAGACTGATGTCCGCAAACAGGACGGCTCGATCACCTACAATTTCGCTTTCGTCATGCTGCAAACCAGGTGACGACGATCAAGCTCATAAGCTGCTCCTGAATACACAAGTACGACGGCACAAGAGTACTCTCTGGTATACAGTACCAGCTTCTTTCAACCAGACCTACATGACCGCTGGAGGATCTTCCTCTTGGAGCTGAGCTCCGGTGAGATACTGCGAAGCTTCGGCAACGTTACCCTGCTTGGCACGCGAGCAGTGACCAGGGAGTGAGCAGGTTCAGGTTTCCTCGACGTGAACATGGTCAAGGTCTTCAAGCATACGCATCGCTTGTAGGTTCAAATGAGAGATTGTCGGTTGTGACCTGTATACTGACGGCTCCACTGTTTTGCGGAAAACAGCGATGATGCACCACAGACCGTCTTACTAGCATTTTACCTTCGTTACCCCAACCCATTCGCCTCTCACGTCTTGTCGTGCGATGTCATTTCTCGAGATATCGATACCAACACTGGGAGCATCAGCACGCAACGGCTTATTCTGAAAAAGGGAATCGTACCCCGTTGGGCTCGGACATGGCTAGAGAATTTCGGGATGATGGGTGGAGGTGGGTTGGAGGCGTGGGTTTTGGAGGAGAGTGAGGTGTGGGTTGATCCGGAATCTGGAGAGTTGAGGCTGAAGAGCATGACGAGAAACATATCTCACAAGAAGTTGATGCACGTTGCAGAAGGAACGGAGCTCGAGTCCGCTGCTCCATTTAGGCAAGTTTGTCCTATCGTTCTGTCTCGGCGGTCAACCTAACCGATGATTTATTTTATTTGTGGCTACAGAGGAACATATCAGCACACGACGGCTTTAATCTCATCCAATTTCGGCTCGGACTCCCGACTGAGTTCTTTCGCAAGAGGGAGGATAGAGAACTGGGGAGCTGCACGATTCGAAGGGAATTCAGAACGGGTAAGTCACACTCACGAGCCGACGCGCTGAAATGGCGTTGGTGTGTACTGATGCTCACAACATGTACTTGGCAGGCGCGACAAGGCATGTCGCTTATCATGGAAAGATTACGAGGATATCAAGCGCTACCCAATACCCTGGAGGCCGAGGAAAGCGAAACAACAGTGTCAACCGATGACCAGCAGAGAAGACCACATAGCTTTTACGCTGAACGTGGCACATCGCGAACGACGGCGTTCGGGTCTGGATCGAATAATGATGAATGGGAGGAATACCGTCCGGCAGCACATCGGAACAAGTTTTCAGAGAAATATACAACAGGTGATCCATCATCAGGATCAGGGCGGGGTGAAAAGAGCGGCGCATCAACACCACTACCTTCATCGTTCTTCTTGGCAACACGTCCAGACACGGGATCCACGATGAACCAGCTATACCCATCGTTACGGAAGAGGTTCCGTAGAGAAGAGCAACAAGTGTATGCGCACGATCGGAGGAGCGACATTAGTGCGACTCGTGACTTTTCGCTGAGACATTGGGAAGACAGCGAGCAAGGGAATGCTGAAGATGGCAGACGTTAGCGAGATATTGTACATTAGATAGCTGGTGGCGCATGGGATGACACCCGACACTGTATCATATATACCTTTCACCTTTTTTGCACTTAGAATGCTAATAATCTGAGAAACTGACTGCTAAAAGACTCCGAAGCGCCGATCTCGATGGTCGAAGAACTTGTTTCAGCCGGTATGACGAATGTCGCCGGCTTGTCGACTTTTTGGTTTCGCCTCGACTATCGACTATCGGACAAGCAATGAGGCATGGCAAGGTGATATCAGTCTTGAGATGGCCATTTCATAGCTATGTCTTCGAGTCTGTTAGCTCACCCACGTCGCTCTGCTACAATAAGATGAGACCCGTCACTCGTCTGCCTCGCGCCACCTCGGCCATTCGAGTGCTGCATAACCGCTATTCAGTCATTCCATCTTCCTCCTATGGAGCTGCGAAGGTCCAACGGTCCCGCTTGTTCAGTACACCTCAGAGATTCGCTTCCTCGACTACAGGCAAGGTACCACCACCGCCACAGCGCCCATCAAGCACGATACCGGAAGGCAATGATCGTCTTTCCGGTTCAACAGGCGGCAAGCAGAAAAAATCAAGACTATACAGGTTTACGAGATTCACGTTGATATCGGGTGCAGTGATATGGACAGGAGTGGAGCTGGATAAGCGATATAATTCTGCTGCAGTGACGCGGAGTATACGGACAGGGTGGATGGGGTGAGTCGTATCGTGCTTTCGTTCCTGCCTTGCTCTTCACTAATGAACGACGTGGATAACGTCTGGGTAGAATTATAACCACAATAGATTGTAAGTCGCCTTCAACGCCTCAGGAAGCATCAAGCTGAGACTTGCCGAAACACGTCTGATAGATAAATGGAATTTCACGCCTTCCAATGCGGCGAGAATTGACGCACTGCATGAACGTGTTGCAGGTCGTCTGCATTCGACCGTGATGGCGAATCAAGGGCTGTATATCAAGATGGGCCAAGCGATAGGTAGGCAAATCAGGACCTACATCGGTTACAGTGCGCTGATCTGACGATTATCTATTTCGGATTGCAGGTCTACAAGCAGCTCTGCTACCAAAACCGTACAAAGAGGCTTTTGCCAACATCTTTGATGCCGCTCCCAACATCCCGTATACCGAGATCAAACAGGTATTCTTTGAAGACTTTCCAGGAAAAGCACCGGATCAAATATTTGCCTCGTTTGAAGAGACACCTATCGCTTCTGCTTCAATAGCACAAGTACACGAGGCGACGATCGATAGGCACGAGGTGTTACCCGATGGCAGTATTGGAAGGACGTGGAAAGAGACAGTAGCGGTTAAAGTGCAGAAACCAGCTATCAGGAAGCAGATGGAGTGGGATCTGTGGAGTTATCGAAGTTTGATGTATTTGACTGAAAAGCTGTTTGATATGCCAAGTGAGTGCCGAAGTATTAACCGTGCTGGATTGTGACACGCTCTGACGCCATGTATCTTGTTTTGGCCATTGACAGTGTATTTCGTGTAAGATGAACATCAACCATTCCCATACAAGCCCTGATTCTGACTAGTCACCTATCTAATAGCGCGGACTATGTATCCCAGCAGATGCGCCTGGAAACCGACTTTTTGAACGAAGCAACCAACGCACAGAAATGTGCTGCATTTTTAGCGGATACGCCCGAGCTCAAGGATAAGGTCTACGTGCCCAAGGTCTATCCTGAAGTTGCGAGTTCGGAGCGGGTGATGGTTATGGAATGGGTCAAGGGCTGTCGGTAAGTGGACCATGTCTGCGAAAGGGGGTTTGTTTTGTTGAAGATTATACATCTTTTCTAAAGGATAACTGATAAGAAGCAAATAGAACAATGGGGTTTCAACCCGAGAGAAGTTATGGACACTGTCATCTCCTGTATGTCAGCTATGACATTCAAGTGGGGATTCGTACATTGTGATCCGCATCCGGGGAACATTCTCGTTCGACCACATCCAGAGAACCCAAAAAAGCCCCAGGTCGTGAGTACTCGCTCGTGAGTTTATGGTGAGGATCACGACTAAGCGATGCTTTTCTTTGGTAGGTCCTGCTTGACCACGGTCTCTGTATGTGATTTTGCTTGAATTACGGCTTGGACCGCTCGTCTCATGTTGTTCGTTCCTGCCATTGCAGATATCACCCTTCCAGACAAATTCAAGGCGGAATACTGTCGATTGTGGAGATCACTCTTCACACTGGATACGAAATCGATTGAGGATATCGCGCTCAAGTGGGGTATCCAGCTTCCGGTCGACCTCTTCGCCTCGGCCATCCTTTTGCGTCCTTTCCAGGTAGACAAGAGACGGCAGGCAGCGCAAAAGCTGGCAGAGGAAAAGCCAAAGAGCGAGTACGAGCAGCAAGTAGAGCTGAAACAGAAGATGAGAAACATGTTGGCGAATGAAGCTTTGATCCCGAGGGTAGGTTCTCATGCAGGTCATGACGTATGCCTGTCACTGATCGATGCGTGTCGTTTTCTAGGAGTTGATCTTTATCACAAGAAATCAACGAATGTCTCAGGCCAACAATCAGGTCAGTATCGTTCGACGATTGCGTTTCTGACAAGGCAGTTTCTAATTTTTTCTTTGTTTTAATCCCTTTTCAGACTATCGGCTCATTGTCACCTAGGATCAACATTACGGCACATGTAAGTTTGTCTCCTCATCACTCGTTCTTGTATACGACGCTGATGACTGGTCTGGTGGAACGTTTGCGAAATCAAATAGTGGGCTGCACGAGGCTATCGTGACAGTGTTTTGCAAGACCGATCTTTGAAAGCGGAAGGTATCAACGGTTGGCTCATGGATAGACGAGACAACTTTGTGTTCCGATTGGCGCTTCTTGTGTTGGATGCAAACTTTTGGGGTACACGGTTCAAGCAATGTCAGCAGCAGTATTTACTTCTTGTCATTCCACCAATCTCTTTAGCTAACTTCTCCTGCACCATGGCGCATGCTATTCATACAGGGTGGTATTCTAATGAAGGCAAAGGCAAGAAGGGCTGGGAGGACCAGCTGCAAGCACAATTCGAAAAGGTGAGAACAACAGGTTTGAGATTGTGATGGACACTGCTGATCGCAGGGGTCTCGACTCTCATAGATGGCAAAGGACGAATTTGGAATAGAGTTGCAGGATGACGTGTTCTTTGGATGAACTTGTGTAGTCTAGTGGTATGTGATGCGTGGCGTGTTAGGTATAGAGATCTAGGTGTATTTTGGACTTGTGTAGCGTAATATTCATCTGTAGCCGTACTTGCAAAGAGCGTTCTCATATCAAGCACCGCCTTTGTTGTTTCTTGACGTACCACTTCGTGTCCGAGACTCAACCACACGCCTGTCGAACCCTTTCATTATTATGCTACATTCGTATCAATGCGGAAATTATGCTACACTTGAGTTGTCGGGGAAGCTTCATGTTCATGCAAATAAATCTAGCAGGGTACAATGTATAAGCAATCAACCAACATGTCCGACAGCAATCTGATACAACTCACCCAATTCAAACCGTCTTCCCATGTGTCCTTTTCGCCCATACTCTTGAGACAATCCAGGACAAGCGACTCCTGATATCCAAGATTTGTCAGAACTCGGTAGATGATATACATTCGTAAAAGGTGTTTCTCCTTTGCTGTCGGATCCGTGGGGTTGGATATGCTGATAGCTGTAGAACAGTGCCAACCTGAGACCAGCTTTTCATGCCCGAATAGCAGAATGTGAACATACGTTTCTCTGGACGTCGTGCGCGATCCGTTTCCAGTATCTGGTCACGCAATGATGGCTCAATATCTAGATTGATGTAACTTTTATTCGTCCTCCTGTCAAATTCGATAGCCTATGCGGGTAAGTTAGTCACATGAAAGAGACCTCCTAGCCATGTTTACTCACTTTCATAATCTTTGCGACTTCTCGGTCCCCCCTTTCCTGCAGCCTTTCCACATACCCTTGATAGATTCCTTCCTCGAGCTTCGGATCATCTTCCCAATCAACGCCTTCTCCTGTCTGACCATCTTGTGGCTTGTTGTCTTTCGTATGTGTATCATTCTGATCTTGTGCTGGATCATCTATTGCTGGTGGTTCTTCGGAAACTGCTTCAGGCACGACCTTTTTCGGTTGAGAGGTTGTTGCAAAGCCACGGGCGACAGGCTTCAACGCTGTCTTCTTCTTTTTTGCCATGCTGTAAGAGGCTGCATTCAGCACGCGTGGTGATTGCGAGGGTAGCGGATGAGAGCGGAATGACAATGCAAAGGTGACTTTGTAATGCAGAAGAAGCTGGAGAAGATGAACAGTACCCATACTTAGAATTACACGAGGTAGCAATCGCGCTCGACTGTGAAACAACTTCAAACGTCATAGCCCGCAACCCACTCCACGGCCACCACCACCATACACATGCGTCCGTGCCCTGATATCAATTCAAGGTCTTTACCTGCAAACCTGAGATTAGCCTGGACACCGCCATCAAGTCTCACATCAGTTCTCAAGATGGCTTTCGCAATGCCCCTCACCACGTCCATCTGTTACACCCCGCTGGACGGATCCTCCTTTTCCAAGCCGAAACACACCATTCTGATATACGGCGCGACCTCATACACCGCCCGACTGTTGATCGACTATCTCGCTACCCACCCGGAACGCAAACAGTTCACTTTCGCTCTCGCTGGAAGGAATCCTGAAAAGTTGAAGAGATTGGTAGATGAACTGCATCAGGCAAACGAAGATGGCGAGGAAGGCAAGACGGAATGGATCGCTTGCGCATTGGAGGACACTGCCGAAGGATATCCAAAGGTCGCAGCCATGGTCTCCGACGCGGAAGTCGTGATCAACTTGGCAGGTATGTCTGGATTTGAACTTTAGGCCCAGCTGGGAAACGGGGTTTGACTAACTGACGTACCGCGTAAACAGGGCCTTATTCTAGCCACAATGCGGAACTCTTGGTTCGAGCTTGCGCTGAGCTTGGACGCCACTACATTGACTTGACGGTAAGCTCGAGGGTTCCTATTCGATCTTTCAAGGCGAATCCCAAAACATGGACTTGCATCACATTCTCAGGGCGAAACGTTTTGGATCAAGGAAATGATTGAAAAGTGAGTATAGAATACGCGTGTTCGTATTGACGATATTGTTGGCTTATAACAACCTGTGATTCAACACCAGATATGACTACCTGGCTTCCAAGACCCACGCAATCATCGTACCAAGCTGTGGTTTCGACTCTATTCCTTCGTATGTATCTACGCGGGAACCGTACACGAACACCTTGCTAACCATACTGCCTACCGGGCTCTTAGAGACATTCTCGCCTATCAATCGGCACTGCATCTCGCACGACTGAACGGCTCGAATAACGCTGAAATCGAATCCTCGCAGACGTTTTACAATATCAAGGGCGGTGTTTCTGGTGGTACGATTGCGAGTTTTAAAGCCATGACCGAGGTGGATCCGTATAGGATTAAGAGATCCATGGGGGAGTTTGCTTTGGTTACTGCAGGAGGTTGGTTTCATTCGTCGTGCGCTCAAATGCTGAAAGAAGCGGTCTGACGTCTCGGCCCCCTCAATCTCTGCCTTCCTCTACTTCAGCATCTCGAGGCGTATCATCCATCGGCCTCAGACCATACTACAGTAGTTCCTTGATCCCAGCACATGGCTCATTCTTCGTCATGGGACCCGTCAATACCGCCATCGTCAGACGATCATGGTCCTTGTTCCGCTCACAGCATCAGCTTGCGCCGCGCGAGTCGTCGGGCAAAATCGTCACGTATGGCGACAAGTTTACTTATTCCGAATCACAAGTATTTGATAATCGCGGTGGACTGGGATCGCGTGTCGCTGCGTGGGTGGTTGGGTTGATACTGACTGTCAGTTTGGCAACGATGATGAAGTCTCGAATTGTGAGAGAAAATGATCATTACTTCATCGCCAAGCCTGACAGTTGCTAACACTCGGAGCGTTTTGATCTAGCTACGAGCCATCTTCTTCCGATTAGCTCCGCAGCCTGGAAGCGGACCGGACGAAAAGTATGTGTTTCCTGCGTCCGTATTTATTATTCGGGAGGGTTTGCTCACCTGATCCGTACAGAGCATTACGGGGAGGATGGCTCGAAGGAACCAATGTTGCAAAGTCGTCCGGCCATGTTGTGGTTTCCACTATAAAGGGCCAAGGCGATCCCGGTTACTGGTTGACTTCACGTAAGTGGGCGACCGTAAATAGTCTAAGTCGCGTTGTATCGCGTTCACTTATATTCTGCCCTTTCGTCATTAGGCATGCTTGTCGAATCCGCTCTGTCTCTCACTCTTTCGCACGGTCAACTTTCCCCGATTGCTCAACAAGGTGGAGTGCTTACACCCGCAGTCGCTTTTGGTGATGTGCTCGTACAGAGACTCAAATCGCGGGGTGAGTTTGAGATTGAGACGATGACTTTAGAAGAGTGGAGGAAGCAGAGAGAGGGTAAAAAGAATATCTAGGCATAGCCTTTTGGCTCGGAAAGTTGCAAAGGCAAGGTTCTCTCTCCTTGTGGTGGATTCGGTGAATGATATGACAGAGTCTAGAATAGACGTATACATGCAATGTTATGTCATGAAGGAATATGCATTGCAGCAAAGCGTAGGTTACCCGGCCCTCTCGGACACGGTACCTTTCCAACCCGCATTTTCATTGCGCTTTTGAAACTTTAGCCAAGCGCGCATAACCCCGCGCTTGAGTGTTGCGCGACGAAAAAATTGGCCAGAACCTGGAGCAGTGCACGGCCAGAGCGTGAAGCCATCCTTGCCTGACACCACACCACGGCTCGTCGTCGTCTCAGCTGTTCCTCTCCACCCCCATTCGCTTGTGGTCTATACAAGACTACAACCAGCAATACTTTCTCGCCACTTGCGAACGTTCCGGTTTTTACTTCGCACATCTAAAAAGACCTCGGTCTACTACCTTCTACCCGTACAGTGAGTCTCGCAGCTCGTTTCTCGACGTTTCAGCAAAACTAGGCGCTCATTCATCTTTGGTCGTTGGAACAGCTCTTTTCTTCCTTTAAAAAGACATCAAAATGTCCTCTGAAGACGTCTTCGAAGGTGCCATCGGTATCGACTTGGGTACTACCTACTCGTGAGTGCCTCGCAGGAAGTGGTACCAGGTACTGGCGTGCTGATCATTTGCCTCGTAATTTACCTCTTTTCCTTCGTAGATGTGTCGGTCTGTGGCAGAACGACCGAGTCGAGATCATCGCCAACGATCAGGGAAACCGAACCACCCCTTCCTACGTCGCCTTCACCGAAGGTGAGCGATTGATCGGTGATGCCGCCAAGAACCAATCTGCTATGGTAGGTCCAGCTTCAAGGTGATTTTTTTTCCAAGGACAGAGCTCATCTCATGCGCGGCATATAGAACCCCCGAAACACCGTTTTCGACGCTAAGCGATTGATCGGTCGACGATTCGACGACCCCGATGTCAAGTCCGACATGAAGCACTGGCCTTTCGCCGTCATTGACCGAGATGGAGCCCCCTTCGTCGAGGTTGACTACTTGGGCGAGCGAAAGCAGTTCTCTCCCCAGGAAATCTCCGCCATGGTCTTGACCAAGATGAAGGAGATCTCTGAAGCCAAGATCGGCAAGACTGTCAAGAAGGCCGTCGTCACCGTCCCCGCTTACTTCAACGACTCTCAGCGATTGGCCACCAAGGATGCTGGTGCCATTGCCGGTTTGGACGTTCTCCGAATCATCAACGAGCCTACCGCCGCTGCTATTGCTTACGGTTTGGACCAGAAGTCTTCCGACGAGAAGATTGTCTTGATCTTCGATTTGGGAGGAGGAACTTTCGATGTTTCCCTCTTGTCCATCCAGGGTGGTGTCTTCACCGTCAAGGCTACCGCCGGTGACACCCATTTGGGTGGTGAGGACTTCGACAACAACTTGTTGGAGCACTTCAAGGCTGAATTCAAGCGAAAGTCCAAGTTGGACATCTCCGAGGACCCCCGAGCTCTCCGACGATTGCGATCTGCCTGTGAACGAGCCAAGCGAACCTTGTCTTCCGTCACCCAGACCACTGTCGAAGTCGACTCGTTGTTCGACGGTGTTGACTTCTCCGCCAACATCACCCGAGCCCGATTCGAAGAGATCAACGCCGTTGCCTTCAAGTCAACCGTTGACCCCGTCGAGAAGGTCTTGAAGGATGCCAAGATCCCTGCCGCCAAGGTCCAGGACATTGTCCTCGTCGGTGGTTCCACCCGTATCCCCAAGATTCAGTCGCTCGTTTCCGAATACTTTGACGGACGACAATTGAACAAGTCCATCAACCCCGATGAAGCCGTTGCTTACGGTGCCGCCGTCCAGGCCGCCGTTTTGAC
Organism: Naganishia onofrii; assembly: GCA_030039215.1. Classification (NCBI taxonomy): domain Eukaryota; kingdom Fungi; phylum Basidiomycota; class Tremellomycetes; order Filobasidiales; family Filobasidiaceae; genus Naganishia; species Naganishia onofrii. The sequence goes on from JASBWV010000005.1 coordinate 622,923, forward strand.
CGGCCAGACCTCGGACAAGACCGCCGACTTGTTGTTGCTCGATGTCGCACCCTTGTCCTTGGGTGTTGCCATGCAGGGTGACGTCTTCGGTGTTGTCTTGCCCCGAAACACCCCTATTCCTTCCAACAAGTCTCGAGTCTTCACCACTGTTGACGACAACCAGACCACCGTCTCCTTCCCCGTCTACGAAGGTGAACGAACCCAGTGCAAGGACAACAGGCTTTTGGGTGAATTCGAACTTTCCGGTATTCCCCCCATGCCCCGAGGTCAGGCCGAGCTTGTCTGTACCTTCGAGGTTGACGCCAACGGTCTGCTAAAGGTCTCTGCCCAGGACCGAGCATCCGGCCGAAAGGCCCAGATCACCATCCAGAACTCTGTCGGTCGATTGTCCGGTGCCGAGATTGACCAGATGATCAAGGATGCCGAACAGTTCAAGCAGGCCGACAAGGACTTCTCCGCCAAGCACGAAGCCCGATCCGAGCTCGAGAGCCAGCTGCACAACTGTGAAATGACCCTGTCCGCCCCCGAAATGGCTTCTCGTCTCAAGCGAGGATCCAAGGCCCAGGTTGAAGGTGAAATCGCCAAGGCTTTGGAGAAGTTGGAGCAGGAGAACGCCACCGCTGACGAACTTCGACGTGCCGGTTTGAACGTCAAGCGAGCCATGCAGAAGGCTATGGCTTCCGCCAAGTAAGCTCGCTAGCTAGGCTAGGCTTGCTTGAGAGGATGCGGAGGGGCACGGGTTGCAGGCAGTGTGTAGCAGACAGATAGAACATGTAGAATCATCACAAAACCATCCAAAACAATGGTGCCACCAGTTTCGACACTTGCTTGTACCGTGCTATTCCCGTCCATTTGGCATGTGGCAAGATCCCTTCTTGCGCTCATGACTTTTGTATTATAAAACATAATATCAAAAGGCTCAGAAACTGCGGGATTCGAGTTTCGACGGGTTGAGGTCTGCAGCGTTTGAGCTGCTACGCTTGTCCTTGTGCGTTGACAGACCTGAGCGAGCCAGTGATGTGTGTATGCAGCTCGAGTTTTGAGAACCTGGTCGTCTGCTACAGCTTTTTGTCGATGCATCTCTACGTGTCCAGCCTGTGCGTTCGCAGCTGAAATGTCTTGATAAAGTACAGCAGTATGTATGGTACAATCATATCGAAAGGGACCCCGCTCTCATTGCATATTGAACAGTCCATGATTTAGCTAACTCTAAGACCATAAGAGCCAGTAACTAGATGGTCTTAGCTTTCACAGGTTCATCTCCATGCATCGGTGGCGGCGGCACCTGACCATCCGCCGAACGACGCTCTGCATCCTCTCCACCCGCAGCGCTACCCACTACTCCACCCTCCGCCTCCCGTCTTGCCCGCTCCTCCTTCTGTGCCTTCTTCTTCCTTTTCCGCTCCATAGGATCGTATTCATACGCATTAGGCTTGAGCTTTGTCCGTTTCTTCTTTTTGCCGGATGATGATACGTGTGAGTGTGAGTGTGAATGCGTATGTGGGTGGCCGTGGTCATGATCACATGAAGCGCCGCTGGGTGTATGTGAATGTAGATCGAGTGGTTCGGGACGGCTTGGCGGACGTGCGGGTCTAGGTGGATGAACAAAGGAATAAGTTGATGATCAAAGTTGAGAATAGGAGATATACTTGCCTTGCACTTCCGTCACCGGCTCCACCGTCACTCTCTGAATCCGTCGTCGACGCACTGCCACCTTCATCACTCGCCTTGCCTTTGCCTTTGGCCTTGCCCTCACCACTTCCCTTGACATCCCGCGGGTACATTCCGCGACCGCCCGCGCCAATCCCACGTAGTCGATCATTATCCGGCGGTGGTCGAGGTACATCAGCATAAGAGTCCGAGGAAGAGGAGGATGATGACGAAGACGAGTCTGATTCAGAAGACGATTCGCCGAATGCTCGTGATTTGTGGTAGATGCAGCAGACTAGACAAGACAAAGAGACAATCAATCACACGTCAGCCACGAAAGGTCGACCATATGTGCCTCGGACTGGAAAACTCTTCGACGACGTACTTTTACTACTCTTCCTTCCTAGATGCTCATTATCAACTACCGCCTCATCCCAAACTACTCTTTGTCGTCGTAGAGGCCCTCCACGAAGTGTTAATACACCGACTTCATTGGCGTTGCGGCTAGATCCAGCGACATGTTCGTCAGCATCGCTACCGGTATTGGTGGGCGTGTGGGTCGCCGTAGCGATTTGTGAGCCTGAAGTGGCGTCTCGCTGTCTTTGCATTGCGGTGATGGGTCGTACGTGAATGGTATGAAAGGGATTCGAATCTTTCTGGGTTGAGTATGCATAGTCGATAAATCGATAAATGATTGAGTGCAAGATAACTCCTTAATAAGACTCAGTAGAGCCCCTCCCGGCCCACTCTGATCCGACAACTTCCTTGGTCGCACAAACAAACCACTACCAGTACGGTTTGTCTTTGCCCCAAATTCAATGTCAGAGCACTGGAGGAGCCGGGAGCCGTGTACATTTCGGCTGAGGAACCGTTGAAGGGAGAGATTGCAATACAAGAAGGGGCTGTCGATTGGTATGCGGCCGTAGTCTTTACCTGGTAAACATAGCTTGATGTTCCAGCTGAAGCAGCTGCTAAAGCAGACGTCTCGAGAGCCATGGTGCCTTTATTCTTGTCATAATTGTACGTATTATTATGATCTACTCATAACCCCATGTTACTCTATGCCCAGTGAGACCGAAGCTCGCTCACCATTCCTCATCTCCGAACTTCCGTGGCAAGTGCCTCCTGCTCCTCTACCACTACCACCCACTAGCCAACTTCTTCCGGAGTGTGTTCTCTATACGTCGAACAACCGCAGTGTCGGTATATAGACTCGTCATCATGTAAAGCACATTGCCGAGCGGCCTCGAATGGATGTGGAAAGCCTCAAAGGGCGGACTGCTGCTGCTCGCTGATGCTGTCGAATCGGAGGTTATCAGAGCAGACGAGTCGGTGCGAAGAACATTTAGCAAGTCTTGGGCAAGGGAGGAAGCGTAGCCTGTTGTTCCAAAACGCTTAGCACACTGCAACCTCTCTTGGCATTCTCGAACCGACTCACCGCTAAATTGTGCATTGTCCGGTTCCTGCAACTCGATAGCCAACACAGTACCCATCGCCATTGTGCTCTTGACACGCGGGGACCGACTGGCATCCTCGATAAACTGCTTGCTCCACAAACTCCATAATTGCTTTGAATGCTCGTCTTGACCACTAACAGCCTCTACTCCCCAATCCTGCTTGGCTTCCACCCAATTCCCGTCCGCCTCCTTTCCCTTCTTCTCGATCAGCTGGAGAGCTTTGAGCGCAACGTTACATCCGATGGGATTGGCAGTGTAACTATGACCATGAAGCAAGGCGTCGACTTTCCGTTCAGAATGCAGGAAAGCCTCAAATATCGAGTTTGATGCCAGTGTGACCGACAGCGGTAACAAGCCGCCCGTCAAGATCTTGGCGTAGGTGGCAATATCGGGTGTGCTGCCTAGGATGGTACTGGCGGTGAGGTACGACAGCCTGTGTATACCGGAAAACACTACGTGACACGCCACTGTCAGTATCATCCTTTTCCCTCATAGTGAAACGGCAAACACACCTTCATCGAAAACCACCGGCAAACCCTGCCACCCATCTTCTTCTTGTGCGGATTCCGCGCCATCGTCAAACAAATCCCCACTGGCTCTCACCACATCCATCAAGCACCTTTGAAACAGCGGATCCACAAACACCATCCCTCCCGCGCCCAGACACATGGGCTCCAACACGAGTGCTCCAAACTTTCGTTTCTCGCCCGTGATCGGATCCGTCTGCGCCGTAATCTCTTCCAAGGTTGTTCGAATATGTCGGGTGTAGTAGTGTGCGAGATCACTATCAAGCCGGCTCTCGACGTCATACACTTCGCTCAACGACCCGAATTTCACCTCCCAGTGGTCTTTACTGGCGGCCACAGGATCACTATCAGCAGTGACAGTCAACCCATCCTTCATCGGATGCGCGGGCCAGTTCCCTGCCTCGATGGACGATACCAACACTTGCCCGTTCTGCAACGTCACGGCGGGCGGCGAGAACCAATGCCCACGACCGCGGTACCAGTCGACGGCGGTATTGAAAATCCCTTGATCAGCGGCATCCATGGATCCTATCTACCCGCAGTATAGAAAAAAACCAAGTATGAGCGGGAACCGGATGACGCATTCCCCGGCATGACTAACTGTATCACCATGATATCCACCCTTCAATCCCAAAACCCCCACCTCGTGCCCATTCACCCCTTGCCACCCATACCGCCTCCCTGCTGCCCTCAACGCCATCTTCAACGCAACCTCCATCCCGGTGCTCCCGTTATCCGAGAAAAACACGCGTGAAGCCCACCCCTTGCCGATTGAGCTCAACAGGGTTTCCGCCAATGTCAAGGCAGGCAGATGGGTTCCGGAGGGGAAGAGAACGTGTCCGTATCGTCCCGCTGCAGAGGCGGCGGCGAGCGTGAGTTCGGGGTTTCCGTGCGTGTGGGCTTGTCTGTGCGGGCGGGCGGACGGACGGACGGGCGTGAGCATATATATGCATATGAGTACGAAAAATGACAAGCTGAAGGAGAAGGAGTCTGAATGGTGAAGACGTACGTGAACCAACTCGCCGAACCATCAAATAACGGGTTCAACAGACTCTCACTCGCACCCGCACCTCCTTCCTTTCCAGCATGCTTTTCCGTCCCGGTCCCTATCTCCATCGTCATCGTCGTGGTCGGTTTCTTATAAAACGCATCAAAGTAATCCCCCTTTGCGGAATCAACAACCATCACATTCTCCTCCTTGTTCACCTATCCCACCCCGAGGTCAGCCACACAATTGAATAAATCAGCACACGATCAGTGCAAGGACCCCGGTAAACGTTCCTATACAGAGGGGCGGAGGCAACTCACCATCCCATGCTGCGTAAAAGGCCACCAAACACTCTCCAACGTCCGTTTCGGCATCGACTCGAGTTCCTGGATCCGCTCATAATGCTGCTCCTCCAACACACGCGCAACATCCCGCATGCTCGGTTCCCCACTGGCGCCGCGGCCGTCAACCTCACCACCACGATCAAGCCTCGTATAATACGCATCCAACATCCTCACATCCTCTTCCACACTCCCCGGCGCTGCCACCCCGCCGCCGCCGCCGCCGCGCTCATGCGGTTTCTCAAACGCCCAGAACCCAACCCCCCGGTCCTCGAAAAAGGGCCTCAAGAAATCCTCGTTCCGGTAATACGGATCTTTCAAACACATGACGCCCGCGACCGAGTACCCACGGAGGAGGAGGGATTCGTAGGCTGATATGGTGGTGGATATTCCGCCTAGTTGTGGTGCTGCGAGGAGGAGGGTCGGGAGGCGGAGTGGGCGGAGAGAGTCGGCTTGGGTTAGTGGTGGATGGAGGGCGGGTGAGTGGACGCCTAAGTGAGGCGAGAGCCGAGCAGGTCGAAGTTGGAGCGAGCGAGAAGGGAGAGAGTTGGAGTCTCATCGTCAGCGACTCGGGCATAGGAAAAAGATGTTGAGACATCCGCGGGTCGATTGACTTACCGCCGGCCGTCTCAATCCATAAGCTCCCCTCTGCTCGCTCTGCGCACGATCTCGCATGATCAGAGATCGCTCGTAACAAGTGTTCATTCGATGGTGGGAATTCCTATTCAGGTGGCCAACCGGCGAAGCAAACGAGGCGAAACGGAACGAACGTCAGCGTCTTTCGTACTCATTTACTCTCTCCCTCCCCAAACCCGCCAGCAAGACCAGACAGGAAATCCAGCATCCCAATAACCCCAAATCAGACTCACGAGCTCAGGCGCCAACCTAGCTGCCAAATGCGGCGAAACCGGTTCCCGATACTGGTACAGACATTTCGTAGAGATCCTGTTTGCCCAGGAATGCGCGCCCGAGGCTTGTGTTTTGCCAGAGTTTCGGGTTACGTAGCTATGTTGGTTGATTGGGAGGAGGTAGGAGCGGATGATGAGAGGGGATGGAATCGCGGGACCAACAGGAGGGAATGAGGGGAAAAGAGAGAGACTTGTTTAGCGTATGTGTTCCCTGTGACTGAGTTTCCCAATTGGGTAGGTGGGTGGAACGTACGAATCATCCGCCTCTTCCGCCGAACCCGTACTAACAGGCTTCAAGTAAAACACTTGTTTCCTGCTCCTCGTCCCTCTGGTATCATTCTCGTGTGACTCGTTCGACTCGTATAATGCGGCAGTAGAGCGGAGGAGTGCGGTCGTGAGTAATGTTTTCCCGACCTAGGTACGCAGCCCGGTCGACGCATGGGTGAGAGTTGGGTTGTTAGTATCGGATGGAGCTTCCTTGTGATGCGTGGACGAGGTGGGAAGGAAGAGAAGCAGGAGGGAGAGGAGCTTACATCGGTATTTGCTATACCATTTTATTGACAAGAGGTTGTTGTAAGTAGTATGAGCTACGGCTTATACAACCGGCAAGAGAGCGAATGACGTACCTCCGAATACCTGGGTCACTCGTAGTTTGGGGAATAGTAGAGGCATCTCCCCCTGTGTCGCTTTGACCTGTAGGCAGGGACGAGGGATGCTTGTCTACTGTAGCTCGCGGGATCTATGTAGAGTTAGAGTAACAGTATACCCGACGACGACCACCCGATCGAATTAATATGGTGGTTGGATGCTCTTTGGTGACGGGGCGCACCACATCCTGCATCCGCATCGGTACAGTGCTGATCAATATACCTCCTTATAGTGTATAGGGTGTTTCATGTTGACAACCCCTCTACTCTAGGCACATCAGGGAGAACGCATAGGAGGCAGGCAGGCAGGCAGGTAGGATGGCTGAATCCGCTCCTCCTCCGCGGCGGAAAGTGACAGCACATGCAAAGATTGCTATTCCTGCTTCGAGCTCTGCTTCTGCTTCCCTGAATATAGCAGCGTCAGGAGCAGGAAGAGGAACACCAGCACTTCGAGCGCGGACAAGGGCGCGCGTATTGGTTTCTTCTCCCTCTGCGCCGCATTCACCGACACCGACAGCGACACTGACAACAACACAAACGACACCAATCCACCGTTCTCCGCTTACTCGTGCAGCGACGAGCATTGCTACTTCTTCCCCTTCCTCCTTTACCACCACCACCACGCCAAGGAATCCGAATGGTCTAGCACCGCGTAGAATCGGCGTCGTTCGAGCCGCTACTAGTGCTAGCGTCACCGGGTCATCATCACCTTCGTCGTCCTTCCCTACTGCATCGGGATCTAGGTCGGTCGTGAATGTCGGAACAAGTGGGACAAGTGGAAATGGTAGCGGTAGGATTGCATCAATAACAACACCTGGAGGGAAAGCGCAGAGTGATGTAGGGTTGGCGGCTTACTACCATGTCTCCTCGGCGGAAGTGGATCACCACGTACGCTCAGGTACGCCAACAACTGGAACGACGAGCGGCGTCAGTGGCGGCGCAAAACCAATGACGACGACGACGACGACGACGACGACGACGACGACGACGATGGGCAGAGTAAAACGTATCCCCGTCGGTACCAGCAACAATAGTAACAATCGCACATCGTCTTCCTCTTCATCCGTCCTATCTACCCCTCCTCCTGTAAAGGCGGGCATACGTCCGCCGACAACGACGACAACAACAACGCCCATGTCTTCCATACATGGCGGCGGTAACGTCGTAACCCCTGCGCCAAACACACCTACAATACCTCTCTACCAGACTTACTCGCCGCTTCCACCATCATCATCAACATCATCAAAGACGCCGATCACTACTCCAACGGTAGGCAAGAATAAGAAGAAGAAGGCCGGCGGTGGTGGTTTCCCATTCCCATTCCCTTCACCCGTTCCCGTCCTTGATCCGACAGACGAACCACCGGCAGCAGCAGGATCAAGAGCAGACCACAATAGCAGAGGATCACCACTAGTTAGTCCCCGTTCAGGGCGCAGAGAGGCGGGTCGGGTGTCCCGTGGTCTTGTTGCTGCTGCTACTACGGCTGCGGCTGTTGCTACCATGTCATCTCATCGGCGGGAGCATGGTGGCGGTGGCGGTGGTGGTGGTTTTCACATGGATAATCCTTCCGCTGCTGCTGCTGCGGTCGCCTCGTCCTCGTCAGTTTCTTATCGATTTACACCGATATCGAATACTCTGAACACGACAGTTTCGAAGCAGGAGGACGGCAATAATTGCAATGATGTCGTGGATTCAGCCGTTCATGCTGAGGAACAGGGAGGAGGAGCAGGAGGAAGAGGAGGTCCATCCCGACGACGACGACGACGACGGTCTACATCCCGTATCTCGGCCTCGATGAGGGAAAGCGAAACGAACGGGAGGGTACAGGATCCTTCCATCAGTTCTTCTGGGATCCCTTTTTCCCCCTCCAGATTCAACTCCGGCTCGGACGACATTTCACAATCCGAATCCGAAACTGGAACAGAATCAGACTCTTTCTCAGAGGAACCAGACCCTTTAAACGATGATGGCGAAGATGATGATGATGCTGATGATGACGACGAAGAAGGAGGAGAAGAAGACTTAGAGGCATCACCGCCTCCTCTTCTTGTCATCACCGCGGAAATCAGACGTCAGATTGTAGAAGAAGAAGACGCAAAACGGTCTCGCAAGGTACGTACCAACACCCTTTCCTGTCCTCTCCCCTTCACGCTCCCTTCTCCCCTCTCCCCTCCTCACCTCGCCCGATGGGGCGGTGAACAAAGCGGGAAAAAGTGGATGACGTTATTCATCCCTGCCCTCCGGTTTTGCTTCATGACAGCTCGCGGATCTCGAGATCAGTAATCAGTCGTTGATGACTATTAATCGGACATTAGAAGGTATGTTTTGGATAATTGTTCTTCCTCTCCCTCCCTCCCTCCCCGCTTGCTTCGCCGTGTCCGTGAGAAATATAATTCTAACGTTTACCCGTTTCGCATCGCGCTCTGCCTTTCTCTCCATGTAGCGGACGTGGCGAGAAAGAATCGATTGATTAGCGGTATGAAGCGTCAGTTGAGGGCTTCTGGGCAGCAGGTGGCGCCGCTTGGCGATTATGCGTACGATGAGGGAGAGGGGGGTACTGAGGAGGAGCAAGGTCTAGAGGCGCGAAAGAACGGAGGCAGGGACCGGGATGCATATGAAGCTGGTACGGGCCAGCCACGGAAAGCCCGAAACAACTCATCCCGCCGGCGACGGCGCACATCGTCATCATCAGGCTCCTCGGAAGACCCGGACGACGACGACGACATCTCCGCCTTCCTCCTCGCCATCCGCGCACATTCAACCCGTCTCACACGATTAAACGATCACGTAGAATCCCTTGTCACGCGCGGCAAGGAGGCGGTCGTGCGTGTTGCTGCTATGCAAGAAGGCGGGAGGGGCAGGGTCTGGGGTGTGCTCGAGTTGGGTGAGCGGGAGCAAGACGAGGAGGAGGAGGAGGAGCACCACGTGAAGGGAGATGATGTAGATAGTATAGAAGGAGAGCCAGGGATCGGCGCGACGGTGGAACTTGCGCAGGAGCCGAATCCTTATTCGGAATCGGACGAGGTGGATTCTGGATTCGGCGGTGCGGGATTGCGGAGCGGTGGATTAGTAGAAAATGAAAGGCGAGAAGAACGCTGAACGAGCTTTGTTACTCATCGGGGTGTCGCGTTGCGTTGTGAAATGAGTGTTGTGACGGTGTGAGGTGATACATGCATACTTATTCAAGGGACAGAGTCGTCTAGGAATCGTATTGGATTCTACTTTTCAAGCTGTCCAAGATAGCAAGTCGTCATTCCTGCTTTCCTTCCTGCACTGCTTTGTGCTGGCCAACTATAAGGGATGTCAGCCATATACGCGACTATGACGGCAACCCTTGAAAAGAAAAAGAAAAAGGCGGTCTCTTAACGGCAGATCCAAACAGCTAATATGTCATCCTAATCACAGCGACCGCTCAATCCAGAACCGGACAACGACTCCCAACGCAAAAGGGCAAGGCCTTGGCAAGGACGTTAACATCTAGAAGTAAACCGATTTTCAAGGAACGGAGTGACCGGTTCATACAGAGCCAACTATGTACAAATGGTCATTCTTTCTCATTTACGTTGTCCACATCAAGGAGTACAGCTATCAATATCGCTTTGGAAACTGTCAGCCACGGCTGCGAGCCTATGGTGTCGCCAAGGATATCACCTTTATTCAGGTACGTATGTGTAGACCGTGCACCTTGTTGCACGAGCACCCGAGGCGTGTGAGCCCGCGGCATAGGCGGTGGATACGACGCGCTTTGTAACACAGCTTGAATGCACACAAACTCAAAACGAGGCGTCACCGGGGGTCTGACCTGCTAATAGCCTGCCCCTTGCAATGATCCCTCACCTTGTCATGTCGAATCTGATGTGTCATGATCATGACGCTACGATTCCATCCCTCTAACATTCGTCCATACTTTCGTAACGTCTGCTACCTCGTCCAACGCTCCCAATACTCCAAATGCCTTTTCGGCCGCCTCCTCTCCGATTTCTTCGCCTTCTTCTGGCCTGTTTGCTGTACCGGGAAGGTATAAAGGTGTCGTGGGAATATATGCCTGTTCGACTGCCATTATCTGCATGTCTTTGCCCAGAGGACTAGACTGCAACAAGGATGCGACGTCAGAAAGGTCCGTAGGCGCTGTGATGACCTGTGATACAGTAATTCGTCATCAGCTGTGTTTGGGTGAACTCTTGGTTCATTTCCGGTGAAAGTACCTCATAAACTACTTCTTCTGCCTTGTCATCTTCCTGAGAGACAAGCTTGACATCTTCCGCGCCACTGTCCACAGCAACGTCAAAGAGCTGTTCAAAGAACACCTCCTTATCTATTGTGGAATCGGGTTTGATCTCGAGTTTGAGTAGACCTTTCCGCTCGAACTGGAAAGCTACAGCGGAGAAACGACACCTACGTTCGAGGGTATGGTTTGATTAGGGATGTACACGCTTGACAAGACGATCGCATCGCAACTGACCCATGCTTTGCCAGCATCTCTTTTACCTTCGATACTGCTCGATTGGTATTGTCTGTCAGACATTCTCTGAAGGGGTTGAAAAACACGCTTGTCAGCTGATCCGAGCGCCTGACAACGACGTACGCGCTCCTTGCGCCGTCACTCACATTATGAACGCTACCTGTCCTCCCGCCCCGATAGCTTCATACGTTATATTTTGCATCGCTAATCCTTCGTGCGGATTTAGCGCCTAGGCAGGTGAGAGATGATTTGTATATAGGTATCTGACAACCGACTGGACCTCGACCTTCTCACCTTTTGAATGGCGGCCTCTAGATTTGCTTTCGGATATGCCACTTCCCGAGCCTTGGCCAATATAGCTGCAAATCGAGGATTATCGGCCGGGTCTTGAGACGCTGGCGGTCGTAATGACATGAAAATTTCCTGTAGAAGCCGTTACACGGCAGACATTCCTCAGTACAGTGAAGCTCGAAAGGAAAGGAGCGAACAACTCACACTCGTAATTTTTGAAAACTGAGCGCTCTTTGCAGCGTCAGCTGCTCCCTTCCTATGTCGAATTTTGGACCACTGTAGAGGGCAGATAGAGACTCCGTCAATATGTAGTGCGCAGTATGAGCTGTGTTGACTTACTCTGTTATGCCCTGCCAGTAGCTTTACAGTGTTATGCAGCTGCCGATATTCAGCGGGAAGCCGATGCAAATGAGGTCCATGCAGGCATGCCGACGTCGCTGTTTTGCGGAGCATTGGGTATCCTACGGCGACGGGAAAGAAGGGAGCCATGGCAAGAACCGACAAAGCAGAGAGGTGAGCCTTTCAGAGCAGGTCGAGCGGTGTCGAGGTCATCGGAGGTCTATGAGCACTTACTTTTGTTCGGGAAGCAGGCCTAATTAAGAAGGGTCGCGACAAAGTAAACACTATGAGACATAGCGAGGGTAGCAATCGAAGCCGCGTCCCTCTTCCTTCATGATGGTACCTCTTCACGCTTCATCACTTCCGTTTGTAGAACACTATTCAGATGTCCAAACTATCTCGGAACAAGGTCAAACCTCGACAGATGTAGCCCTGCGCAATGTCGTCCGTTGCAGCTCGAATCGCCGCTGCACAGGCCGAAAGAGATCTCTCTGAAGCACCGGTCGACATCTTTCACGCCTTTGATTTGCCATCCGACAACCAACAGGATTGGTCTCGGGAACAAGATGAGATCGAAGAAGAGGATGTCGGAGAGCCTGGCACGGGTAGGATCTCTATGTACGTGAGGATCGTGAATGAGATGTTTGAGACAGTGTTGAATGGGGAAGAATACCTTTTCACGGAGCATGAGCAAGCTGTGCTGAACAAGTTTTTAGAGTTGGAATGTGAGTCCCGCTACCCAAGCTGTTCGCGCATTCTGATACAAGCCCATCCCTGTCTTAGACGAGCCGAAATATCTGTTGACAAGGCTACTACTGCGGAAAACCAACAAGATCTTCTCGCACAACGAGCTCTCTGTACGATATTCGTCCGAGCTAGGAGAAGACAATGTCGCCGGGCACATGGACACTCTGACTTCACCACTGACGTTCCCGGAAAAGCGACCACGTCGACCAACACATTCATCACCTGCTGGTTCCAGCCAACCAAGTGCTGATGTGCCTCGGCACGATCGATTCTTTACTGCAGACGAATTAGCGAACCTTCAGCATTTCGAAGCCGCCTCGACGCCACCTGCCACGGACGGTGCAGAGCTAGAAGAGATAGATGCCTACAAAGGTGTAAGCAACAAGCCTGCAGCCACTAGCCATGCTCGCCAGCCGCGCGTATCAACCAGCAATGCGAGACGCACTGCGCTCCCCGTCGAAGTGAAGCAAATGAACGACGCCTCGAATCCGATAGTTCTAGAATCGTCCGAGGACGAAGGCGGACAGGTATTAACAACAAACACAAAGTCTTCAGCATCCAGCGCGAGAATGGAACAACAGCCCACGAAGATCCAGCTGAAGGCGATTTCCACTGGTCTGACGAAAGAAGAGGAGGAACAGGATCCCGATTTGGCAAACGCTATCAGAGTGTCTAAACTAAACGCTCTGCGGAGGACAAGTGCCTCAACTGGCATCTCAAAGTCCATCAAGACCAGTTTCAAAGTCGTCGAAACACCGATCACAACGGCATCCGAAACAACCTCCGGGAAGTCAACGATAACAACGAACCGTCGACCTAACGATTCGAAAACCCCGCTTCCACTAGCGACGGCAGAGGATGAGTTCTATCATTTAAAGGAGGGAGATCCGGAAAGCATTACGGCCTTTGCACGGAGGGCGAGCGAGATGACAGTCGAGGAGATGATCAGGCATCTAAATATGGTAGAGCTCGCGACAATAGCCAAAGATTTGAAGTGCTGGAAATCTCGGTATACTGTAAGTGCTTGAAGGCTGAATTTGGCCGGCCATATAACTCTGAATGATATCATCCTTGCAGCGACCCGAAATCATCACAGCACTCTTGTCTTCCGCCAACAAGCAGACGCGGCTATCCTTTACCAGCGTTGCGGACACTGCCTCACCTGCTCGATTCCGAAACATGGCGCGAACGAAGTCGATGCCGTCGCCTCTGAATTCTCGGCAAAGTACGCTCGCGTTCGCGCCCAAACACGCAAATTCATTTTGCGGTTCAGGTGCAGGGAAGGAGACTCAAGAAACCCCGGACAGAAAGAAAACCGCGAAAACCACATTTTCGAAGTCACCGGTATCACCACAGACAGGACGAACCATCTTGTATGACAAGATTGTCGCAGCATTAGGGGGTCGGGCAATCCAGGTTTCAATCGCTTTTCGACGTTTAATTTGGAGAGTAAACCTTGTATTTTACCGTTCGACCATTACGCAGTCATCCGGAGTAACAAAGTCGTTGATGCTACCAGAGATCCTGACCTCGGCTCAAAAGCGTAATTACCCGGAAATCAAATCACGCCGATCCACTATCTGGCCTTCCAGAGATGCGCTCCTCGAGTACGAAAGAGCACTAGAGCTGGAAGCTATCGTAGACGAGTCATTAGGTGAACAAAATCATTCATCAGGAGCCTGGGTGGGACCTAGTGGATATGGATTCGGCACAAAGGGCGGACGACTTGAAGGTGCGAAAAGGGTCAAGAAGGTGTGGGAGGGTGTTTGGGGACGATGGAAGCAGGCAGCTAAGAGAGCAGCGAGTGATACTCAAGTTGTCGGATCCCGTCATGTGCTCGACCGTTTTACACTCGGTGAGTCATCTATGTGCACCTGAAATTGTGCACTGTGCTAAACCGTTTCATTTAGGACATATTCTGACGAGGGTTGTGTCAAAAGGAGCGACAGCTCTTGGTATTTTACATGAATATGATATGGAGTGTCAGGTGTTGCGTTCTCTGCTTGATCAGCGAGTCTGGAGAAGAGGTAAAAGAGGGTAAGCTGCCGGTGTCGAGTTTCATGACTGTATGCCAAGCTAATGTGTGAACGATAGCGCGTGGTATGATCGTTTAGCTTTGGTTCTCATGACACACTATGGAGGCGATAAAGAGAAGAAGCGTGATGCCGTTCTGGTTTGTCATGAGGGGTTGACGGATCCGGATACCCACCTCAGTAAGCGTCTTGTTATCAAGTTTAGTTCGACAAAACGGCTAACTAGGGTCTGTAAACTTTTCAGTCTATCGTCCACGTCTGTCGCGTCGTCTGAAAAGATTGGAGAAGCAGCTTGATCTCCCTCCTGCTCAAAGGCATGTTTGCGAAGCTGAATTATCCGTCAGCGAAAAACGACACCTAAAGGCAGAGAGACTTGATGGTGGAGCCAAAGCTAAGCGTAAAAGCACACTGAATCTTGGAGAAGACGAAGAGGCTGCACGTCCGCTTGAGAGGTTCGGCGCCAAGACTCTATGGCAAGGTCGGGATGAAGAAGTAGGTGTTGAAAAATGGGTTCTGGAATGGTGGGAGGACCGGGGTTATAAGGGGTAGGTATTTCCTACACGAGCTGCAGTTCTCCCGCTTATATCTATTCCTGCAGTTTCCATTCCGAAGCCAGTATCCTTACAACCTTGTTCGGCCTGCTATTCTGGCCGATCCTCTACATGGATATACCAGGCGCTTTCGAGACTCCCTACCAGCTTGCACCTCTCGATCTTGGCGATGATTCCTTCTACCGCTCTCGACAGGCTGACGTCGAAAAGCGGCTTAGTACAATGGCCAATACACAAGCAGCCATCAAAATGTTGCGCGAAGTAGATGAGGTGGAAAGAGAACGGGGAACGCTTGCTATCGGAGTCAATTGGGCGTATGAGCTGCAGGATCTTGAAGAGATAGTGACCGTGAGTCGAGTCTGTATCTGATGTGCGCGACTTGACGCTCATGATAAGATTCCACAGTGTATGGGCGGCGAGTCGCTTTCCATCCTATGCAGGATGTTTTGTGAAGAGTACGGCCACAGATCTAGCGGTGTACCCGATCTCATGTAAGTCATTACTCGAGTCGCAGGTTTCATCGAAGTTGATCACATATAACACCGCAGCGTGTGGAACGTTGAAGAAAAGAAATGCCGTTTCGTCGAAGTAAAAAGCCCTAACGATCACCTATCAGAAACGCAAAAAGTGTGGATTTCCGTAATGCAGTCCGCAGGCGTAGATGTCGAGGTATGTCACGTCGCAGAAGCTGCCAGAGACCAATCGCAAGGCAAACGCCGGCGTCTTAACAATGGTGGGTGGGGGAAAAGCAAGCAGCACGATTACGGCAATGAAAGCGATTTGCAAGAGCACGACGAGGAGGATGACACCGATGGAGCGGAAGATAGAGATCAATGGCGATTTGAAGAGGGAGAAGAAGCCAAAGGGAAGTTGAAGAGTGAGGGTCGGCTGTATACCAAAGCGCAGTTGGCAGAAGCGGAAGATAGCGAAGGCGATGGGAGTAGGCAGGACAATAAGGAAAATTTTCGTCTAGCCAAAGAGGGGTCTAGATCTTTGGCTGCAACCCAGACGAAACGTAGACCAATAGGACGGCCTCCAACTTCGACTTTACGCCAGACGACATCACTGGAGCTTCGTGGTGACGCAGTCCCAGTCATTATCGAATTGTAATGCAGGCTGTCCTTGCATTGGTTGTTGGGGTTTGCGAGCTCGTTTACGGTTGTATTGGATTGTATGTCCTTGAAATCTTGACTAAGAAAGATTGCAGCCAACCTACTAACAGTTATTTGGCGCTGCGTCCCCGAGCTATTGTTCTTGCATGGATAGCAATACGAGGCAATGGTTGATTTACTGTGCACTGCTCGAGAAAAGGGTCGGGACCAAGGTTCTGTTGTTAATGTTGCTGCTTTGCTTTCTTCGGACAAACGTGGAAAGTAGCCATGAGGCGGCAGCGCAGATACCTGGCGGAAGGAGGGTGTTGTCGGTTTTGTCCCAGATTGGCGGATTCCGCGATGCAAATGTTGTGACACTTTACATATAACACTGGGATTATGTCGCTGCTTTTGTTCGCGACCAGGGCAGTGTGCACTCGAGATGAAGGCCCCCGAGAGCTAGCGAGACTGAAGACAGATATAAGGGTTGAAGCTTGGCATGCTGTACATCCCTCTGTCCTGCCTTCCTGCTTGCTTGCTCCTATCCACCTCGGTGATCGGCGATCACAAGATGGCGCCATCCCGCGGATAAGCGTGATCGGCGTAGTGGTGATAGCATTCTGAAAGTTAACGACCTTGAAACGAATCAGCCACGTAGATGTGGGATATCGTACATATGCAGAGTTAGCGAGCCAACTCGAGCCCGATTTATGGTGCCGAGGTCAGATGACACGAGTGGAAAACGCTGAGCACGTCTGACAAGTGCAAAAAGCTTGTTGGCCGATGGATATCCAGGTTTCAGGCTATCGTGAGGTCGTCATACGGAGCTGAGTGCGACTTGAAGGACATCTACTTTATAGCTACGACTCTCATGAATGCAACGGTGCCGGTTGTGAAGCTCAATCTCAAGTACTGAATGAGGTGGCAGACAAAAAGTTGGCCGATCGGAGTCGAGGACCTTGTTGTGGGAATTTCTTCCCAGGACCCCCTGTTCGAGCTGTCTGACAACGCAAAACAGCAAAAAGACTTGTCCGTTCTGTGGATTGAACACAGGACCTTAGCTAAAGTGCTAATTACGGGGGTCAGAGGGTACAATTGGACGGGATGACGATAGCTGAAGTCGTATTTTCGCCCTCTCTAGCCCACATTTCACTTGGCTGAAGCGTACGGAGCATCATAAACCAGCCGTTGAACCGCAAAAGTGTAGTTCTCATTATACCTTCTGAGTCTTGTCCGCTCTGCGGATCGCGTTTGCGGGGCGGATGAGCTGGCGGATGAGGTGGGGGGAAGGTGGAGGTTTAGCCTGGGACGCACCAGCCAGCTCACCAGCCTAACTTAGTTCCGCGCATTCAGTCTAAAATTATTAGGCTAGTGGAGGTTAAACGCCATCATCGGCACATTACGTGCATTACGTAATACCACCAGTAATCAAGCTACTGTAGTGTAGTAACTAGATAATAACTAGCCATGAGCCAGCTATAACTAGCCTGATAAATGTGATCGAGCAGCTAGCCTGATAATCGGGGACGGTGAGTTGCGCGACTTGTGATCCTATCGTTCTTGGTTTAGATTCCTGTTTCTTCGTGTCAAAATGTGGGCCGTCATGCTCCTTGATCCCGGGACGAGTCCGCTACGATGAATCGTGAAAGACATGTTGACAATGTTCGAGGATATTGACCTCGTCTCGCTACATGGCTGCTGATGGTAAGTCGGTGCATCCTCTATGTTCGTGCGATCCAGTGCTAGTGGCAACTCATCTACGTTACAATATCCTATAGGACCTCAATCTTCTCGTCATATACCTCGAGTTCGGCCTTTACGTTTATGTCGGCACATTGTCAATACGTGGCAACTTAGCTGAGTTGTTTCCCTGATCACACTATCACGCCAACGCCTTCTGCGACTATACCGTCGCTCGGCAACGAGCTGGGAGGGATAGCGCACTCGGTACGGTTGCTCATCTATGCGTCGACGAATGGATGGCAGCAGGAGGACAACGAAGAATACTTTTAAGAGTTTGAGGAAGAGTGCACGTGTAAAGGGAATGATGGAAGTTGTGGAGATCCAAGTGGGGAACGATTTCGCAAGGAATAGAGAGCGGGAGGATGGCTTCCCGTGTGAGCATGCGTGAGAAATATCCTTGTGTCCTTAACGCTCATTCGCAAAGCAAGCTCTCATACCTTTTACAGCACGGGACGTTTGATCGGGTGTAGGATCCACCTCGCAACATCGTCTCGTATGTCCCTCCGACCTGACATCCCACCTTATACCCTGGGACATATCGAAGAAGTCGCCAAAGCGCTTGAGTTCGTCCGAACATCATCCGACATCCCGCTATTCGATCAGCGTTGATTTCACCGTGCGATCAAAAATCGGTACAGACCGTCTGCACTTTTCCTCTCTGGCGGTGCTGCATTCGAGTACCATCACTTGCCGGAGTGGCGGACGATGTTACCGTATGCGAGGATAGCATTCCGTATGTTCGATCTCCTCCGTCTTTTTCCCATGATATAAGTTGACCCGTTTTGCTGGTCTGTGCGGCGTTCGATTGCCTCGGTTAATCAAGACCGCTGTCAAGCTCGACGCCGTCTCTCTGCTGCGGGCACGGCCGAGCATTTGCCCGCTACGAAGGAATCGGAAGACGACGATCACTTTGAAAGCTCGGAAGAAGACCGACAGAAATACGACCGACATCGGTCCACTGCATATGATCTACTCGGACTCAACGCAGACCTCACGCGCGGGTGAAATGGAGAAGCGAGATACTGCCAGCAAAAAGCAGAGATCGTTGAGATGCCATGGGCGGTATTGGCGTACATCGTTTGACAGGATGCCGTCAGTGCCTGTTGACAGGCCTCGATTCACATTTGGAAGGCTTTGGTACACAACACTCCTCGATCGACTAGGGAGATTCTGCTCGTTTTGATCAAGATCATCAATCAGTTGCTCGGAAGTGACTCAAAAGAACAGCAAGGTACCGCCAGCCGAACTCTAGGTCAACTCTGCCGCAAGAATGGAGAACGAATTCTCAACGAGATCATGCCGATACTCAAGTCCTCGGTGACTTCACGAGACGTCAGGACGCGAGAAGGTGCATGTCTAGCCCTTTCTGAAATCATGCAAACTGCATCAGATGAGCACCTCGAGGCGCATGAAGACGCTATTATCTCTGCTGTCAGTGTTGCCCTCGTTGATCCGGATGTCATCCTGCGAATGGCGGCTGCTCGGACGTTCGATGCGATGCAGGAGCAGATTGGTCTTAGAGCAATTGACGAGACCATTCCCACATTGCTTGAGGCAATGTCATCTCCTGCAGAAGCCTCTGAAACAGCCTTGATGGTTCTGAAGGAAGTCATGAATCCAGCGCTCGAGAACAACCCATCACACAACCACGGCTTACCAGAACAGTCCCCTCTGGCTCTACTTGCGAAAACAGCGGAGGCGAGGAGTCAAGGTGGGTCTGTCTTCCCCTCCCCTCACGTACCGTTGCTCTGGCTAATATCGTCAGGCACATATTGGCAATACTGTTGTTTGGTGAAATGTTGTAGGTGAGACGCTACTTTCATATTCCAGCGATGGCAATACTCCGCAACAATCCCGGTGAACGCTTTTGGCCTCGAAGTGGTCCTCTCGCAGTAGATATGCCAGCAAGCTGGATGTAGATGCTCAGTTGGATCCTGTCAACATGGGTATGTTGAGCGTTCAAACAGCGGAGAGACTGTCCGATCTGTTAGTACCTTTCTCGCTTAGACTGCCTCGGCTGCGCACGCCGTATCACTGACACATCCCATTTCTACAGGTTTTGGTCGAAGTTGGCCAATTATGCAGCCTTCCTGGACTATCGGATTCACACCCTACATTTCGCCCGACGTAGCTTCACCCTTTTGACATGCGTCATTCTTCATACAGCCGCTAGGCATACATCAGTACAGGCCGTCCTAGATGCCGCCAGACTTTCCACGGCATTGAACAGACATATCAACAGTATTTCATGGCCTCGGATATTATTAGGCAATAACAAAAGCGTCTATATCTGTCAAGCATGCATGGTGTGAGCTACCTTTCTTGCGGAACCTAAACCGGGAGAGGAAGATCTTGAGTGGTCGCTCTTTGGACATGCCAGTAAGTTGTTCCCGGGCTGGCTCTCTTGTCGGCGGCTGATCAATAACCCTTCATGGGACTTCTCCAGTACGCATAGCAGTAGAAATCGGCCTCAATCTAAGTTCGTCGGCAACATCGCTGCCACAGACACATGGCACTGCGCTGTTGGCGCGTAATTCCGAAAGAACGTGGCTCACTTACTGGATCGCGGATCGCAGGTACGTCACCATCCGAAGAAGCACTGGTTGCAACTTTGACCGACTTGCATCTTGTAGCAGGGCAACACAGTTGGGCAGACCGCCGCTAATAGAGGAGGTATCGTTGATGGTAGATCCACAAATCTGGCCGAACGACACAGTAGGTAAAAATTGGTCCTGAAATTCTTGTAGTCTGCTGATCTATCACGTTTCAGACCGTGGCATATTTTGAAGATCAGTCGATTGTAGCTCTCATCAAGTCGAGACGTATCCTGGTAAGCGCACGCCGCCTTTTCGAACGATGTGCCAAACCAACTCCCAGCAAGCATGTTCTTAGATCGACAAGGCGGCTACTCACTTTGAGAGGATGCACATCATTGCGGCTCGAGAGGAATGGCGACATGATTGGGTCGACGAACATAACAAAGGTGAATAGGCCATTCTGTAATTTTCTAGGCGAACCGTGACTAAAGACCTGCATGGTCTGATGACACTCTTGATGTGTAGATTCATATCGGCTGGGATATCTCGCGAATGTGTACTACCATTACGCACATGTCGTGTCAAGGATTCGATGGATGTCGCTACGGGATAGTATACAACGAACAAACGAAAAGGTCGCTCTCGAACACGCCGGTGAGTAGTCAAAATGGCTAGGTCACTCCTGTGCACACCTGAACGTCTGTCATTTCGCGGTTTGGGATAGCGTTGTTGCTGCAATACGCAGCGCTTGATTACGGTGCAATATTTTTAACATGCTATCTCTTCCGGTGGCGGTCCTGATTCAAGTGAGTCTGCTGTCCGGTAATGAAATTTAATGTGAGGATTGACATACTGCCGAACCCCTTCGCAGAGCCAAGAAGCTCGCACGGCTCCCGGTGGGATGTCTGAGACGTTCGCCTTTTGGATGACAACGATCCTAGCGCGTTTAAGAAGGCGCATCAGACAGACTCCGTACGAAGAAGGCGTAAATCAGTGGCATGCATCTTTCTCTGCAAAGGCCTTGATAAGAGTGTCCACTCCCGGAACGGAAGCTGATAGCGACATCTTGGACATGCTGAATATCACCATCCCGGGCGATCTAATGTACATGATCTCGTGGAATCTGCCAGCAGATCCTTCTGAAAGAGAGACGTTGTCGCTAAGAGACAGACGTTGTAGTCGTGGTGATCGACACTTGTGACATTCATGATACAAAATGCATTGAACATTGATCGATAATATGTTACAATAGCTAGGTTTACGATCGCACAGCCTCACACGGTAGATATGTTGACGAAAGCGCATCACTTTTGGAAACCCCATATCTTATGGCTGCGAACCAAAAGTCTAGGGGTGATCAGATGCACGACTACCGTCTGCCAATAGAAGAAGGACCTATACTTTCTGACGAAGCAGCTTCCTTTGAAGTATTTCTCTCCTTCGCGTCCTGGGAAATCAGGTGGGGGGATCCTTTCCAAATAGTTGTCGCGTTGGTCCTTGATGTATCGGGCGTTGGCTTCGATAAGCGGCACAGACGGAATGTACGGTACACTTGACGAGCTGGTGCCCTTGTGCTCATCCTCTAGGGCATGTATGCCATCGCAGTGCCACCACACTTCGTCTTCGGGTTTCACTGGTTTCATCGGAAGCAGCGTTTCCTTCGACACAGGTGGGAATGAGTGTCGTCATCGAGCTCTTGAGCCCGTCCCAGAGGCGAGCCTCGGAACGTGGAGGAAAGATCCATCTCCCAATTTGCAGGGTGGAGATAAGCCTCGTCGGGCAAAGAGGCCCTGGGCTGCTTTGCTCTGCAGAACGTACGGATCGGCTTCAGCAGCTTCAAGCGGAAGCATCCTGATTACGGAGATACATGCTTGAAGAATGGACGAAGAATGATGTACGCTGTGCTTTCCTTGATAGCTGGGAAATACTTTGAGGGTGCCCGCACCCGGTCCGGTGTTGCTGAGACTGGTCCGACCTTGAAATGCTTGAAAGATACCGCACTGGAAAGGTAAGCCATGGATGAATGACGCCTCACTGGTGTAAAACCGCGGAATGAATACATACAGCACCAGACCCATCATATAGATTCTGGTTTGCAGTGGGTCTTCCACCTGCAATGGTCGATATCAGTACTCGATACCGCATCACACCTTCACCAATTGAAACTTACCGCTGTCCCATGCGTCATGTGTTCGCGCCAACGGCCTTCAAGGATCGACTTGTATGAGCTTCTATATCTTGTACCTTCCCATCGCTCAACACTTCCACCGTCCACATGGGCTCCTAGGGCAAATCTGCTATCTCCTGGTCGACAGAGACGGAGACGATCGCAATAGGTGAGAGGCGCGGAAAAAGATACGTCGGCGTTAGACGTCGAGTTCTTGTTGAACAGAGAAAGGAGAAAACGCTGGACGCCTAGGGAAGAGGAGCACGACCGTGCTTCTAGCTGTGCTCTCGACCAACTGGCGACAACCCATTTTTCATTAACGACTGTATGGCATGGCAACTGTGGGGGGGCTTACTAAAGCTCGAATACTGCCTTGCCATATTCCGGAAATCCCTTGACCTCCGGATTCTGCGCGATGTACTGCTTGATAGGATCGAGGCACTTCAGTGCCTAGTTGGAATTTGAAAGGGCCAGCAACTTCTCGGAAGAGGCTAGCAAGCACTTACCTTTTGCTCCGGAACGACTCCTCGGACGACGACGGTACCGCTGGCCTTGATCTGTTCAACTAGAGAGGGGGCAACACCGTTCACGATATCCTTGTAGCCGACTTCAGGTTGTAGTCGGCTTCAGGGATCATCTGTCGAGTCGTCGCTCATCAGTGATAGGCGCAAATGGTTTGGAATCTGTTGCGACTCACCGAATTACCGGCATCTGCAATTTCCTTGGTTTTCACTGACAGGTGATGACACAAGTCTACCCAAGCTGCACACACTGCATGCTGCAAGTCAGGCGAGTGAAGAATCTCTCTGGTCGATATGAATCAGTCAGGCGTCTCCGTAGGAGAGGGAAGTGTACCCACCTTTTAAGGTCACTGAATCCGTCGGGCAGAGCGACCGCCTTTTCGCCAGACAGAGAGGCAAAGACGGATGGGATGGTTCCCCTCAGCCCTGGGTTTTCTTGGCGATTGGCCTCCAGCCAGTGCATCTTCCACTTGCTTTGCTGTTTTCGCTATGGTGGCAGCCATCGAGTACTGCCTTGCGGAGCGCAGCTTGAGAGACATCGTCAAGACATGATGTGTCTTGAACGGTGTAGTCAACATGGTGATGTAGTCGGTCG
Source organism: Naganishia onofrii (assembly GCA_030039215.1). NCBI lineage: Eukaryota > Fungi > Basidiomycota > Tremellomycetes > Filobasidiales > Filobasidiaceae > Naganishia > Naganishia onofrii. The sequence goes on from JASBWV010000005.1 coordinate 646,518, forward strand.
CAGAGCGCGCTGTTCAGAGTAAAGTTTCCCTCCATCTTGGAACCTACTGAATGTGGTGGAGAACTACGCCCTGTATTATATGTTTGATTCCTGTAGGATATCCGTAAGTAGGCAAGGGGGCGCATGGGCTTTGCAACGAACACTGTCGGCTGCTTGATTCCACCATTGAACAACGAGGAACAAGACACCGACAGTGAAGTTGGCTGCACTTCGGAGGGTTGTTTCCGTGCTGCCGACAGATCACCGAGCTGTATACCCGTAGGACGGGGAAAGTACAGCACCTTCCCGCCTCCCGGTAAATCTGAAGGAAGAAGCTCCGGCTCAACCTCCAGGCTCATATTCATTGATATATATGGTCAACAAAGACAGCATTCATCAAAGTCTGCTTAGCTCAGTGGGAGAGCGACGGTCTGAAGTACCGCAGGTCTCCTGTTCGATCCAGGAAGTGGACAGCTTCTTTTTTGCCTTTCAACGACTGGAAGACTGGAAGAAATTTCGGTCGAAAACAGCGAGGGGCGAGGGGAGGTATTATAGGGGGTGTCAGTCTTGCAAAATAGCTCCAGCCGTTCATTAACCCCAAGCCATCATCTCTGCCAGCTGCCAGGATGCGATGTCGGATATGACATATGACACCCCTCTCTATGCCTGTTTTGCAACGAGTTGCGACGATGCCGATTCTGATCGGAGTGGCGGAGGCTTTGAACGAGCTCAAAAGATACGAAGCCATGTGCAACCATAGTGTGCCATCGAGTCTGAGGCTCATTCCCATACATATGCTTGCATCCTACGAATTGCCTCTCGGTCTTACTCACACAGTGCGGAAAGACGAAACGATCCCGACAGCCAACAGAGCGAACGTCTTGGTCCAAGTTTCCGGCGGACAGTCTGCTCAAACGTATCACTTCCGAGGTCTTCCGGTGTTCTGGTTATCAAGAGGATCACATCACGTTGAGGAGGACAGCCATTTAGTTTGATGATACAGTACTGCTTCTTGTAGGGATTGAGAGCGTATCTAAAGTTGCCATCTCCGAAAACTTCCCAGTGTTGGATGTGGCACTGCTCGGTGAGCGATTGTATGCCTGTCAAGTGATATGGCTATCGATATGGAGCGAGCGATGAACGCAGGTGCTGAGCAAAGATCCGGAGCGCTCGAGGTACGGATCAACTTACAACGCATGCGGCGCAAGCGAACGTGGCGTGATCCAGACAACGTTCCCCGGTTATCATACTTCAATGCCAAGCAGCCCGTGTGCGATGTTTGCTGGATTTCCATGATTGTATTCGCGCTTGATCTTGAACCGCCTTCTGACGTTCGATACGATACAGTTCTTGGGCGCGTTTCGCTTGCGGGGGTGTGCCATCTGCCGTTGGTTCAAAATGGAATCTTCTTTACATGTGCGGAGTTGGTAGAACAGCGCCGGATTGCAAAGCATCGTCAGTCGGCTGCCCGCGCGACTGCATGATAATGCGACAAGGCGTTACTCACCTGCGGGAATGACTTTGCAATTTGACTAGAACGTTCCGTGCTTGCCGAGCTTCGCGATGACTGAGCGGGAGAAGCAGTTGAGGGATAAGGGTAATCCTGTACCAGATAGCATGGTCACCACCTCGGTAGATTTCAAACGCGCGGGAAATGGTAACTAGCATCGTCCAAACAAAGCAGCCACAGAACTCGGATGAGCAATTTCCTCGCCTTGGCCGACTTGTACGGTGCAGATGCTGGCGTGGGACATGAGACCGCATTTGCTGCGTAATTCATACGGGCGTGCTGGTACTGTTGAATCCATTCTTGATCAGACAATCGAGATGTGCCTGGCTCTGTACTTTCCGGTTGTTCGGGTGCTCGAATGGTTTCTCTCAAAAAAGCCGATCCTTGTACTTGCCCCATTCAGCCCAAGCCTTGGGCAGATCATGAGTAGGTCTGTTGCTAACGCCATCCAGTACGTTCCCTTGACATGCTCTACGCACTACCTACACCACCGACAACGACAAGAAACCGAGAGCCGAGAAGAAGAAGAAGAATGGAGTGCGGATGCAGAAGTCTAGCTACCAACGGTGTGTAACCTCGATTGCTATTATTGTTGTATCATCAGATGCTCATCAGATAGTCTTTCGATCCTTCACTTCAACGTTTATATTTTTTGCTCTTGCCACAGACAATTTCACAGATCAACTACTACTTCCCACACTACAAATCAATGCCGCGCTTTGAACTCTACGGCGAAGCATCCAAGGTCGCGGCTCTCGCACGTGAGAACGAGCAAGACGCGGAACCTCCTATCGTGAGTTGGAATTTCTACTCTGGCAGGTTGAGACATCATGCTGACAGCATGACCGTCCAGGCTACTGGAGCGGAGGCGATCCTGAAGCTCATCCAAGAGCAGAAGGCGAAATTGGAGGAGGAACGCGCCAAACGCCATCTCGACCCCGAATACAAGCTCCGCAAGAAGGATCTCCCCGCAGACAACACCTCCACCATCACCAAGCAAGCGTCGAAGCTTGTTCGAGGGTTGGGTCACACCGACGTGACCGCCTTCATCGACGAGGTGGCTCCTCCGTCCTCATCGACCTTCGTCGAGAGCGCAATCAAGGCCTTTTGTGGGTTGGAAACGGACCTGACCGCAGCGCAAATTCAGAGATTGAAAGAGCTGTGGAAAGTTCAGGTGAGTGACTAACACATTTCGTCAATTGTTCTATGCGTTCTCACACACGCATGCTCTCTATCGCCAGATCGCGGTGGACAATCAGGCTCTAGCTATCGATGCCATTGAGCGGATCACTCAGGCGAAGGAGGAAGAGATCGCGATCATGAGGCGAAGTGTGGAGAACCTCGAAAAGATGTTCCACATCTTCGAGGAAGAGGGTGTACAAGGGATTGAAAAGTAGGTACATTGCGGGCATATCAAAGACATGTATTGACCCTATTATATCAGCTTCAACCGAGTCGGTCAGGCTTTCGGCTTTTGAGTCTCTCTATTAACACCATTCGACATTCTGGTAGATTCTGGTACTTTGATGTAATGTAATACGAAAACTTGTAATACAAAGACAGTTGTAATTCGTAAAGCGCTCAAGAAGATGTATCCATCAACTTCTTCGTGTCTGACTATGTTCTTGATGATAATCCGCCGAAATGGTGCAGGACAAAGTACCGGGTTGTATCGGCTGGTTGGATGGGGTTTCCGTACCCGTCAAACCGCAAGTCACATACGATTCGCGCCTTCGTCTCACGCAGCTGGGTCGTGAGACGCCAAACTCGCTGACCAGGTATTCCTCCACGGCATTTCATCCCCACGTAAATGAATAATCCTCGGTATCTTTTCTACGGGTCTAAGTAGCAGAACAGCCAAAGCAAAAAGAAATACAAGAAACGCAAACAGTGAGCAAACGCGCCAGTCATGGATGATCAAGAAAGCCAGGAAGCGAAGAAGAAGCAAAGGAACGTACCTTGTACTTTATATGAACATAATCAAGCTAGGTCCTAACTGCCCGTATCGCCTTCTTTTCCATCATAATCAACGATTCAACAGGCATCCAATCCCCGCCCGTCCCCTCCATTCGGTCCGCCAACATCACCACATTGCACATCCTCCTCGTCCTTCCTCCTCCTTTCCGTCCAAATCTCCCATCGATAGCTCCGACGCCACCGACAACCACAAGCACGAAATAGAGGTCACTCCGTCAAAAAAAGGGAATGAATATCTGGAAGGCCAATGTAGATGCATCAATTGGACTGACTGTCTTTCTGAAATGACTTAAGGTAACGGGTTGGACTTACATTCCAACCTGTCTTCAGCACTGGTAGGCCAAGGGCGGGCTGTTGAAGGGATGATGTAGTACTAGTCGTCGATACGCCGATATGCTGTTGTTGTCGGCTTCGGAGGGGCTACCAAACGTAGTCGATGTGATGAACGACCTCTCCAAATGCCTAGTCTCAGACCCCGTCCTCCTCAACTCCCCCGTCCTAACCCTCGGCGGATCACCCCCTAAAATCCCACCAACAAAAAGTATTTGAACACGCCTTCCTCGCCGTCTTCCGGTGACAGGACACGTTCCGCTTTCGAGTCTAACAGGCAGACTTGTGAGATTGGGATTGGTGGGTTGGCGGAGGAGAGGAGGGTGAGGAAGCTGGTGAGGATCGGTGTTGTTGTTGCGTGGGCGTTTGCTACCGGTATTCCGTGCTTTGCAACCGCTTCTTCCAGTTGTTTCGGCAAAATTTCCGCACTCTGACTTGACAAGGACGTGAAAAAAGCTCGGAATGCGGTCCGGCATGCTTCAGCATTTGTGCGTATTCGAGTTGGACCCAGGGGGAAACGACTTTGGTCGTGTGGTCGTCTTCTTCCATATGTTCTGCGTGCGGAAGAGATGGGTCAAGGATGGATGGAAATAGCGGGAGAGGAGGACGTACCAATGACATATTTGTGTTTTGCTTGGCTGCCATGGTTGTTCGTTGAATAGAATAAAGTTTGGAGGAAGTGTAACCAGGTGAAGACATAGAAGATTGAAGACATTGAAGACTCTTAGCTTGTGAAGAAATATGAAATCTGACGAGGCCGGCTGGCTTCAACTCGATCGCGATCACCCTTACCAGCCCGGGACGAATGACCCGTCGTCCTCTACTACTTCTTGTTGCTACTTCTCGACAAGGTTTCCATCTTCTCCCTTCAATTTCCTCCTCGCAACAAGCAAAGATGGACAGCCCACCACCCTCTTCGGAGGTCATGGAGGTGACACACGATTCACTCCACCTCCTCCGCGCACATATCGCTGCCAATGCCGGTCCTGTCGGTTTGCTGGACAAGACTCGACAGCCTGTAGATGCTGTAATCAAGGCTTCCTACATCTCCCTCTCTCTCCCGGAAAGACCGGAGAAGGCGACGATCAAACAGTAGCGGGGAACATCGTCCTCCCTGCCGACACGCCAACCCGATTCTCAACTCAGCTAAACGACTCACACACAACCTACACGCTCCCACAGCTCACCTCCGTATACACCTCACGAGGCTCCTCTGCCGCAGAATGCATGGAAAATGCCTCGGTCGGCGGTGTCGGAGTCACTGTGGGGATGGGAATTGGCACGGCGGGTGTTCCGGGTGGGATTGAGAATGCGTTTAGGCCTGTGACATTGATTGATAGAAGGGTCGTGTTGGAGTATCTGCTTGGTGGACAAGCGCCGGAAGGGAGGATATTGGTGCTTGGTTCAAAGCCGGATGATCAATGTGCGTATTACCTGCTTATCTGCGGCTTCTTCACATCAATTACCTGGTACAAAGAAACAATTCTCCGGAAACAGATTTCGAAGGTTCCCTTCCTATCCCTTACGCAGACCTCCACACCCTGCTCCCATCGACCAACAACGACCACACAAACGACTCCTCAACCACAAACTCATTCGGCGCGGGTGCGCTAGCAAGCCAAGGGTCAGGAAAATGAAAGGCGTACGCTGTGAACGCTCAAGATGGCGAAGCTGTGAAAAAGGTCCGTTCCGCCCCCCTCCCTTCACTGTTTATTGATTGCTTAGCGTATTTATGATGGTATTCTGGATGTGTGTGGCTATGGTAGATTCGTGTGCAGGAGGTATCGATCCAAGCTCGGTATGATACACTTCGGATCACTGTAGGCGGGAAAAAGAGCGTACGTCATGCCCTCCTCCTTGACCTCCTCCTTCTTCTTTTCCCTCTTCTCTGCCTTTCTTCCTCCTCCGTCTCTCCTCTCCCCCCTGTCCACTTCAATTCTGCTCTCCTGTTCCGCCACGCATGTGCTGATAATTCCTGCGCGCCAACCGGACAAACGAACCAAACAGGACTTTACGACCCTCCGTCGAGCAGTCATGGACGAACGTATCAAGCCTCTTCGAGAACGGTTAAAAGCTCAAAAAACCGGCGGTCCAGGAGCTGGTGCGGGGCTCTTATCGTCTGGTTTACAGTAAGGAGGTACGTCTTGTTTCATTTGCGCTCTTCACTTTGGTTCCCGTCGCTGATGGTTCCGCTTTTGTGTTTTTGGCTTCCTGTGTGTCAAGACCCCATCAAAGAAACAACGTGCAGCACAACAGAATATTTTGCTGCTCTTCTCTTCGCCGACGGCATTGATCACGATGTGGAACGTCAGGCGGTTCTTGGAAGATGGAGTGTACGTTCGCAGTCTTTTTCCCGTCTTGCACGCCTCACGGAAGACTGATGTCAGATTCGTTGCGGCTTACAGGTTCGAGAAATCAGAACAAGCCAAAGCGCGTCAACAGGCAGAAGGGAACAGGCATTTGGAGGACGTGATTGTGATCTATCGAACGACACTCACGCCGGATGGAACCGGTAGGTCTCCTGTTCCCCCCTCCTCCTGAACAAGAGATCGCTTTGACTGATCACTTTGTGTCTGTGCTGCTATAGAGCGGAAAATCAAATACTATGCGATCAAGAGTGTGGATGTGCTGATGGAGCTCACAGGAGGTGGTCCCGAAGCATGGTAAGCTTTCTTTGCCCACCCGTCTACCTCGAAAGGCATCGCTGACATGATCCTTTCCGTGGTAGGTACTGTATCCACTGACCTTATCTCACCCCCTGACCCATGGTCCATAAAGTAGACCAGCACTACTATCTGAGGGGCACGCGCGAGGATGCACACGCTCTGTCAAATGGACCACAGCATCAGCATTCGACCCACCTGCCTACGTTTCCCTCTTATCATCTTCCACGGCACTAGTATACACTCTAGCAATACTGTGGGAGAGTGTTCATGAAGGTGCTGAAAGGGGTGGTGGCTTAGTGAGGCTTGCGAAGAGTTTGTTGGGGAGGAGTGGGTACGAGGCGATCGGCACGGGTCTGGTGAGTCACAGATTCTGGGAAGATGATCAGTTCGTTTTCGTTGAAATGGAGATGAAGATCATGAGGAAAGAGCGAAGAGGGACCCCGAGACTAGCTCATGGTGTAGGATGGCCGAGCGAGTAGCGGCTTGCCTTTCGTCCGCATGCCTTGACTGCATGGGCGTAAATTCCGCGGAGGAGATGGAATTTTTCATAGCGAAACGGTCTGCTTGGGTTGGTCTGGCTATGTATTCTCCCCGACAAGGAGGCTTCTCTTGTTCTTGAACTAGTACCGAGTTCTCGCAATTGAAACGAGGCAGACTGATTTCCCTTTTTTCCTTTCCATCACAGCCATCCGTGTCCTACAAACAATGCTAGAAACACCGACCTCTCTCTGAATGCCGATATCACCGTATCCACCTTCACCACTGCCAGAACCAACGAGCCTTACTCCAAGGCCTCTTGTTCATTACTCAGTACGCTACTCAGTACGCAGGCGACCCGACGTCGGTCATCCTTGATTTTCAATGAACCAGACCTTCCGCGGATTACTTGAGGTACACCTCATCCAGGCGTGCGTCTTCAATAGGCGGACCAGAGTGGAATGTATCGTCGTCTCTTTATTTTCCACTGGGAGGGGCGAGTATGAATGATCAAGGGGGCCAGAAGTTGGCGGAATAGGAGCGAGGATCGATGCGAGTGCTTATGCGAACAGAGAAAGGCAAAGAATGAGTGGGTTGACACCAGGTACCGGAGGAGGAGAATTAGTGTAGACATTGTATCGTATCGCAGGCAGTATACATTCCATTGTAAATCTTCTGCTCCTTGCTTGTATCCTGAATGCGGAAAATATACAACTTAGATTACATTGGTGATAACCGAATCGTAAAGTGTAACATAGCAAAATCGAAACCAGACGTAGTGAGAGGGGTCAAACAAGTCGACCGTGGCGGTCGAGGTGCCCTTTCATGCAACAGAAGTTGTGCGAGGGTGTCGAGCGGTTCATTCTTTGCGATTCATTTCGACGTTTTCCACGCCGCCAGGGACAGTGAGAGCCATTGATTCGAGTGTGGACGTCGCATGTCGAGAGGACTTGTCGGGCATTGGACGGCGGCTGATCATGGAAGTGAGGACGTTGGAGACGTTGACCAGTACCGAAGAGTTGAGCGCCCTGTATAGAGATCGTTCATAAGTCAGCACTAGGATTTGACGTAGGAGGAAATACGAGAATGAACTTACGCTTCGCCATGCTCACTTGCCATTCGTTCCGTCATACCCGCAAAAGCGTTGAACAACTTCTCTGTACATTCCGCCTGCACCCTTTCGATTTCCAATCTGACAGTGGCCTCGTGGCGAGCGGTCAATGCCCAGGCTGACATTTCCTATGGTACAAAAAGATGCTTCGGCTGAGTTAGATCGTGAAACCGCAACCATCTTTTGAAGTTACGTACATCTGCATCTGCTACTATTACCGTCTTCTTCCCGCCTCTTTTCGCTGTCGCCATCACCGGTCTTCCCGAATCTTCCGCCTCCTCTGCCTCTACTTGGTCTACTTTTCGTTTCTTCGCGGCGTCCTTCTTGTTTCCAGCTGGCTTCTTGGCGGTCTGTCTCTGTTTCCCATTCGAAGGTTCGTCTGCCTCTACATCAACTGCCCCTTCAACAACATCCTCAATCACGGTATCGAGTTTCTTGTTTGTTGCTGCGCTTTTCTTTTTGCCAGCTGCCTTACTCGCCGCCTTCTTGTTATTTCCCTTTGACGCTTCCTGCGCCTCTACATCAGCTTGCCTTTCATTATCATTAAGGAGCGCATCGAGTTGTTGATCTTCTTGTTGTTGTTGCAAGAGTTCCGCCGCGGTAATCACAAAGTCCTCTTCGCTATCGCTGTCGGAATCGACAAAAGGGACATGTTTGCGGGTTCGAGCGGAAGTTCGAGTTGCAGAGCGGGATGAGGGAAGTGGAGATGATGATGGGTTCGCTCGTGCCGGTGATGCATCGCTTTCGTTGAAGTGATTCGCCGCATTGGGACGGGTCTGCGACATGGCCTGTATGAAGAGTTATTAGAATGCGCGATGAAATGATTTGACCATGCAACTTACATCATGCTCTTCCAACACACCTCCTATCCCATCTGTCATTGCAACACCTCGGCCTCGAACCATGTTTGCCTCATCTACCTTCCCCTTTTTGCTCATTCCGCCAGTCTGCTTCCCAGCCGCCTTGTTACTCGCCTTCTTCTTTCTTTTCAACTGTGCCTCGGCCTCCGCATCTACTTCCCCGTCAACGGCATCGTCAATCGAGGCATCGAGTCCTCCATCGTCGGACTCATCTAAGTCAAACGTAACTTCTTTACGAACTCGAGAGGAGGAGCGAGCTTCGGGTCGCAAGGATGTAGGTCGAGCGGGTCGCAAGGAAGTAGTTAGATCTTCGGATCGCAAGGAGGAGGTAGGTCCGGGTCTAGAGGTGGTAGTAGGTCGAGAAGATAAGGATCCGGTGTCCGCAGTTGAGTCGGCTCTGGCGTTTGCGAGGTCTGCCCCAAACGACGGAGTCTCTGACATTCGCTGGATGAATAACTGCTTATTTCAGCATGTGCGATGAACATAGCCAGGTGACAACAACTCACGTCTCGATCATCAAACATGCCTCCTATCCCATCGGTCCACGCAGAGCCTCGACCTCGAACCATGTTTGTTGCTACAGCCCCCTTAGTGATATTGCTGTCTGATGCGTGTAAGCGGAGTATACTGACGAACTTGGTGGTTAGGAGGAGGGAGTATTGATGGAGCAAGGGTGGCAATCCAGTCAGAGGGACCAGAGGGGAACTGCCCTTTATCGATGTCAAAGCTTCTTATATCGATGCGCATCATCCGATAGGGGCACGATCAGTGCCAAAGTCATCCTTTGCCTTGATGCGCGTAATTGATGCGTTTCCTGGCTTGCTGCTTCTCAGTGAGCACTATCAAACGTCCGCTTAATAAATCTCATGTAATCTTTCACGTACGCGAGATGCTACTGTATAAGCTTTGATATTTCTACCTTCGAATCCCATTTGCTGCACTTGCGACCCAGACCTGCTTTCTATTGACTACGCTTTCGTCCGGCATACTCTTCGACGCCGGTGACTGCTCCTCCTGCACCATGCCGGAAATCACTTACCTGCCTAGAATGAGCAAGCCCGTGAACGATAGTCAAGGCCAGAATAGCCATTGCAACCTTTTCGTGCATCTGCATAAAGCAATACAGCGGATTCGAGAATCTTTTTCAAATATCTCTGGACGTTTGTAGAATCTACACTGACAAGGTGATGAAGTGAGCTGGCGGGTGGTATCTTGCTCTCTTGCGAACAGGCGAACAGTGGCTTACCGGGACTCCGCGAAATCAGACGTATTCCCGATCAATTGAGCCAACACGGCCAGCAAAGAAGCTTCCGACGTTACTTCACATGGATTTGTCCAACATGAACGGATTCGAGGATGATACCGAAGCCGCTGGAGATACTTGGCTATGCGGATCAGACTTGTTGATAACTGCAAGAACGACAGGAGATCGTGCCGCAGTCGAAGAAGCAGCCGAGTCACCGCCGGGGGTAGGAGAGCGGATGGATGAATGGTCTGAGATTGTGAGAGTTAAATTGACGGTGGAACTCGAATCATTCGGATGTCTGGCGGTAAAGACGGCAAGCGCATCGTGCAGCGGTGGAGAAGCGTATTGCGTAGTGTGCAGGTCGTGGTTTGTCGGTTCGAGAGGGATGTAGGGCGACAAAGAGGTCCGAGACGCTGCAAATGCGTGCTTCAAGTATACTTGGCTGTGGGAGTCGGCGAGTGTGGAGGACGCCGCAGAAGACGCATATTGGATGTTTTCTGATGCAGCTGGGCGGAAAAACAAAGTCGCCCGAGGGTCAGCAATGGTCGCATTTGACATCACGGAGAACGTCGACATACCATCCTGCGTTACTCGTTTCCCTTCAATGCGCCCATCTCGGCCATCAAAATCGCTCTCAAAGCGCCCCTCGGAAACCTGCCTCTTCGTCTCACTTCCCTTGTCCTGCAATCCCGCAACCTTCTTCGCCTTTCCATCTTCAACTCGCAAATTCCAAGCGCTTCGGGATCTAGGAATCGCTTTGATGGGTGGGAACCAACTTGCTGTACGTCGTTCCTCTCTTCCCGGTCCTTGCGCTCTTCGTCTCGTTCGTTGGCGGTAGGCGAACCGGAATGAAACTGAGTGGTCAAGTATGTTTCTGGCACCGAGTGTATGGGTGCGATGAGTTGTTGCTTGATAGCCGTGTTTCCAATACGGGTTGATGGAGATGGCTTGGTGGGTGTGTTGCTGGCATTACCGCGGATGGTGGAGATAGATGTCTATTGCTGGTGTGTATGAGGCGCAGGTTGCAGTAAGGGGCATGGGGCGCAAAAGGCTCGTAGATTTCGTAAAAAGAATGATATATAAGCATCTAAATTACATAATCAAAACGCCAAAACGCTGCTCAGGGGTGTACTAGGTTGGGGCACACCTTGGGGGCTCGTTGGCAGGTTTTCCCTGCTTGGGCTCAAGTTTGGAGCTTTGCACTCTGATTGTAGTCAGCCTAATCTCTGTAGAACAAGCCAAGCCAATCGCCCTAGCCACTATCCGCAGAGGACACCTGTTCAACACCAAAACCCAAGAACCCCAACATTGCCGGGTACTGAGAACCCTTCGGAGCCGTTCCCTGGAAACCTAATGTTGGCTTACCCGGAGAAGCGGAGAGCGAGGAAGGTGCAACCGTCGAGGAATGTGGGAACAAGCGTGGCAAAAGCACAGGACAAGGTGTCAAGACAGCGATTCGGAGGAGGAGGAGGCGGTGGCTGGGTGGTAATGGCGGCCCTGGTGGTGGTCTGCCTGGCTGAGGTTTCGGTTTGACACCGAACCAGCTCAAGTGTACAATTATCGGGTAGGTAGCGCTCCCTACAGAGCCGCAAGAATGATCACTGATCGGTCCTTGTTCACCAGTTCTTACGCACTGTACACTGTCACATCGCCCGGCGGTCCGTTAACGTCTCGAGAGATCAGTTGGCAAGAATTCTACGTTCACCCTCTCATCTAGTCCACCCTTTTTGAATGTTCAACGGTATTATGCAGGTCTTGCAATCCGCTTTGATTCCGGGCAACAGGAACGCCGACAACATCGCGGAAGCCTTCCCTGGTCTCATGACCTCGTTCGGTTTCGGTCAAGTTGGTAGCCAAGTTGCTGTTGCCCAACCCCGATATCTGCTCGCATCCCTTCAGTCATCACAGTACGATCGATACGCCCAATTGCGAAGCGAACGTCAACTTGCCGCTCACTCGCGCATGACATCGGCTCTGGTCAACAAGAATCTTGTACAAATCAAGGAAGCGCCTCCGTACACCCCAGAACTGGAGGAATCTGCTCTTCTCAACCCGCTCGCTCGAGCCTCGGCTGCCAAGGGCTCGTTTGCCTTTATCAACAAAATGCCTGTTGCGCCACAACTGAATTCCGGCAACACCGACGTGATGAAGGATATCATGAGCCAAGCTCAAGGTGTGCTGGGAGTTGGGCATGTAAACTGTATCATTCAGGAATCGCTGCAAGAGCTAATTATCTCCTGACTTCACAGCGTGGACACGGAATTGATTTCAAGTGTGCCAACATCGCAGACATTCCGAGAGCGAAACTTCACTACGGCCGAGATTGAATACTGCTCCAGTGCCCCCGATTCGATGCGAGTATGAAGGTTATCGAAATCTTGAACTCCGAAGCTGGTCCGGTTGTCAAATTCTCAGGAGATGCACAAACCGCCGCAGCCGGCATATCAGTCAAGGTCTCTATCTCTCAATCCAATCCGACGGTCGTCGCCTTCGCCGTCGAGATTGCACGTCCTGACACGCTGTCGGTTTCTCGCCTTACGCTCGACAATGCCCATGTCGCACGACTGGTAAGATTCGTCTGGCTGGAAGCATGTGTTCTTGCGGAAGAGAGCCAAGGGGGATCGAAAAGCGATGTGTAGTACAGTGGAAGCGTCCGGAGTTTTGAGGACTGATACGGGCGTGTTACGACTTCTGACTGATCTTGACTCTCGGCTTCTATATCTGCCGCCACGGAAGGTGGTCTCGGGCGAGATGAGTTCTCTGCAAACTGTCGATGTCGAACACAATACACAATACACAAACACACACCTGCAGCTGGCCGGGCTGTAGAGCAGGCATTTGGGGGCACCTTAGGGGTTCGATCAGTCCATGCTGGGCCTCTCTGCCTTGGTCCTGGTTCATTCGGCTCTGTCATCATGGCCTCGTTGTAGCCCTGTAGTCTATGGAACAAAGCCTTCACAGAGTCACACCGCCGCTGTCTACCCTTCTTCATCGGACACTATCCCGAGAAACTCCCGGATATACGAGATTGAGACAACAAATACGGGATCGACACTATCTCAGGAAGCTGTTTCACAAAGTCACATCAAAAAGCTCGACCATGGCTGCGGCAGCTGGCCGACGCGGAAATGCTCCGCTGTCCGGTCTCCCACCTGCACCACCCCTGGATTTTGGAGTCACTGCGGTTTCAACGATGATCAATCAGTATCTGCCAGAGAGCAGGACCGACCCGCGAATGCTGGCTTTGGTGGAGGAAGAAGATTTTGCTGCAGAGGTTGAGAACGAGATTAGGACGGGAGAAGTGATGATAGATTGCGCCAACTCGACACTGCAAAGATATGAAGACCATCTCGACAAGATGGCACGGTTTACAGCGACAGTTCCGGAAGTGAAGGCATGGAGCGGACGAGAATTTGAAAGGGGACCAGGGCTGCTTGATATGACCAGTACGTCCAGTCACTTGCTATCATCAATTGCATAGCTGACTTGCTTCACACGGTCAGAGTTCTTCAAGTACTATATTGCGATGCGTTTGCGAACATCCGCCAAGACAAGCTACGAGTTGAACGTCAAGAACGAGATGGAGAAAGTCAAAAAGTACTGCAAACCATCGACCCTGTACAACTACGCCGCCGACATCGCAGCCCTTGCGGCCAAGTATGCCAAGCTTGACACGAAGGAACTCCATGAACTCCGCAGCTCTCTCGATTGTTTCGTTGCCGGTCTGTCAAAGAAGTATGGATTGAAGGACAAGCCCGCACAAAAAGTCACTTTATACAAGCCGGACGCGAGACTCCTCATCCAAGAAGAGATGAAGGATCCCGTCAGCATCGACGTTGCTTTGCAATTCTGCAATTTAACGAGACTTCTAGCTGTCATCGGATCCAGGCCGTGTGGACTCTTCGTTACCAAGGCGTATGACAAGTTCATCAAGATCGGCGACTTTGAACTTTATCGAATGAAGGAAGACGGCAAAACGATCGGTTTCAGCATGGATTTGACCTTGAAGAATTTCAAAGGATTTCAGAAAGACAGGGAACACGAGGTTCCTGTCTGTTTGGTCAGTCCCGAAAACAGATTCAATCTCGACTTTGATGTGCCAACAAACATCGTCGCGCAGCTGTTCCGGAGAGGAGCGTTCGGGATAAAGACCGCAGCAGAAGTCTACGATGACCCCGGTATCCGGGTCGAAATCGATCCGACCTTCTTAAGCCAGCCCCTCTTCCTCAAGATCCAGCGGAAAGGGGTAGGTTTGGTGTCTACAGAGGGAGTGGAAACCTGGAAGGATGTAGCCATGTATGCGGATGGCGTTAACGATCAAATCGCCAGGAGGTGCAAGAAATTGGGCCTCGGCCAAAGCACGTCAGGCGTTCGACCATCAGTATATTCGTTTCGTCGCGCCGTCGCCACAGACTTGGCCAAGAACACTTCCCAGATTCGAACACAGGTACGTACGTTCTATTTCGTTCACATTCCGTTGCTAAAATTGCATGCAACGAACAGACAGTCCTTGGGCATCAACATTCCGGTTTCGCGCTTCAACGTCACTACGATCAAGGAATGCGACAGTTTAATCTTTCGGCCGCAACGATGCGCGGAGAAAAGCAAGAGCTTCCGACGCAAAACTATAGCAAGGAATACTTGCGAGCTGGTGAGTAGAGCCTTCCTCAGTATTTGGTCACATTTCTGATGCGAATGCTTTTGTGATAGTGCGCGAAACACTACACAAACCCGCCTCTGTGCACGAATTGATGGATTCCGATGCCACATTGCTCGAACTCGGGAGGCTTTTAGGGGTGCTGAAGGAATGCTGGAAACGCGGTACGCATGAGTGGTTGAACTTGGAACAAGTAAGTCCTGGTTCGGTCTTGCGATATAAGACGAAGATCAATAGCAGCTAAGATTTCCGCCATAGTTTGCATCAAAGGATCCATGCGACATCGACACCTGTATGATTTATGTGCAACGGGCCTTTGAGACCCGTCTCAACGAGGTACGGGGAAGCAGGATACGTCAAGAGAAAGCAACAATCGGTGACGGGTTGATCCATATGACTCATGATGAATTGGAAAATAAACGTCTTCGATACGAGGAGGGAAACTCGTCAGTTTCAAAGAGCTTGCACGAGATGCACGAGGGTGGAAGGCGACAGGCGCGTAAGCTGATCGCGGAAGCGAACGAGGATCGCGGGAAGGTTAGCCCGACTCGGATCATGCTGGACGGGGACTCGGAAGACGGGGACCGAAGAGCAGAAGTAGGGTCTGTTGGTGAGGAAGACGCTGATGAGTTAAACGCTGTGGGATTGGACGGTGCGGGTCAGAGAGAAGGCTCGAATGACAAGATGGATGTGGACGCGTGCTCGGACATGCAGACGGTGAGTGATGCGAGCATTCTCGCTCTTCGCAAGCAGTTTTCTTATAACCTGTAAACAGCTCGATGGGGAGGAAGCCGTGGAAGAAGTTACAAAGGATACGGTGGCTGTCGAGAAGGAAAAGAATGAGCGAGTGAAACAGTGGACGACCGAGTGAGTCGAGTTCATGCAGTTGGGACCCACCAGTGACTTATCAAATTTGCTTGAATAGCGTTTCCCGTGCTGAGACCAGGACGACTTATGCGGAAGTGAGGGAGGAGCGACGAAAGGACTTCGTCGTAATCTGTGAACTTGCCAATGAGCAGGATCAAAGTTGCAGGCGATGTGCTACTGATCGTAAGTCGAAAGGAGGTCTGACACCGTTGTTCAGCGTCTAATGCTGTCCCGTTACACAGCAACGGTCACCAGCGAAAATCGTGCGCATCAGTACACGGCAAAACAGTTCGAATCACATGGGTTCGAATCACATGGAGGGACACTTTTCCATTCCGCGCGGAATGAGTACCTACGATACTTGACTTTGACTCCCACAACCAAGTTCTCCTATCCCAAAGCCTTTTCCTCGATTCTGCCCAGATCACGAAGCGACGTGTCGAAGCAAGAGCATATCGTTTGCCCTTATTGCGATGATTATATCTTCGGCTACCGATACATGACACCGCTGGGAAAACCAGCTCCAAAGTAAGTCTCTGAGTCTGCATATCCAGGCGAGTCTCTGACAGATCATATCATGCGCCCTACAGGGGAGTGAACGGCTTTTTCTATCATTTGAAGGAGGAACATTTTGACGAGGTTCCCGAAAAGTACCGGTTTGGCTTGGATAACACCAGCGACCCGGGAAATGATGACTTTGCAAAGCGACAGGCGGCGGCAGGGAGGGATTTTGAGAAGGCAAAGGCTAAGAAGGCGAGCAGAAGTAAGAAGGACGATATAATCATTGAGGCTGGCGAGCTAGTTTAGTAAGTGCACCTCATCGCTTATAGTTTTCGATGCCGATGCTGATGCTGGCATTGTCAGTCCACACCTTCACGAGTTTATGTTGCTGACGCCCACGGCTCCGGCCATGCTGCGACACGCCGAGTGGCTTGAAAAAGAGGGAAGGTCGTTGACTGTGGATGGTTATCATCGTCATGTAGAGTTCAGGGATGCTTGGGAGATGGCGCCGATGGAAGCGAGGATCAAGAAGATGGAATCGGAATCGGGAAGGTGAGCAACGATTCATTCAACGCCCACGAGACAGTCACTGACTTGTGGCTGCACCGGTTCTTCTCAGCTTCGACGAACAGCATGGCCATTGATAGACGACACGAAAGCAACTTCAAGACGACACGAAAGCAACCCCAAGACAACATTATTTCCGATCAGCATTGGGGTCACCTGACACGCATCAATATCAGCGTCCGGCCGGGGTTATATTGTGTACTCTTTCGGGTCCATCACGAGATCAAGATAGACAGCGCATTCCCGCGCAAATGGAGCGGATGAAGGCTTTCGCACGTCTAAGTAGATGGGATTGCTAGAAATAGTTGTACAAGCTTGCATTCGACTAAGACACGGACTGCAATTTATAGAGATGGTCATTTTGCGTGTTTTAGGTTGTCTCTTCATCGACAAATCAACTAAATCCTCATTCGGGGGAGACGTGAGCGACTGAGCTTCTTGTGACGCTCTCGGCGATACCTGGATTGCCTGCATCACGTCCAAAATAGATTGAAATGCACAATGATGCTGTGCGCCGCGTTGTTACAGTGCCATATCGTCCACAGTAACGGTGTTCAGGTCGATGTGCTACGGGGGACGAGGACAAACGTTGAGCCTCTTTGTTCCAGCGATTGCAAAAAAAATCGAGCACGTACTGGAACGGCGCATGGCTTGGTGATAGCGGCTTTCATGCCAACGCAGTCGACCGGATCAGTCACGCTTTTGATCATCGTTTGTGTCAACTGAGGGTGGAACAGTCGGAAAGCAACGGTACGTCTTCAAGCAAAACCGTCAGGGTTGACAGACTGGAGGTGGGATCGGGATTAGCTTACCGTGCAGTCGATCAAACCAAAGCAAATAAACTCACATTGCGCTCTTGATCTGTGCCGCGACAGTACCACTGCTGAAGACACGGATCACCGGACCGGTCAATTGAAAGATATACGGCTTGATAGCGGCTTCGGACGTTTGTTAAACCAGATCGCCAATACCGTACGAAGCCTGCTCCTTTTGTTCCTGCGTGCCGCTAAGCAAACCCGCCAACAGAATGGGCACGATCGGTTGATACCGTTTGGTCGGCAGAATCCAGGTACTTCGGAACCTGGAGAAGATGTCGATTCGATACTACTTCGCAATAGAACGACCGGTTCTCGAGATCCTGCTTATCCTTATCCATCGATTTCACCAGAGCATCGAGGGCAGACCAAGCGGAAGTGACAACCTCGTCGTCACGGTCGGCAAACAGCGTCAATAGCTGGCGCACCCGATCGATTCGGTAGCTCGAGGCGTCGAGTTCGCCGTTGACCTCGCAGAAGATGGCAAAGAAGTCATATACCATACAGCGGCGCCGAGCAGCGACATCTTTCGCCCTATCCACAGAAAGATATCAGCTCGCTTGCACTCTAGCAGTCCATGCTGGAAACAATGCTTACCATTATAGCAGCAACATCATCAATGAATACAAGCCTTCCATGTCGTAGATGCCGCCGAGAAGCGCTCGGACTGCACCATTCAATTCTTCGCGGACTTCGGCCGATGTTTCCCTTCCGAGAGATTTCAAGAGGCGGTCGTCTGTTAACGATGTAGGATGATTGAAGGAGGAGGAAGAGGGTTGGGTGGATCAGAGGGGCATGACGAGGGTTATTGATGAGAACTATGGGTTGGTGGTGCAAGCGTTGCGATGGTTAGCTTTGTGGTAGTTGTCGTGCGTGGTGCGATTTTGCCGGAGTCGTAGAACAGAGATTAAACCATCAATACAGTATCATCAAACCCCCTCCGACAGCCCTCCGACCCTTCCTTCCCAGGCTTCCAAGGTCCGAGGTCCGATCACTGTCCGATCGCGGTATGCGATAATCAGGTTACTTCGGCACTTCAGACCGTCGCTCTCCCACTGAGCTAAACAGACTCGGATGACTTTCTGCTCCGTTCCAAATTTATAAGAATCAAAACACGCAAGCAATCTTGCCATCGGGTTGCTCAAGTTCGTTCACTAGACCTGCACTCCTGCTACAAGAGACCGCCGTCGCCTAATCTGTCATTACTTTCAGCAAGCTTTCAGAATGCATATCTGCCGGGCCGGAGCTCTGTGGCGCGCTCGCTTATTCCAGTGCCAGAGCTATTGCCAGCGGAGCTGCCAGCGGACAGTAATATGGACGGAGAGGCTTGCGATGCAGCACGTGGACTTCGGCGCGGGCACGCCCTCCCGCAAGAGACTTCCGGTGACCGGTAGGAGTAGATCCGGATGTCTGGTCACTGTCTCGTGTCTCACCAGCTTGTCTTATCGTGTTACTCTTACCGAAGTTTGCTCCGCATGCAATCATGTTTCTTCTATGACAGCGACGACGAAGATGAGGACGACTCTGGTAGCTACTCTGGTAGCGAAGGAGGAGACGGTTGTGTGGAGCAACCGGGCCCTACCCTTCTTACGTTTGTCATAAGGACGGGCGGCCTTCCGCAGCTCCTTCCGCTCAACCTGCGCCCGGCTATACAACCGGCGCTCTGTCGGTATCATAGCGATTCGTATTTATTCAGCTGATTACACATCAGCGACATCACAAGTAAACAGATCAAGTAAACGGCAGAGTGCAATATTTTGGTTCGAGACCCTGCTAGTATGCGCTCTCAGATACGTTTGTCGACCTGTTTGTCGCCGCCCTTATTTCATGCCAGTATTCGGTCTCGCTTGAGCGCGGATGTCGGAGCGAGCTCCCGTCAACAGTCACAAGTTGCCCACGCTGCGATGTGAGAATATCGGGGAGCAAATAACAAAAAGGAGATGCTAAGATAGCTGCTAGGATTAGATCCCATGAGCCCTGATTAGATCTGGGCAAAGCGGGATCTGAAAGCCGATTTCAGAGAAAATGGAATACTTCCTTCCAGCTATACTTCCTGGGGGTCTTCCTGGAGTCGTTCCCTATCAGTTCTAGGCCTATGCTAGAGCTGCTTCCGTGGCAGCGGCACTGTATAACAAAAACATGCATCTAGATCCATATACCCCACAGATCGATGCTGGGCCATCCGATATCGCACGAAGAAAGATGGCTTTTCAGGATTTTGGTAAGAGAACTGCCGTCTGGTCGCTGTTGTCACCCGTATGTTTTTTATCCCTCTGGAAGCATTTCTGCGAATTATGGCTCGTCCTTTCCAGCGCCCAGAATCGCGGGCTCTTCACCCGCAGCCAACATCACTGAATCTTATAACATTACACGCGATTTCGCCACGCATGCAGCGCAACGTCTGCGGCAGATGTCGTTATCCTGTTGACTATCCGTCATCCCTCATTGCATAAGCAGCTACCTGTTGCATAATGCGAGTTCCCTTCTCCGAGGTGTCTTTTGCAAGCTCTAACGCCCGTCCTGACAGCTGTCCTGACGTTGATTCAGCGCTCCATCACGATGGCAGATCCATCGATATCAAACAGTATATTCTATTACGTGTCAGATGTCTTGAGCTGAGCTTTTGGTTCTCCCAATTGACCTTCCCAAAGGCTTCCCCAAAGCGGAACAAACTTCGCACAGTATCAGGCTGCACCGTTGCGACGGAGTTAAAATTGAAGCTGTGACACATAATCCGCAGCATGAGCTATTGTCAGCTATTGTACGCGGAGCTACGGAAGCTACATGGTAAAGCTGGCTCTAGTGAACTCCACGGATATCGCTTGCATGTATTTTACCACTAGTTCACTGGACAGCAATTTTAACATGATGTTTGCGCGTAGCTCTCATCTTCTCTCATCGAGCTAGCGACTGCCGCACAGCGGTTTCCCCCAACAAATAACAACAAATCTAGGGGAAGGGATAGCTGTTTTAGGTTGTTGATTGAAGGTCATTGGTATTGGACCCTGAATTGCTGTCGGTGAACCGCCAAATACTATAGGCTAGTGTGTGCAAGCCGCTGGTAACCTTTTGTCATTGCAAGTCGCGCCGGTGTATAAGCTAATTAGTGGCGCAGAGTGTATTTTAGAACAGCTCTTAGAACCAAGCTTGATTTCTAAGGTCAAGAAGGTATGAACAGTTGCGGGGCAGACTCTGATGTGGTACGATTTTGCAAATGCGTTTTGATACGATTCAAATTCCTTGATGCATAGTCCATAATCCTTACAACGTTTCCTTGACCAGATGCGGCATTAAGAGTACAGCCGGATAAATATATAAGCAGAGTGATGCAATAGGCTCCCTGATGGGTGGAGCGACTGAAAATGAGAGGTGTTGATGAATGCTGGCGTGCCTGTGCCAATGTGCTGATGCGATGCTGATATGATGCGTGAGAAGCATGGATTGGAGAATGCGATGATGATGATGATGATGCGAGTAATTATAGGTGTGAGGATGAAGACAGATCAAACTTCGATCGGCATGTCGCTGCATCCGTAGACCGAGTAAGGCCCGTATTCGGTTTCGAGCTGGGCAGTCGTAGAGCAGCTTCTGCTTAGTTTAGCATTGCGGCTGACTGCATCTATTGGATGGACCATTGCTGTTTCCGGTGTTTGGCAAAGTTGCGAGTCCGGGCTGGAATGTGTTGAAGAGGTCAACTCATCATCCGATGACATGACATTCTGTAGCGTTGAAGCGATGTGTGACGATGTGATCATGTCATCAGCCGGATTCGAGCCGCCAGAAAGACCTGCTCGACGCGTCTGCTGTCTGGCAACGTGTTCAAACCCCGTCGAGAAAGGTGTCTTTCGCGTGGCGGAAGAGCCAGTATTTGATGCAGAGCGACGGGTAGTCGGACGAGACGCAGACAACATGGAGCCTACGTTCGTTGTCGCTTGAAATGCACGGCTCGAAAAGGAGGTGTTTGCGCTCTTGCGAGACACATCGATGTTGGGTGCAAAGGTTGATAGTGACGGTACCGAGGCAACCCTTGGTGGCGGTGCATACGAAGATGATGACGCAGGGGCAACATTGCTGTCAGCAGACATGACTGGAATGACCGATGCTGTTGATTCCATTCGACCGACGACTTTTGGTCGTTTAGCCGGTAGAGGTGCTGTTTTGCGCGATTCGGACGAAGGAGATAGGGGTCTCGGCGATGCTGGTGCCGAAATTTGTTGAGTAGCCATGATGGCAGCTTGTCTTCGTGCAAAGACTGCGGTATTTGAATGGTCCTTGGAGATTTTACCCTCAAAGTCTTCCACCTCTTCAGCAGAAGCGTTCTGTAGGTGAAGAAGAGTCAGCACAAGCACAGCTTTCGATGGACGGTCTGAGAACACTTACGAGTTGCCAATCAAGGTAACCACACATCTCCCTCTCCATCTGGTTCATCTCCTTCAATGCAAACATCTTCTGACCAACGATACACCAGCTTTGATTGCTGTAGGTGTCATCGCAAACCATCTTCGACGCAATCATGAAGGCAGAGATGAACAAACGATGTCCTGATGAGCCCTTGGCGGATGGGTAACGAGCTTTAAGACGCTGAAGGTAGACGAGCGCTACGATAGTGACGAAATGTGGCAGTCGTGTACGGTAGAGAGCGTAAGCGATAAAGTGTGCAAGGGTTGGCTGGACTGTGGCTGGAGTCGTAGGTGGTGGAACATCGGGACATTGGAAGGTGGCCCTAATGAATCGACTCGACATGCGTGCCGTCTCCTCATAACCGTAATAGGGGTCTTTGCGTGTCGAAGTCTTCTTTTCGGGCTGCTGAGACGGGCCAGTGCTGATGGGTACAGAAGATTCTTTCATTGCGACGTTGGACGACGTTGACTGTCTGCGTGTAGCGGCAGAAGACGATTCGGCCTGGTGGTTTACGTTGTTGTAGTCGATCGTCATATTGCCTCCTATTGGGAAGGTGTAAAGGGTGATGCGAGTGATTTCAGAGTTGATGGTTGATGCAATACGATGCGATGTATCTTTGATGGATGTCTATATGATACCAAGAACCCATGATGATGAGCAAGTCGTTCCACCGAAACAAACACACAAAGAGGGAAGGAAACTCACGCTGTCGGAATCTTCAATTTCCTGCTATGACGGAAGCGCGGACCGAATCCAACTGCGTAATATTTCCCGACCAGACGATCGCTGTTTGTTGTCGATGGCAACAAAAGTTTGGTTTCAAGTCGACGGCAAAGTGATAGATAGCAGTTCTTAGATGATTTTGAGTGATGGCAATATCGACGATCCTCGAACGATCAACAGGATATATATCAAACCAGTCATGGGCCGTGGACGCGAGAAAAGGAGTTAGAAAGACTTGACATCGGCCATCTGGCCTAGTAGCTAGGCAGCATATTTGCTTGCTCATACCGCGGTGAAACCCCGTCTAAACACCCGAAAATGCCTGATCCCACTTGGAATATGCGTTGTGTAATCAAGTCCCCCTAATGCTAGCTTCGTCCACCGGCCAGCGAGAACCAAGTCCGGCTACTTGGAAGCTGAGGGGACCTCCTATTGCAGTTCGCTCGGGGTAACCGCTGCTGGCCAACCTGGTATTTGCCTTTGGCATTCGTGTGTGACACCATTTCTATGTGAAACCCGCCAAAGCGGATTTTAGAGCCTGACTAACTACGCAGCTAAAACAGGCTATGCAAGGTTTGAGGAAATGTACACCCGCTTTCTTTTCCTCCAGAAGCGTCCACACTTCGCTAGCTTCCCTCAGATTCCAATCGAACCCCGGATAACATCCGATTCACCTCGCCAAAAAGCATCCTGGCTCATGATCGACGCGTGGCAGAGAAGCCATGCTCGGCATTTTGGCAGAGGCAAGCGAGGCAAGCGCGGGGTTAGCTGGGCAAATGGAGGTAAACAAGAAGAATTGATCGCGGAAGGCTCGAGTATAACTACCGAGACTGGGTGGAAAAGCCGGACTCGAAACATACATACAAGCAACGGGCGATAAAATACTGGGCTGATATGCTGTCGTACGAGCTATCGGGGCCAGCGACCGTGGGTATACACATATGTTCAAATCCACCTATTTACCCCTCTACTCCCACCGGTTTCTATCGCGCCTGTTGCTACGGGTTCATGGATGCTAATGCTCATGCTCATTGCCGGCGATGTTTGCCGTCAGACAGGATGATGTAGTAGCTTGTAGTAGCTGTGTGAATTGAGTTGCAAGCTGAAGATGTGCGGGACGATGTGATCGATGTGTTGGCCTTTGCTTTTTTACACGTTTCGCGCCTCAGAACCGCCAGCGGAACTGCTAGTCTTTTGCGAGCTCTTTTGCGTCGGGGAACTGACAGCCTCGATGTAATAGCATTCTGTAGGATACCAGCTGGTCATACCCTTCATGTCGTGCAATCTGAAAACTGCCTGCAGGAGTATCTACGAAAAGGTTCCATGTACGAGGCCGATTGACAAACAGGAATCGGCGGATATACCGACACGTCATGGCGCCCGCTTTGCGGCTCGCTCAGCCTGCGAAGCTCTCTGCCCATAAGCAGCTACCCATTCCGATGAATAGACACCGGGCAGCTCACCGGGCAGCGAAAGTCACTAGAGCATGTACACGTGGTTGTACCGCATCCAGCTGTGTAAAATCTCTTGTGTTCCCGCTTCCCTCTCCGTCGACATGCGGCAAAATAGCTGGCAAAATGCCAACTCAAAACACATGATCAAACTGACGACTGCTATGCCTGCTGGACCGCCGAAAGAGCGCAGCTAAGAGCGCTCGGGTTTCTTGGCCTGATGCTTGGCCTGCCCCTTGCCGCGTCTTGCAGGTGTCCAGCTGCTTGTTCATCAGACCGCGGTCGAAGACGGATGGCTGGTACCAGGTGCTAATCTGCTAAACATCAGCCCGACAGCCGTGGGTCTCCGCCCGGTCATAGAAGTTGTTAGTCAAAAGCAATTACTGCGTCGTTCGAGTGCCGCAGCCATCTTGCATCCACGCTGGGTAGCCTTTTTACAGTCATATTTCGTAGACAATCTTGCATGCTGGCTGAACGATCGGTCGATTCGGTCGTGTTCACCGCTCGAACTTATTCGCTGTTCCTTGCAGATCTGCCCAGAACCAGTCTCTCAAACCGCCGAGAACACTCATCGTGTCCTGAAACTCCTGAAACTCTGATCCATTCATCATGCTTCCGATAAATAGCGGGTATCTTGTCAATATCTCGGTGGACGCGTTCGATCCTACCTAACGATGCTGAGTTCGCACAACCGCCACACTAGGTGCTAGTCGTTACATAGCTTCCAGATGTAGGAATTTACAATGCAACTACAAGCTTTCCACGCCAACTAGGGTTTTGTGAAATCTTGGAGGAGAACGGTTTGATACGCTCATCCCGCTCGTTCTAAGCTACCCTTGTTGACTGTAGTAGTCAGGGAGCGGGAAGCAGCATAGTGATGAAGCAAAACTAGCGCCGCAGACTTGTCATAATAGTACTCAGAGAGCTACTCAGAGCAAGTGATCTAGCGAGTGACTGCGGCTAGTAGTGATGTGCGACTGATGTGCGGGTTGTAACAGCTGTTGTAACTCTGGGGAGTCTGGAGAGCTTTCTGGGGTAAACAGCTGGCAGCTGGGTAAACCAGCTGGTAAACCTCAATTTAGCGCTTTGCTGCACTAGTGAAACAGCTAATGAAACGCCCAAGTAGTGCGAACTAGCTTGAATTGAGCTACACTGTATGCGAAGTACGTAATTGGAGGAAGTCGCTCCTCGCCCCGTAAAGAGCTCCGTAAAGTAGTTCTTATTATACATTATACTCTTGTCTACGAGGGAATAGGGGGACTGCCTTCCCCTCTGAAGCGGCCGTCGCAATCCGTGCGTTCACGAGCGGCCGAACAAAGATATTGCTATACGGTAAAGAAGCTGGTAATAAGAGGGTTGATACTGGGTTGATGGCTGGATGAATCAGAGGCCTCAGAGGTAATGTCAAAATTATATGATGACGGATGAAAATGGGAGAGCTGACGAGACTTCTTTGCAAAGAGTTGCAAACTGAGCAATATGGACAAGCTCATAAAATTCATACCAACATTATCTTTCCCCCTCGGTATTCGGCCTTAGCTCAATGGCTCAATATCATACAGTCAGCCAATTAATCGACGATACGCACCTGCATTCGCTACTCGGCGTTGCCGGCAACATCCGAGGTGAATGTCAGGGATTCAAGGAAAGCAAGCTGGAAAGCACCCACGATACGATAAGATATCAAAGCGATATACCGTACTCGATTGCTGGTCGGCTGGACCCAGCCTTGTGTTCCGGAAATGTTCGAGGATGGCGCATTGTGGTCGGAACGTCTTCCAACATTGGCTCCTTATGTCAGCTTGTCAGCTCATCAACACATTTTTGCGCAATTACACGGTCTTCCAGCGAAACACGACAATATTCTGTCGCCAGTTGTCAGTAAAGGGATACGATCATGAAGAGAAGCCGGACCCAGTGACAAGAAAGATTCGATTGTTAGGCGCTGATGACGAGGGGAAGTACGGGAATGGTGACCGAGAGGCGGAAACGGTATGTACCGCGGTGTAGTAGTCTCAGTTTGATCGTCAAGGTGGACGCTGACCGAGTGTGTCAATTTGCACGTATCTGTTCAGTGAGTTTGTTCCTTCGTCCCTGCTCTCATACGCCGTCAAGTCCCAACCAAACATGCACCCCATCTGTGCTCGACCCGGAAGGGCGTACGTGGACACTGGAACACCGCAGGTAGAAAACACTGCGCCACTGCGCGAATAGAGCCCACAATGGGATCACTATGTTCAGAGGATCGACGCGGCTGAAGTTGTGTGCCAATATTAGGTTCCCTGTTCGGGAATCAGACTGCAGAAGGTGCTGATGTGCGGATTCCTTGTAGGTGCGTAGCCCTGCTTCGATGGAAGTGAGCATTGGCTGATTCTTCTACATTCTGAAGATATCGCTTCACGGTCAAAAGGCACAGCGCTGTATCAGGCCGTTGAGAAGGATGTGACACCCCGGAACGAAACTTACACATCCGGGAGAGAGTGTTACGGTAAGCATCGCGTTGATTCGCAGAAGAGCCTCTCACTGATACGGTGACACGCTCTTCCGACGCGCATGCCAGACTGGGCGGGTCAATACATCATCGTCTTGTCCTGGCAAGTATATTTGTGGCGAGGGCAAACAATTATGACGATGGCGGTTGGATCCAAGTCTTGAATCTTACGTTCTTCCGACACTTTCGACATCTGCAAGTATACACATTGGCCATGCGGCATTCCGATCGTGACGCCCGCTGGCCCACGTAGGGCTATTGCCTATCGACTTGCGGCGCGTATCTGTCGACCGATACCAGCTTCTAGACGTCTGTGTGTTTTCAAGGCGCCGGGTCACCCATCGTTTTCGCTAGGCTCATTACATGTGCTATAGCGCAGGCGACAAATTATGACCAGGCAAGGTCACCCTTTCGAACCCTAGAGATCGAGCTTTCAGCTCCCCATCTTCCAGGCTTTTCAGGCCAATCGTCATGGGAAATCGAGCTGCCAGGAATTCCGAACTTTCAATGGTCTGTGGACGTTGTTCAAGGTGAGCGACTCGTTAGCAACTGTTTTGACGATCCGCGGGATTACCGGATAGGTGAGGGGAGCTGTTATACTGGTCAGAATCTCACTGTGGTCGCATTATGATACTGTCGTTGTTCGTCAGAACTCGATGCAAGTTATGTCATACAAACAACCTTCCGCTACATTGCGTCGGAACACTTATTAAAGAGCCCGCTAACGAAGCACTTGAGCATGTTCATATCGTGAGGATGAGGGTGAGGGTCCAGAACGATCGCCAGTTCAAGGCAGCTCTCACGCATAAGCGTCTGTTCGGGCAATTGAGACGGATTTCGGACTGCATGGCTCAACCGGATGGTGCCTTCGCAATGCTGGGCGATGATCTCATCCAGGGACATGTGGCGAGAATGGCAAGAACACTACAACGCTCTTCCCCAAGTGGGTGCTTTCAGGCGAGCGGGCAGTCGATCAAAGAGTACGTTGTTGGCGCAATCTCTGTGTAGCTTCCTGACTACAATCAGGGAGTGATTATACATATGCATAGATCACATTCACTCAGCGCACACCCTGGATAGAACCGTTATTCCATTCGGGATCGTTCTCAAGATGGTCTATCTTGCATGGGCGTAGAGCAGAGATGCAGGAACTGCTTACGGGTATGCCATACCTGGCGGCTCCCAAACTCCCACGGAGTTTACTGTATACTGCCGCCCTCCGTACATGCCGATTAAAGGAGCTGTTGCGCTTTAGCCAGGAATCGGCCAAGAGGCGGCAAGTCTTCACTAGCTGTTCTCCCGAATACCCACACCGTTCACCCAGTGGCATCAGCAGCTGAGTGGACATAAGTACCATCCGTCTTCCACTTGACGTTGATCTTGCCTCAGATTTGAGCTGCTGGAAAGCTTGATGGAACAGCCTACGGATGATGCAGTACACACCCACAAGCTGCGCGTCATGGTTCGAGATCTGCATGAACCTGTGAAGACGTTGTTGTGTTACAGTAAGTACTCGAGCGTCTTATAGGAATCTAATGGCATAGGAATCGTTAGTACATTATAGTTGTACCACCTTTGTGACATTTTCAAGTGGGTTTAACGACGACGAGGACCAGCTCGAAGACCTCGGGAGAATACTTTACTGGTGGATATCTTCTAAGAGTTTGTGTAAGGTACTATGCCGTTGATAAAGATGATATAGTAATAAATGGCAACCGTTGGGGTTACCGTGGAGCTGAGGTCTCCCGCTGTACGTTACAAACCTTATCGTCAGATCGTTAATATCTCACGAGTTGCGATGATGACGCCTTCTTGATCCGATTCCAAAGGCGTATCTCCGGCCGGATCCCGGCTTCCGGCAGTAAGGGAGTTCCTGAGAGTTCACATGTCAATACAGCTACACAGAGCCGGAACTTAGCAAGGCCACCGAACAGCGAAATTACTGGGTATAGCATTAGCAAAGTGGAAGCGACCGACCCAGACGCAGCCAGGGTGTCATGGCGTGTAACTCGATCGCAATGGTAGTGCTACTCATGCTATTACAGGCAAAGAGCCCTTCCCAATGACGAGAAAAGGGGACATTATTTAGTCTCTCTAAGCTCGGTCGCGTGTTGCGGGTTTGCGTGATCACAAAAGAGACGGAAGACAAGGTTGGAGGGAGAGATTCTGTCTTATATGATAAGGGAGTAAAAGCTTTCATCAACCGGCCAGATAGGAAAGTGGTCTAATCCGGTGGTTTCAAGTGCATAACTTGCTCAGTATTCTGAGTCCTCCACTCCTTCGGGGCCGGCGTTCGAATCGCCGTCTGGTCATATCTTTTTACCCTTCGGGGACGGATCAAGACACGTCTTCGAGTTGACTTATTCTTCCTTTGCTTTTTCCTCCGGGTGCGACAGAGATGTGAGTCGCTTCACCTCCTCGCATTCGTCGAAGCGCCTCGTGCTGTGTCACACAGAGTGCGCTATCTGATTCTGCTTTCGTTTTGCTTTTTGCTTCGTGTCAGGGTGTTCTAGGTAGAATGGGCTCGAGTTAGGTGAACCGCTTGGCGGCAGAAGCTTGAAAGTTTTCCTGCTTCAATGATAAGGCGATAGATCTATGGCGTTCCGTCTCGCAGGTCATATCTTTTTGACTCCTGCCTACTCCTGCCTGGCTTGGGAATGGGTGACTGATCGATATTCGCAAAGTTCGCTCTACAAAAGGCCTGCAATGCTGCTTCGATCGCATCACCACTCGGTTCGTACTGTAGGCAAGTATGTGACGCAGAGAGGAGATGCCACGCCACCGCTAACACGCTGACAGAGCCAATAACAGGATCAGATACGTAAAGAATGTGTGTGCGTATGTTGCCTGAGATATTATCCGAACGACACTCTTGAGGCGACAACCCCAGAAGGGGAATCCAGGATACGCACGGGAAGCAAAGGGGGGGGGGGCGCAACAAGTCGAACATTATTCCCGAGCACATCCTCGAGACGATGTCTTCCTACGTGCTCGCATGGCTGTCATTTGTGAGACCTCGCGATCGGTAAGCAGCCAATGGTACATGCGGCTCTAGGGGAACTGGCTGCTCTTGCAGAGTCGCAGGATCTCCACGACTCAATGTAGCCGGTTAGATACTCCATATGGCGAACAAGATGGATCCCATGCATCAAATTATCGGACTTCTTTCAGACCGGCCTCGCCCCAACAAGAGGCCCCAACAACACGAACGGGCGGATACTTCTCAATGTGATGGCGGACGAACAGCAGGCACCCATTACCATTACAGCCCATCAAGTCCATCGCTAGCGCGCGTTTTGAATGGGTTGTCCCTACTTGCTAGAGACGACATCACTCTCCGATGGCAGGCCATACGACGAAGCCGTGCGCGTACCGGTCAACCAAACGCGACACATGTCGATTATTCCATATACAACTGTTAATCATTTGTCGGAATATTTCTGCAAGACGTCATCCACAACACCGCCAACAGCGTCATCCTCGTTCCTCCTCCTTGACCTCGCCATACGGTGCAGTTAAGAGCGAGTTCATACCTGAGGCCTCAGTCGGAGCTACCGGTACACCGACTGTAAAAAAGGCATCCCGTGAATAAAGCTTGCGCAGCCAGTGTATTGGGGATGATACACATACATAATTCCGCCCAGAACTGGGGCAATGCCATAGCATCCGCTGCGCCACCCGCCAAACCAGTTAAATCCAGGTTGAAAGCTCCGTCCCGTGGTTGACCTGACAACGAAAAAAGTTATTACCTTCCGAAACGTCAGATAAAAACCCGACTTACCGTTCCCGTTAAGGGCACCGACTCCACTCGGGGTGACGGCTCTCCCCCCCTGTGAAACCTGATCAAAGATGTCCGACCCAGGAACACCGAGACCGACCGAAGGAGGAAAGTTCCCCGTCGAAGGAAAGGCCTGAAGAGTCGAGAAATCCATTTTTCCTGGATGATTCGCTTTGCTCAAGCCTAGACCGCCTAGACCGTTTGTGCTTGTCGGCGTGAACGTCCTCTTCTTCGTCTCCCCTTCGGGCTGACCTCGTATCTGCTCTATGGCAGTCTTCGTTAAGGTTTGAAGGGAAACCATCCCGTGACATAGATCAGCCTGAACAGGATGTGCCTTGAGCCACGTGGAAAGTCTTCCTTCAAAGATCGTGACCGCTCCGTTGATGTCGGCCTGCAGGAACAACGTGAGTGTGGTAGCCATCGAATACTACACAGAGTGCTTACCATGCATATCGCAGCCATAGGATCACTCGGCTGACGCATTGCAAGAAATGCGCATACAGCAGCGGAATGAAAAGCCTATCGTGCAATAGGTCAGCTAATAATCAGAAGTCCTAGCGATGCAACGTACTCTGAGACTCATAGTCCACCAGCTCCAGACAATGGAGCACTTGGTGCCTACCATCGCCTTGAATGCACACAGAATAGCATGTGCGGCATCGAAGCAGATACTACTCGAACGGGGATATGCCTCCGGATCCATTCGAAGGTATGGTCTGTGGAGGATGAGTCGGATCATGTTGGTCTTTACGCACAAAGCCAGCGTTTGTTGTATCTGCCAATAAGCTCTCTGCTCGAGCAAGGTACTGGTGGAGTCTTGGTCTGCAACAAATCGCATCTTCCGAGGAATCAAATTGTACCAAGAAACAATATCGTCATCCAAACGTATGGCATCTTCGTAAGTCGAAGACCCTTGATCGGGCAGAGTATTCGCCTCGGTGACATGGTCTTCCGCAGGAGGAGCGAACCAGCCCAAAACGCCGTCCCTGCCATATTTCCGTTTCTTCGGAAAAACCCGATCAAGTATATCGAGAGAAGGAATGGTAAGAGCAAAGTACGCGGCGTGATAGGTAAACGTCGTAGTCTCGTTCGAAACAGGCGATTGCTTGACATTTTCCGGTGCGACATCGCCCAGCATGTCGTCTGGTATATCCTGGGGCAGCTTGGTCGTATAATATGTGATAGACGACGGTCTGCCCAGACTGAGACAGACCAGCGCATCCAAGCCAGCAATAGTCCACCTTTGTGAACAATAGTCATTTTAGCGTGAGTCTGAATCTCGAGGTGGATGCACATACCACATGCGTCTCCGCACTTCGGCATCCTTCTGAGACATATTGGGGTAGATATGCATAGGGTCAATATGTAAACCCATGCATATGGCTTGCCGGATTATCGATCCAAGTTCAGGCCAAAAGTCACTGGCTCGCTCCGAGTTCAACAAGTAAATGCCGATCATGATCTATTCAGAAAGTTCCGATATTAGAACACGTCAAAACGGCGGCATGACCTCGCTTACTCCTGAGGTGACAGTCGAAATGGTTGGCGACGAGAGGAAGGAGCACAAACGAAGCGCCTGATATGCGCCGGATACTGCACGGGCAATGCAGATGTATCAGTCAAAAAATCACTTCTCATCAAAGCCACACGTACGATATAGTTCACTTTGCAAGCGACTGCAAGTGAGATCTACCTCGGCTTCTTGTGGGCTTGATATTCCTGCCGCTTCCCCAAATATCTCTGTCTGTGACGCTCGCATCATGACACCAAGAGCGCATATCATCAACATGACGGATAACGTCCCAAGTGGCGTGACACTCTTTTCGTCTTGACTGGCTGCAAAGAATGCCCGGAAATCTGCTTTCAGTGACGGAAGATGCCATGCAGCGAAAAAGCACGCAATCTCGGATTCGAATGCGTGCCAGATCCTGGTAGGAAAGATGTTTGCGTTAGCTACTCCTTCAAGCACTCGCCGAAACAAGTACGCACAATTCCGACTGGGTCTGGGTGGGCAGCAGGCCAATGATCTCGCCGGTAAAGTTATCATGACTCCAAATGGTTGTAAAGGGAAAGGTCTTGCGCAGGTCAGAGAAGATGCCTGTGAAAGCGAGATCCTCTGGCACTCTGGGCATGGGTTCAGCATTGCCTAGATTTCTCGTCTTTGATTCCGATAAATTTTTCAGACTTTTCAGCAACTGCCGACCTCCAGGTACACCACTGGAAAGGAAGCGGAGGCTTGAATCAGTAGACTCGACAGAAATATAATGAACGCCACGTACACGTATGCCTTTCGACCAGCCGCATCACCTATAATAGAATCACCTTCGCCCTTGAGATTGGCGATGTATGGCTCTGCAGCATTATCTCGACTTGAGCGTCTCAGTGGCGGATCGTCAACCATGCTACTACGTCTGCTTTCCTCGAGTTCCGGATTTTCCGAGAAAGACGTCTTCCTTGAGCTCTCATCCATAATATGCTCCTCCCCCTCTTTCGAATCCGAGGGATTGGACGGATGTATCGGGAATGAGGTATGTGCCTGCTGATCCCCGAGGGTTGGCGCGTGAGCAGATCGCATGACTGCGTCGTACCGGAACTTGGCAAACCGATCCACAAGAACTTTACGCTTTTTATTGGCTGGTTCAGCCTCGACTGCGGGATGTACTGCGGTTGACGGCGCCTTGTTTGAATTCTTCTGGCGTAATTCCCTGACAACCTGCTCTAACTCTGCAATGCGGCTTCTCAGGTGATCGTTTTCGGTTTGGTCCGGGTCGTCCCTGTATGAGGCGAACATCAGCAACGGAACACAATTTTTTACATCATTGTTGTACTTACTCGTCCCGACTATGATCCACTTCATACACGCAGGAACCCGTCTGAATCACGACGTCAATTAGCGCGGGACAAGCAGTCGGTTTGCGCTACAACTCACCAGACCCAGCGTCTTACACCGAGAACAAGGCTTCTTGCGGTCACATTTCCGTTTATTTTGATGACATGGCAGACAACTCTGTATCGTCCTATTGCGTTTGCGCTTCCGGTGATCGATCTTTGCCTCCCGGGATTCTTGATCGTTGTCGTCAAGAATACCCTCCCCTATTATCGATGCGAGTTTCCCATCGTCATCGATGCTTGATCTGGCACCTGGGACAGGTTGAGCTCCAGAAAAAGTATAAATCGGTTCTGGTCGATCCTTGTCTGGTTTTCTGGTACCAGAGGATGAGCGCTTGACACCTGCGAAAGTGCTGTCCAGACCAACAGCTTCAAGGAGCGGGGATCCCTGACGGGAATTCACCGCACTTTTTGTGCCTGTCGCCGTCATGTCAATGTCCTCAGGTTCCAATTTCGGTTGTATGGGTGCGTCCGAGGGCGCAGAGAAATCAACCTTGTTAGCCAGATTAGAATGCACAAGGGGCTGATGTTGGTGAACACTGCCACTGCCATGAGCACCGTATGGGAAGCCCGAATCTAGTGATTTTGCGCTTGTTAGCGGTGTACTTGGTAAGCTCAAGCTAGGCCGAATGTAAGGCATACCCGGGTTGTGACTAATCATCATCCCTTGAGCTTGCTGCTGCATGGTTGGATTAAACATTGGGTTCAGGTTGCCTTGCTGATTCATGTTTACCTGAAAATCCACAGCACCTTGTGGATTTTGTTGTCCGAACGCCATGCCAAGGGGATTCACAGGGGACTGCATCCCGTGCTGCGGACCGAGACCATGTTGATTGCTGTTGAACTGGAATTGCTGTGGAAAGTGACCGCCATCGAATCCTTGTTGAGGCGCCATATTGTTGGGTCTCGGTGCCATCCCCATTCCCGATACGGTCATGCTGTACTGGCCTGGCATATTAGCAAATGGCCCGCCCGGAGGGCCAATGAACGCATGTGGCGTGTTACTGCCAGACGAATGACTAAGCGTACCAGCACCTGAATGCCGTCGTACGGATTCCGCTTCCTGGCCATTGCGGATCATATTGAGCCCCATCGCGTGCATCATATTGATGTCGGGGTTCAATTGATGATGAGACATCGTCGTGGGATTTGACGGTTGTAAAGGTTGCTGTTTGGCAAGAGGAGAACTGATTGGAGTCGGATGACCACTCGCAGGATTTTTCGCCATCATGCCCATAAGACCGGTATGGCTAATAGACTGTCGATGCTGCTGCGATTGTGCTCCCGGATTCTGAACGTCTGGCCACGGGGCATTAACATTCATGGAGCCGGTATGCGCGGTCGGTGAACCATGCCGACTTGACAGCGCACTACCCGGACCACTCTGATTTAGGGCTTGGGGTACAGCCGACTGCGGACCTCCCATCTGTGTGTTGACACTGACCACAGGCGATACATTCGCACTCGCAGCATTCCGCGTTGATCCCTGACTACCACTTGATGCCCAGCCAAGATTGATTTTTCCAGCGCTGTTCTGCTGCTGCAGTGGTGGCGCCGGGAGTTTCTGCTGTTGTCGCGCGTCGCGAGAGGCCGCCTGGCTACCGTCACCTTGATTCATCCCTACAAACATGTTGGGATCCAGCCCGCCAGTAAGTTGAGTCGTTGCATGCCCAGTTCGTCCCCTTGGAGGTATCAAACTATTGAGACTGGGTTGATGAATTGGAGTACCGCCATGACTGCTGACGCCACTGTACGAATGCTGCGAGACTGGTTGAGGTTGTTGGGTTATATTTTCGACACCTCCGTGCAGCTGCTGAGATTGATGAGGCACTGTAGGCATCGGCATTCCTGTCCAGGGATTATTCCATCGGCTGATGTCCAACGATGCGGTGCTTCCCGTATTGATGAACGGTTGGCCGTGAATCTGCGGTGTGCCTCCCCCAGAAGTTGATGTACTACCAAAACCGACTTGGATCGGCGAGGCCTGCATCGAATTCGGTGGCAATAAGTCAACGGACCGGTTCCCCTTCAAATGATGCATAGGCGACGAAGACGTCGAGACATTATTCGATATCGGTGGATGCGGCAAAATATCTCCACTGGACTTTCTCGTGTCAGATGATGGAAGAGCATTGCCTGCTTTGTGAATCGACGAGGCCATGGTAGAACAAAGACTGTGATTCTTTTCTAGGACAGAGGCAACAGATTTCGCGCATAGGTGCTTTCTCGATCGCGGCACATGAGCCCTCTGCAGGGTCCGATGGCTCTATTGCAAAGCCTAAAGCGATTAGATACCTATCTGCGGAAATAACAGGTTCAGTATTTGACAAACTAGGGCGAAGAACCAAAAGCAAGTGGTACCAACCAGTTGGGTCTTCCGTGTTGAGCCTAATCCTGCAATATGACTTGCAGATTTTTTCGTCCTCTTGTCACTTGGCAGCGGAAGTGTCCGATGGTGATCTTGCAGCTCGTTGATGATTTTTTGACGTAGTTGTCTCGATGGAAACGGATTGTCGGCAACCGGTATCGTAGCGTGGCGCTATGCTCTTGGGGTTTCAAACTTTGAGGCAGTCGGTCTTGCACGATCCTTGTACGATGTAGTCCTACCGGAATGACTTGAGCAGACGCGCAACAAGCAGCGAATACTTCAGTTAGCTGTTAATGGCGTGTGCTCAGCTAGGTTAGGTGGCCAGCAATTGAAGTCCGCGGGAAGACAGCTAGAAAGAGTTGGCAAGACTTGGGGCTGAGGAGCAACCCATGTACGCTGTCAACTTGATTCCTAGGCGCGGAGGTAAAATTCGGATGACGAAGTTGTGAATTCCTTCGGACGGGGTCCCGTAGGTGTTTTCTTGTAGGTGGAATTGTGGAAAACGAAACGGCAAGACGGGTTGGACCAAGAGTCAGAGTCATTCGATCAAGGAGTGGCATTGCACCTCTCAGCTATGTCGAGGTGCCAGATAGATATCTGGACAAGCTGACATTTCGCGCCACCAAAGGTCATCCATGCCATCATGGCTGGCCTAGGCAGCTGCCTAGGCTGGACGATATTTTCTTGATGTTTCGCATCGGGAAGTGTAGCTGTGACTGTACCTTACGTCCGAGCGCCCTTCCGAGGCTGCGCAGTCTTCTCGCTGTTCTTCTCGCATCTGCAAAGGCGGATTCAAATATTGACTGAGATTGGCGAGAAGAACAGTTTGCTGATTGCTGAGCAAACCGAGACCAAAAAATCTTCAGCAAGAAGCCGTAACAAGCCCAACGTCCGCCAGCTTCGAGACCGTTACCGGCGCTGTTCTGCAGATTGTAAAGGTGGATTGCTCGGCGAAGTGACCGGCAGACTTTTTAGCATGTTTAGCAAGCTGGTTAGCATGAGCGAGGACGAA
Source organism: Naganishia onofrii (assembly GCA_030039215.1). Lineage (NCBI taxonomy): Eukaryota > Fungi > Basidiomycota > Tremellomycetes > Filobasidiales > Filobasidiaceae > Naganishia > Naganishia onofrii. The sequence goes on from JASBWV010000005.1 coordinate 683,194, forward strand.
CGAAGCTTACGCCAGATCATTTTGCTGGAGGAGATCAACTTTTGTAAACGCCTCGCTGACCAGCGCGTATGGAAGCGAGGAACCAACCCAGCCCAAGAACTACCAAGAAGGTCTGCAGGATTGACTGAACGGTCGAATACTTCGACAGCCACAAGCCAGAACGCCAGGAAATGGGCTGAGAGTAATTGTTGACCAGCTTGTTGATCCCGACGTGCCTACATTTCCCTGACCAGGATGATCAATCATGAATCTGCCGCGGTCTCTCAATGCTCCTTCATTTCCCTCCTTGCATGCCTAGGCTGTCTGTAATGGCCCTCGGTGGCTGTCGATGTTGCCGCAGCGATGATGGCACTGAACATGACTTTTGCGACTGAGCGGAATATACTGGTACATCGTTTTCAATTTTCGACAGTCAAATATCAACATCAATACAACGTATGGGCAAGTGAAGCTCAGTCCTAGGCATATTGCTACTGACAACATCCTGACTGCCTTGTCACTTGTCAACAACGTCGCCACTGAGTGGCTCAAGTGATCATACTCTATGACGAGATTGTTCACGAGAGTTCGGAGAGCTGTTCGGAGGACCCGACTTCTATTTTAAAAAAAAACAGTTATTCCGCTTCGGGGACCGGGCGCGCACTGTCGAGCGCTCACTGTCGAGCGCTCTTTCGCTCCCAGAGGAAAAAGGAAAGTTTTCCGCCCCTTGAATATCTTTCGGGCGGCGGAAGGCGACTTGCGACTTGGGTTGGGGGATCGGGCTATGCAGAAACAGCGCAGAAACCGAGATCTACTACTCATTCAGACAGAAGACGTCTGCCGAGCGACAAGTAAAGGACTAGAAGCTGGATGGCGTCCCAACTTTCATACTTTCATACACCGCATCATTGGTTCCAGACTCCAGATCGCTGATATCCACTTTGATGAAGGACGGAACACACCACGCTGAAACCCGAAGGTGCGTAGTTAGGTGCGTTCGTCCTTGGCATGACGGATCAAATAGTAGCCGTCGATACTTTCAAACAGTGCAAGAATGCGCAGTAACAAACTTTCCCCTCGTCCTCCCATCAGGGCATGACAACGAAGTCTGCAAACGCAATCGAAATAGTCCGTCTGAAGTGTGGAATGAAATTGATATTGATACTGAGCGCGCAACGACAGAAATTGGTGAAAGAGGGAAGGGTAAGTTGGAAGATTTGCCGCCCATTAGCTCACCCATTCATTTGTCGAATACTTCCTTCAGTTTCATGAGGGAACAAAGAAAGTTTTGCGAGGTTGTCGTCATGTTCTCTTCTAGTCTATATTACACGCAAACACGCAGACGATGGTTGCCTCCGTCATATAATCGGATCCTCGGACCGAGGCCAAGACCCACCGACAACGCTGCTGGGTCCTCGTTCGTATTTCGTACCTTCTCTCGCCATGGGTACTTTCTCGGTCTTTCCGACAGCCATGGCAGTCCGATATTCCTCTACCAGCCAAGCGACTTTTGTGCTGTCGGCATTATACCAGGTACAGGCCGACGGGCGTCACTGGCTTGTTCACAGAAGGACTGAGAGCGCATGACTGCGCTCACCACATCATCCCAAAACGTTTCATCACAGCGTTCCAAGCACTACAAGCCAACCCGACCACCCTCCTCCCCGCCCCCAAGGTCAGGTCAAGCGGGGTGACGACCCGGCAGAAAACAAAATGATATATTTGTTACATATTATACGACGAGAAGACAAACAGTTTCCCAGATCCACTGCGGTTATCTTAAGGAGAGATGAACGAAACTTCATTGAACAACCATCCTTGAACGTCGACCTCACGAGCCTTTCCGTCCTTGTCCGTCAACTGGAGATGTAGGGTTGTTGGGTTATGGTACTAGAAAAAGTCCCCATAAAAACATGTCTATCAGCGGCGTATTCCTAGGAGGCGGGGCGAGAAGGGAGGGAAGGGAAGAAGTGACAACGTGACGCACCTGGAAGATATACGGCTTGACACCAACGACGGCGCTCAGTGCCTTCTTGACGAGGTACGGAATCTCCGCAAGGACATCAACCTACACAAGACACCAATACAACCAAAAAAACTCGGTCAGGTCAGTCCTTCCATCATCTCACGCGTGTGCGGCAAACACAAGCACAAAGCGCAAAACAAGCGGACGCACCTTTTCAACCAACCCCTTCTGACCCTTTTCCCGCCCCGTCTCAACCTCTACAGACGCCTTGACGCGACCCTCCTTATCCCGCCTCTCCCCATCCCAAACAAACTTGACACTCCCCGGTGCCTCGTACCCCGTCTGTTCATCCTTTTTCACATCGGAATGGGTAACGCTCGACGTATCCGGGTGGGACTGTTTTTCCGTCAACGCAGGGAGCAGCGGGTATGCGGTGCCTGTCGCGGTCAAAGAGGCCGGAAGGTGTGTTTGGCCTGTTGCGGCGATGACTGGGCCTTGTGACGAGTTTGAGTCTGAGCTGCCGCCGGAGAGGTAGATGACGCCGAGGTTACACTTTACACGGCCTGATTTAGGTCCGTGGATTCCGTATTCGTCCTGCGTGCGCGAGCGAGCAAGGAGGGGAGGAAGGAAGCAAGGAAGGAAAGAAGAAAGGACGAGAATGTCGATGGACATTTGTTAGAAGAGCCTAAGCCCAAAGTTGAAAGGGCCGAACTCACAGTCGTTTCAAACTCCATTTGGATGGCTCGGACATTGCTGTATTCCGAACTCGGCTGCTGCCCACCACCGGACGTAAAGAACGCAAAGTTCCACCTTGACGCGACCTAGACACCGACCACCGCCGTGAATGATTATTAATACCGTACGCTTTCTCTTAATGCAGCATAGTCCCAGCCTGCCTGCCTGTCGTCATCGTCGCGCCGGACTCACCTTGTTAGGCATCATTCCCTGAATGGCGTGCACGAACATGGCATCACCTGTCGCATCAGTTGGAACACCCTTGAGGAGGACTGTTCCTGTCGTCTTGACGAGCGGGTGGAATCGGCTGTTCCGGGAGTAGGACGTGAGAGGCAGCCATTAGTACAAGTGGGATAAGAGGAGAGGGGAGAAAAGAGAGGGAAGGAGGAACAACGGGGAGACATTGCCGACAGACTCACTGGATGACAAACCCATCTTTCCCGCCTCCTGGTTCCGCGCTCTTCCCGAACCGACTGAATCCACCGCTATCCCCTTGTCCAAGCTTAAACCCAGGCGCCTCAGCCAACCTCTCAAACGTAAGATCAATCACTACGCCACCCTCCTTATCCAACGTCCCCTTGATATGATACTTTTCTCCTTCACCTTCCTTTGCTGAACCGGAATGAGTGATGGAAAACTCGGTAGCACGACATGAACGCCCATCGTTCTTATCCAACGTGAAATTCGAAGCATTAACGCTCCGCCAGATCGTTTCTCCTGTTTTCGGATTGTGGAGCTTGAATGTGAATTGTGTTTGAGCGGGTACCATCCATACGCCGATACAGCTCCAGATTACTTGGGTGAGGAGTAGAGTCCCGTCAGCGAGGACCGCGTACCATGTTTGGGTTTCTGTTTGGAAGCCTTTGTTGGTGGTTAGGGCCCATGCGGTGTCTGTTTCTGTTAGAGTGCCATGACCGGATGTGAGAGAGGTGACGGGCCAAAAGTTGCAATCTTGGATTGATGCTGGAGTTGTTGGTGATGATGCAGAGAACCAGGACATTGTGTGTGCGTGTGTGTGATGTTTGGGTGCAATGTATGTAGGGCGAACGGAGGGGATGATGCCGATGGGTTGGGTATTATTATAGAGTAGAGTGATTGATGAAGTTTACGTTGCTACAAGGGTTGAAAGGGAAAGGAAAGGGAGGAAGGCTGCGTTATTTTAATTCCATTCCGGCCAGAGTCGGTTCATTTATCAAGCGCAATGATGGCGGGCGAGGGAGTTTGGATAGTCAGGCTGGATGACTCATGGGAGGTATTGCAGCATAGGGTACCAATAGCATAGTGATACGAGTGACGAGTATGCTTGCTCCATATTACTCATTAGGAACGGTACTCATTTTATTAGCAAGAAGCCACAACAAACAACAACATCAACCACCAAATGCATCATTTATTTTTTACACCAAGAAATTTACCCAGAATGGACCGCGACCTCGAATCTATAGCCCGACGTTTCAAGTCACGTTTCAGGATGAGACCATCACACAGGACCATTGAAGGAGGGAGAAATGGCACATTCATTCACACGCTAAAGGACTTTCTCCTATGTCATTCAGAAAAGGACAATGATATAGGAGGTCGGTAGGTATAACGAGGTAGGATTATGGATGATGCCTTCTTATTCCTCTTCCTGCGAAGAACAAGGGATCGCCCTTGACCCCGGCAGAGCAAGCACCACTCGCCAACCAAAATGCAGGACATACCACCACGTCCAATTCCCTCGGGATACGACCCGACCCGAAACCCTCTGCCACCCGATGCTATCCGTGCACCACCGGGCGAACGACAAATCGCGTACCCGTACGTCTTGCTCTTCCTCTCCCCGCCTCTTCATAGGTCTGTATCTAACGGACCCTTACATCTGACCTGTTCTTTATGCTTTCCTTGCTCCCTCGTTAGTCCTGAATACCCTCGCGCAAAGATCCATGCAACCGGGACTGTGCATCTTGGTGTTCGTCCGAGGTCTGTTCCTACGACGACGAGCACAACTGTACAAGGACAGGAAGGACGGAGACCAGGGTATGGCGAGCTTGCCTCAGAGGTGCCGGATCGAGAGTTGCCGCCTGATACGCGGTTCTCGACTACTCGTCCTATGTCCACCCGAGCTGCGGACAGTGTCAGCGTTGCTGTCACGAGAGGTGACCGCAAAGCAGCGACACCTATCCCAACCCCGACTCCGTTGCCTGCAACTTTAATACCAACCTCGATCTCGACCTCTTACGACCGACAAGCACGTCCAAAAATGACACTGGAACAAGCCGTAAACGAATACGACAGGACACACCCTCCCTCCTCCGCTGCTGCTACGCCTTCCTCCTCTCAACACACCCGCAATGATCCTCCCGCCGGAGAAGCAATCAAGGACGACGTCCGCTCCCATGACGGAGTATACACGTACGACTATAGCACCCAGCCACAACAAGTAGGATCACACAAAGGAGGAGGAGGAGGAGGAGGAGAAGGTCCCGGCGGCAAAGCGCACGACGAGCCAAACGGACTGGGACCGGGACGTGGGTACCCCGAAGCGCCGATACGGGATGATGCGTACGGCGTGCCATTCGGGAAACGGTTAAAGGCGATGATCCAATTACGCAGGGATGCAGAGGATGCTGGGCTTGTGTCAGTTTCCTCGTCGTCGTACTCGTCCGAGGATGTTTTCGGATCTGGATCTGGATCTGGATCTTCATCTTTGAACGATGGCATGCCAAGAAGCGGGCTGCTGCGGAGACCAGCGACGGGTGGTGGTGGTGGTGGTGATGGTGCGAGTCACAGAAATGGTGCGATGCAAGTGCAAGGTAGTCCTCGTACGAACAAGGGAAAGGCTGCTGAACGGCCTGCTTCTAGCGCGGATAACGGGTATCCAAAGAACGAGGCAGATGTTTGCTCACCGAGCACACCTCGTCCACTTGCCTCTCAACGAAACCATCCGAGCCAACATCCTAACCCACCACGATCCGAACGCTCCACGACAACAAGCGCATCCCTATCAACAGCTACGACCACAGCCACCACACAAGCTAAAATTCGACGAAAACCAGTTCCACAATATATCGAACACTCGTCCTCCTCCTCCTCCATCCGCACACCGACAGACTCTCCGCTTTCGGTAGTGAGGAAGCAGAAAAGCGAGCCGGGGATAGGCGGTGGCGATGGTGGAGATTTTGCGGCGCGATTAGAGAGGAGGGAGAGAAGGAAACGGGAAAAGGAGCGGGAGCGGGAGCGGCGCGCAGGTGAGGACGAGTCGAGGGTGCTTGTTGTGGCGGGGAGGAAGAAACATGGTAGAAGGTGAGTCAGCAGCTGGCGAGCGACTGTTAGCAGGTGTACGAGGAGTATATTATTGCTGATAATCCTCCTGGTTCATTGTTGCACAGCCGATCAGAACAACCGCAAACGTCCAGTGATACCCGATCCCAGCGTGGTATACCCGGAACAGACACCAAAGTCGTGGACGATCAATACGGTATGCCTTTGAAGGGGCCTTTCACCCGTTCGCCGTTACAACCTTCACAAGGAGGTCACACTGCCGAGATCTCACTTGCTTCAAGTCAGATAACGATGCATGGAGGGCTCATCGTCCCTCCGATGCCGGAAGGGGAAGAATACGACGCAGAGACAGAGGCGGAGCGACAAGCGGCGTGGGAAGAATATTATCGGCTACAAGGTGTGGTGGGGATGTATGATGATCGTGGAAGCGGTGACGGGCAAGAAACCGGGTATCCGCAAGTGGAGGAATGGGTTGATACGCAAACGTGAGTGTGAAACATATCAGCCATGACCTTCCCTCCTTCCCTCCCCTGTTTCGTCCCCTTCTCCACATTCTCCCGCTCTTGGCCCCGCAAGATATTGCAATCGGCTGTGTCAAAGGGGTACGTTCACCGAGGATAGAGGGACTTTGAAAGGGATGATAAGAGGCGAGAGGCAGATGATGCAGAGGTGTTCCCCTTTAGGTGATCCCTTTGACGTCGTTGATGCGCTGTCTTTGTCGATTGTCTCGGAAAAGGCGAGTGGTGGCGTCGGGTACGGGTCACAGCCGCTTTGGGCATATAAGCCGGAGGCGGTTGCCTAGAGGAGATGTTGTTTTACCCCTTTCTTCACCATGTCATCATCCACTGGGACACTGCACTGACAGTCATCTTCAACTCAATTCGTCTTTCAACCGATCCTTCCTTGACAATGTTCATGTACCCTCCGCCATTCTTCGGTGGTCCAATCCATCACAGTCCCGGATTCCCATACAACGTCGGTGCTGTTCCGGAATTAGCTACCGCCTCTCCAGGGAAGATGCCGGCTGTTCGTCCTCCACTTATGGGCTCTATGGCAAGTCCAATGGGCGCTCCCATGGGACCGATGGGCACGCCCATGTACCCGGGTCAGCAGCAGCAACATCCTATGTTCTACGGGTTCCAGCATCCAGGGATGATGGCGCCAGATCATGTGATGGGCGGTGCAGAGTACGGTGCGATGGCCATGGGCGCTGGAGCGTATGAAGGGGAGGACATGGAGTATGCTCCTGCTCAGAGACACCCTGGTGTGCCAATTGCTGGACCACCTGCCCGCGCGAAACACCTTGCGCGCCCAGTACCGACATTCTCTGACAGTCGTCGGGATGTGAGATTTGCTGGAGTGTCAGAGGCGCCACCCAAGCTTGCGACTAGACGTAAGTACCAGTCAGATCTATAATGCATGTTCACGCTTATAACCATCTCTCCCTCAGATTCTGGGTACACAGGATGGAGATACCCTGCACAACAAGGTGCCTACATGAGTCATGAGCACACGCCAGCGAGCTCTGCCATGACGAGTCCCACTGCCGACTCTGCGGATCCCATGGAAGCCTGTGAGTGTCGTCTCGATCGACATCCATGTCAGTGCACATGACTGACCAGACCTCGTGCTCTCTACAGACTCGCCTCGTGGCTCCTACGCCCACCAAGGTTACTACGGCTACTCTCCGTACCCCTCGTATCCCAACACACCATCCGTCAACTCTGGTGCCGGCTACAACGCCCAGTCAGACCCGTTCAATCTCGAGGAAATGTCAAATGCTGTCCATCAAGCGGCAGGGCCCAAACAGAAGAGTGGCGAACAAAGCCTTCAGGACAGAAGGAAGAAAAGTTGGTATGGGCCTCGCCAGTGACTTCGAACTCTTCTGTGATTGTCCGGCACAATCTTCTTTGCGAATGATCCCTTATTCCGTTGTATTGTATCAATGATGACCCTCGTATAGGTAGGTTTTAATGCTATGAAATAGCCATCTGTTGTCGATCAAGGCTTCGTACGGTCGAGGCCCACCATACAACAGCTCACACAACTGACTGAGTGATAGATAGCAAACCCGGCCATCGGTTTTCTGCCATAAAATATAGCCTCTGTATGCGCCGCGGGGCGCGTCACAAGCGATAAGGAAGAGCTGAGCTGCTGGTGGACCGATCTTCAACTGCAACCCTCTGCACATTGCATATTGCAGATAGGAGTCGTCGCATGATAGTACAGTAGAAGGCGTCGAAAGAGCATCATGAACAGATATTCGACCCAGTTGGCAAAAAGGATGGTTTGGTTCGTTGGCTCGAAAAAGAAAGTTTGTTCCCCCGCGGGGAGTCGAACCCCGGTCGCCCGCGATCTACAGATAAACTGTTTGAAAGGCGGATATACTAGCCGTTGTACTACGAAGGATGATCATGTGTAAGCTCTCTTGGCATTTTTACTATTAGCCAAAATTCAGCTGAACTACGGCCGGCGAATCAAAGATGAACATCCACTACATAGTAGCCCATCGGTTATCAAGGAGAATTCTGTCACACCAAAGTGGATTTATGGGGTCTCGAAGTCCCTTTAGCTATCGATTCACGCCGGAGTGTCCAATCGTTTGACCTTTTGCGCCGGCTGTCCGGGTCACTGAATAAGGGGGAAAGGAGCCGAGTAATGAATAGGTTAGTAAAGTGATTCGGCGGACGATGTCTCCCTTTCAGCTTTCGGGTGGTGCACAGACTTTACTCGGAACACGGGAGAACATATGTGAACAAAGGGGAGAGAGTTCTAGATCTGTTCTTGCAGATCATATCACGGCTATATAACACAGCCTGCTTGCTCCCATCTCTCCAGCTCTCCCTTTCCTCACCACCATTCAGACTTACTGCTCACAATTAAAGCACACAGCTTCGATCTCATTTCAAAATCGTAAACAACAACTACCATGCCTTCCTGGATGCATTCAAAGAAACACAATACTCCCACCTCTGATGGGAAACCAGCCAAGAAAGGAAATCGGAACCCTCCGAACCTTGACCGACAACGTCTGTTGGCGTCTACGGTAGGGAACCCTCGAAGGTTCTGGGAAGAAGCTGTCGCGGCTAGATACGATCTAGACACGATCCAGATGTGTGCTCGGCCTGTCAATCATGATATCGGTACCTCCATGATGATGTCGATGCATGGCGGGGGTTGGACTAAGGAGGAGATCGCTTTGCAAAAGGCCATCGAACAATCTCGATCCGACCTGGATGCAGCCATAGGTGCTGCTAAAGAATGCATCGACAATGGTGAAACCCGAGGTCATCCTGGTCTTGACGATCAGATTAGGGACACGGCCGCACATTGGAGGAGCTTGATCAACGCCTGGAAGGTTTATAGCCAAGGCAAGGACAGGCCGTGGGGGATCCGAGTGGCTGAGCAGGTTGGAGACATGGCTGGAAAGGTTCTGGGAGTGATTTGAGGGCGGTAGAGAGCTTAGTTCCAGTTGCAAATTGGCGTGCGATGATTGCATTTGTACTTTCCTTCCAATGTGTATTAAACATGTGTTGTATGTTAGGAGACTGAGCAGACGCGGCCGGATCCCAAGATGTACGAAACCTGTTACATTCAAACCACTGGTCCAACTTTTCTTTGCGGCTGAATCTAATGAATGATGATGTCTCGGAAGCAGATTGTGCGTTTCACCTGAGCTGGCTCTTGTTGTGATCGCGTTCCACTGCGAAAACAAAATCTAATGCACCCCCTCCGTAACGCTGAATTCAAGCGTCAAGTACTACAACCGCAGACTTCACGAAGCGGTTACACTGGACATATCATCCAGGACCATACACGATTTCTACGTCATACTGTTTCAAGCTGCCGCACCTCCGTTGGCCACGCGCAACTTGTCCCTTTATCGTGGCTGGTCGGATAACGACAAAGAACACCGGCTCGTATGGAAAGAATGAGGAGGTCGAAGGATCAAGCAATAGCTACATCTCCGATATCAGCAGCAGGAACGTCAACATCTAGCGGTATCGGTGGCGGCTTGACGTTCTCAGCGTATGGTCATGGCACAACGCCAAGTGCAGGTTCGGGAATAAGAGCCGGAGGAGCTATAGGTGACGAAAAAAGAGGATACAACTCGTCAAGTGGGTTTGGATTGGGTAGGGCCGGAATGCAGTCATCGTCATCCGGGAACCACATTGGTTCACAAAAGCAGCATCCCTTTGCGTCTTCGTCGGCATACGCCAGCAATCGAACAGGATCCGCTTCTCGACCCGGAATGGCGCAACAATCCATGTCCGATTACCCGCAGAATGGGTCATCCGGACCCTCCAATGGCAACATCCCTAGACCCGGCTCTGCCAGCCGGTCGTTTTCTGCGAATGCCTCGCAACAGGCCGGTCTGGGAAACAACGTCAGTTCACGTCCACAGCAAGGACACTCGAGACAGCGATCAAGAGGCGGGAGTGAGGGTCCGCAGATTACAACCAGCTCGAGTATGTCAATGGGAACACACCGTACGGGGGAAGATGCTGCCAAAGACACGCCGAGAATACACTGGAGGGCATTGAGGGCATACCTACATGAATACATCTTGGCAGGTAAGTTGAAACTCTCCGCCTTTTGAAATCACGCCGTCTCATGATCCGCATCTGCATTGATCAGAAACCCCCGGCTCCCGTGTTCCAGCTCGGGACAAGTTGACACGGTTGACAAAGAGCCAATTCCAAGAGCTGAGTACCGATGTGTACGATGAGTTGGTTCGCAGAGAGGATGTGGAAGGTGGAAGAGGGAACGAGAGTGAGTCTTTCCGACAAGCTTGATTGCTACCCGCGCTGCGCTGAGTCGTCTTCCTGGCAGACCCCTTTCTTCCTGTAAGAGCAGATTTCCATCCGAAACGTAATCAAGCTAGGCAGAAACTCGCCACTCTGCCGAAAAACAGGTTCAAGGATCTCGCCAGTGATGTATTTTACGAGCTGAACAGGCGATTCCCTGATTTCGAGAAGGAAGCGTCGACGGAAAGAACGCGACAGGATCTGTCAGAGTCGCTGGTAAGTCCACCTCTCGATATTTTATCTAAAACGGCAAGCTAAGGTTGCAGAATGTTGCTTCAATCAGTTGCCTCGTTCAAATACCGAGTCTCCTGTTTCATCGTATCCGCTGACGGCTGCACCACCAACACATCGCGCGGCCAACTCAACCTCTCAGCCTCGACAGGCATTCCAAGCATCGAACGAAGTCGTTGTGCCGAAAAAGAGCACGATCGCGGAGGAAGTCATCGAGGTACCGTTCGCGAGACATTCCCATGTTGACAGTGACGAAACGGAGTCTCCGCCATCCGACGCCGATCGACAGCAACGACCCAGCGGCCCGGATATGATGGAAGGAGAAACAAGGAGGAGAAGTAAAAGGCTATCAAACCAGGGACGACGGAGTGCTACCGGAATGCGAGAATATGAAGAGCATCTAGAATCACCCGGCTCAGAAACCAATGATCCGTTACAGCAACAGCAAGATAGTCGAAATTTACGCCCACGCAGCCGCGAAAACTTTCGACCGAGCTCGGTTGCGTCAGATAATGAAACGAGGATGCTGGACTCTACAACCGGAGGATTGGCTTTGTCTGGCTCTTCAATATCATCAGAACTGTTGAAAGAGCGGAAGGCCCGAACAGATCTGGAAGCAAAGATTGCGGGAATGGAGAGACGGCTCGCGAGCATGCAGAGAGAGGTGGATGGCAGTAACAAAAGGGAAGAATGGGAAAGAAGTAGAGCTAGAGAGCTAGAAGATGAGGTCCGAAGCCATAAAGACGTGAGTTGATCGTGCTTTTTTAAGTCATACGAGGGAGACTGACATCGGGTATTCCAGCGCGCTGGTACGTTGGCCGAAAACATTCGCTCGCTGCAGCGAGATTACGAAGCCTCGAAAGCGTTAAATGAACAAGAGAATCAGCGGAATGAGGGCCGGCGGAGAGAAGAACAGGCGGAGCTGTCCATGTGGAGGGACCGATGTCGTGTTATGGAAGATGATTTGGCTCACCACAAACAACAATTGCGTAACTTGGGATCACGCCGAGATCAGAAACAGGTGAGTGTTCGCCTTCGTTATAAATCTAGATCACACAAGCTGAACAAGTGTTGTGCAAGAATGACGATGCTGTAAAGGAATTGCGCAACGAATTGACGGTCCTGATGGAAGAACTAAACTCATTGGCAGTGCGCAACGAGGAACTCTTAGCGGACAGAGAGGAGGACGCTGCAACCATCGGGAGGCTTCAGGGGGAAGCTCAAGAGTACAAGCGTCGATGGGAAGCTACGAAGACAGACCTAAGAAATCTCAAGGGTGAGCTTTGTTGTGAATTGTCAAGTTTAATCTACTGCCCCTGCTAACTTCGCTGCTTTAGCCACATCGATGATGTTTGTTTCGCGACCAGCAACGCAAGATCATATGCCAGCATCTGCCGACGGAAACATAGCGGATATTCATGTCACCCAGTTTCAAAATGCAATTGATTCGCTGTTGCAAGCAGCTCGGTAGGTCGAACGGGCAGTGCTGAAAGAAAAGTTGCTGATTTTTTTTTTCGATTGAAATAGATCAAGTCAACCTTCGAACGTTCTGTCCTCTATGAAGGAAGTCGTAGTGGCCATTTCAGAAATATCAGAGGATGTTAGGGCTTTCGAAAGAGAACCTAACTTCCATGTCGATTCCAGCAAACTGGAAAATCTGAAACATCAATCTTCGTCAACCCTCAACAACCTCATGGCCGCTGCCAGGAGTCACGCAACTTCGTCCGGCTTGTCGCCAATCGGATTGATTGACGCTGCAGCTGGTCATGTGTCTGTCAATGTAGTCGAGCTCATCAAACTGCTCAAAATCCGAAAAACCGTCAAACCGTCGATCTCCAGTACTTCCGTAGGTAGACGAAGCTTTTCAGACATGAGTGAAGCCAGACGACGATCGTCTGGCGTCATCAATTCTGCCGAACGCACTCCATCCGTTACTGCAAGTGAAGAGGCAGACCTCAGTGATCACCGGGATAGCCGGTCGGAGGACGGTCTTCTGGGTCCGCATCACGCTATGGCTCAAGCCGAGCAATATCCGCCAGGCAGCCATGGATTGATACAAGGCAACTTGTCAAAGTTGAGTCCGAATACCTCGCCGCAACGCCAAATGCGCAGTGGATCCGCGGTTTCCTTTACATCCTCTATCGGCAAACATTCAGATGCATTCGATTTGGAAAGGAAGGCTTCTTCTGCTGGTTTCAAATCGAATAAAGTCCACTCTGCGACATCAAACGAGTATCACCATCGACAACCTACCCGTGATGAAGACTATGCCGACCCGGTGGAGACAGTAATTCCGGTAGCACAACCTAGCAAGAATTCAGAGCAGGCTCATCTTCCGCCTGGATTTGTTCAGGCACCTGCATTAGATTCGAGCAGCGCTGGCACGGAGTTCTCGGAGATATCCGATTCGAGTCCTGCGGTTGTGGAAACAGCGCCCTCGTCATTCGCACACCAGGCCCCGCCGAGAGAGGAATGGGAGAATGTCAAAGTAAGTACCGCGCGATGCGATGTAATTCTCTGTGACGGAAGCTGAGCGTGTTTCCTATCATAGCCATACCTTTCTCAACAATCTTCCGCCCTCGTCAATTCGATTCAGCAGCTTTTGGCCGAGATCCGAAGCGGCAACAACCCTGCTACAACTACCAATAACAATTCCAGGCTGAGCGAATATCTTTCTCAAGTGATCGCCATTTCATCTTCGATCGTCGCCGTGTCCTCTAATGCAATGCCGGAACACCACAGAGATGAAGGACAACCTCTTTTGGACGATATGATGAACGCTACAGAACGATTGAGTGAGCATCAGAATAGTGTAGACTTTTCGAAGCAAGTCAGACAGGCCATTGCTAGTGCCGCCTTCGGGATGGCGAAGAGTCTCCGGGCGTTGATGAAGTTAAATTCCTGATACATTGATACTGTAGTTCCCACGAGCGGTCTTGATCAATTACATGCAGTTGTATAAGGATATGAATCGATCCTCAAGAGGATTCCAGCATGGTTTTTCAAAATCATGAAATCGCTAACACGTGGAACCATTACAACCGTCCTCATGAACGTTCACTCTCAGGTACAAATCCTCATTCTACAACCCCGCCAACTCGGATGCCAGCCGTTTTGCCTTGTCAACCTGCTCTCGCAAGCGCTTGTTCTCCGTTTCCAGACGCTCTAGATGGGCTGTTGCTTGTGCTAGTCGGGTCTTGGCATCCTCGAGCTGTCGAAAGAGCCAATCATTTGTTCTGTTGTTTGTCAGAGAAGGTAAGGATAGCTCAAATTACTTACCTCTTTAGTCAGATCCGTGTTACCTTCGCTTGTAGGGACAGACGGAGAGCCGGTCACCGGGGACACAGCGGCGGACATGATAGCGGTAGGCTCCTCTGGCTTTGGCATGTCTGCTTCGCCGCTGACGGCAGGCTCCTCGATAGATTTCTCGACAGGTTCCTGAGATTTCTCGACAGACTTCTTCTCAACCACATCATCCTCATCATCGTCGAAACCACCAGTCGAAGGAGCGCGCTTCTTGGCTTCCGTAATCTCTTCATCCGAGTCGGGGTCATCCTGCTTGATCTCTAGATCACGCATATCCGGAAGTTTACCCGTCTTGTCGGTGAGGGAAGACTGCCTGACCGCGGGTTTCGGTTCTTCCTTCTTGACAGGTTCCGGAGAGGGTGCTGCGGCAGCCGGAGCCGCCGAGGCTTTGGCGCTCTCGTGCGTCGTTGCTGATCTTGTTTCGAGATCGATGACTTTGGGAGGGGAAGTCTTGCCGGAGATCCATTCATCGGCTGTCAATGCCGCCTCCTGAGATGGCGCGGGTGGGAAGAGGCTTGGGAGAAGGCAAGCCAGCTTGATGTTAGCAGCTGCAGACTGAAATGTTACAGAAAGAACTTACTCTGCCTGGAAACCTTCAGCCTAAACATGGATCTCATCAGTAATGTTGTTCGCTGAACACTTTCATCAGCGACTGACCTTTCGAGGCACAATGAATGCGAGTGGTTCGACCATGCCAGTGGTCAACTTGTAACCTCGCGCAATCTCGTGTTGCGAGACCTCGAGGGAGTGACGAGGAGTCAAGCAGAAGCCGCGCTCTATATTCAACACGCATAAAAGTCAAAATGCGTCCGAACTATCCTCTCATTGGCGCAAGGAGGAGTTTACATACGAGGATCGGAGCTCTTGAATTCGCTCAGGTAGTGCAACTCGTCATCCGCGTATTCGTAGTACCTTTGAAGCGGAATACCAAGTTAAGCAATAGATTGAGTATGTCACCTAACCCGGGTGTACGCTTACCGAATGTTACCGTCCCTATGTAACGCGGAATGAATCAGCAGGGCGGTCTGAACAGAGCTTGTCTCACTCTTACCCTTTACCGGCGAGGAACAACACATCGTTGCCTTCCGCATAGAACGGCATGATGACACCTCTGCAGTATCAAACTGTAAGATGTCAGAACATCATTAATCAAGGAATCTCTGGCCGGACGTACGAGCTTGAATCAATGGTTTCCGTTTTCAAATTAGTCAAACTGCTCGTATCCCACAACATCATCTGCCGATCAGACATCTTTGAGAACTGCGCATCGAACAAGCCAACCCAAATGTCAATCGGTCTACTCTATCTTCATGGAAATGCGAGAAAACGTGACTTACACCAGTGGTGACAATTCGATCTCTGTCTCCGAGCCAGACTACGCGAGAACCCTTGATACCACCGTGTCCATCCGCGATCTTGATCGGCTCAGCACCAGCTCGAGGATCGAATATTCGGATTTTTTTGTCCCGACATGTCTATAGGGAGAGTATCAGCTTCCGAAGAGGATGAATCCGGAGTGGAGGAGCCTTGTAAGACTCACGGTCGCCAACAGATTGCCCGTATAGTTCCAGCACATGCTTTGGATCGTGTCCTTGTGACCTGTCAAAGTCAAGATAGGAGCTGTTTCCTTCTTGACATCCCAGACCTTGACCTAAGAATGTTGCATTAGAGACTGCTCAGGTCCACATGGAGGATCAGCAGACTTACTGTATGGTCACTCCCGGCACTCGTAAGGATCCCCTCGGCCGTATTGTTCCACACAAGCTGCCCAACTTTCCTTCCACCGTGGGCTGAGGCTCCATTGCCTTCACCAAGCCGCGCAACAGGCACCGTCCAATCCTCTGGACACTCCCACCCCTCCTCCTGCCATCCGGAGAACTTTTCTTCCGCATCCTGAAAGTCCCAGAGACAGATCTTGGAATCTTCTCCTGCAGACGCGAGGACGGTCTGCGATGCCGAGTGAGGGGCCCAGGCAGTGTCAAGTACCGGAGCGGAGTGGCCTCTGACAAGCGGGATCAGATCGGGTAGTTTGGTGTTGAATGCGGCTGATCCGGATGGGACGGTAGGTGTATGGAATGGAGAAGGAGCAGGGAGGATCGCGAATGCTCCTCCGCCGGAGACTTGCCAGTTGATAGCGATGAATTTCTGGTGGATGGTCCGCAGTAACGTGTCAGATACCGAAGGATCTAGGACGTATTTCACGTGCATGAACTTACGCCGTTCGACTTGATCAAGTCGGTGTCCCAGGCACTCCCGGAAGGCTGTAAATAGTTCGGTGCGGATAGTCAGCCCGTGGAAAGGAGCTCTCCCCGCCGGTACAATGTTGCGCGCAAGCAGGATGTACTGCATGAAACGATTTACTTACCTTGACACCCTCATAGCAGTACTCTCTCCGAGGTTGGGTTGCAAACGTATGCCTGTACTTGGAAGGTCGTACGAAGCGCGACATGTCGAAGTGGAAAAGTTCAATAAAGAGCGAAAAGAGTGAGGAGGGAGAACGCGAGATCCTGCAAAGGCTTGTGTGGATGCTGTTTCCGATAGTCGTGGATAGATATGGACTAGTCAGTCATTCGATGAGAGACGAGTGCAGGAAGACAAGACAAGGAGAGTGCACAACGGGTCAATTGCATTCGTCACTTGGGCCGGAAGCGGAGCCACGCGGAGGCGCGGAGGCCAGGAGAAGTAATGGGTTTATGTAACTGCGCTCGAGTTTTGCTGCTTGAATTTTGGGTTTATGATAAGGTCGTATGTCAAACGATCATACATGGAACACATCAACCAGCTAGCATGTTGGACACGCTTGGATGATGACGTACCCCGAACATATAGAATCGTTGAAAGGAGTGACGGCGTTGGGCGAGGTTCGTTTACGGGCCCTAGGCTACAACGCCAATTTCGAGAAATCGCTCAGTTTATTTTGGACTGGATCACTATGTCCGTTCAATGACAGACAGATCTACGGGTAGTATTGATAATACTGAATATTACGTTATTTCTCCTCGTCCAGTGCCGAGTGCGAACACGCAACACCCGTTCCGCCGGAGGCGAACACAGCCCAACAGACTCCTCGCCACCTTCCTTTGTAACGCCCGAATGCGATCCGTCTGCTGCAAATTGAGCCAAAGCTGTGCGCTTTAACCAAACGAGTGTCTTTCCTTTCCCTTTGGAAGGAATGGATCAAATTCCAAAGTCAGGCCACCTGCTGCTCATGGGAGATACATAAGCTCTGTGGCTGTCCGTTTTGGGGGCGATCGGGAATTGGGTTTTCAAAGGCGGAGAGCAGCTTGCTCACTCTTGCACCGTCTCATCTATCTAACGAGCGACCTGCCCACTTCAAGCCACACTAGAGATCATGGCGGACGGTAGTGTGAAGTCAGCTCCATCAAGCATCCAAGCGACTGCTTCTCCAGCTCCTAGTACGAGACCCTCATGGGCCACAAGAGTACGCCGTATCCCCAGCCGAATCATCTCATCCATTTCTTCATACTGGTCCAAATTCACATCCACTATGTCTTCATGGTGGGGTAGCGTACGCAGTTGGTTCTCTGGGGTGAAATCATGGTTCTCGAGTCTCTATTCACGGTCCAGCAAGAGCAAATCAACAGCGTCAGACGATGAGAAGAAGCCGCTTATCCCAAAGTCGTCTCCTCCGCCGGTTGGCAAATCAGTAGCAAGTGTTGATCCTAGAAGTCCTTCGCGTGCAGGAGTTGCACGCGGAGTCGCAACTACTCCTGCCTCTGCTCGTCCTCCTCCTCCTCCTCCTCCTCCTCAAGCCGCACCCAAGGGCCCTGTCGTGCCGGCATAGAGTGCTCCTCGTATCTCCCCTCCGAAAGAGGCCTCAAAGGCGGCTCCAGTAGGCCCTGGCTCCCCCGTCTCTTCTCCGTCGACGCCTAAGGCGATGTCAGCGACTTGATTTTTGACTGGGAAAGGGGGAGAGAAAGCATCAGGTAGAAATGTACGGTCATGACCTGTGCTCTTGTACGGATTTATGCATTTTATGTATATAAGCCCTGTGGGAAGAGTGGTAACCTGCACTGAAGCACAGTGAGGACAGTTGAAGAAGCAGTTCCCTACTGCACAGACCGTTGTCGTTAGACGGTAGCCTGTAAAGTAGATATCCCTGGCCATCACAAATCCGGCGCTGCTTTATTTAGCCTTTTGACCTCCCAGTTCCAAAGAGACTGCTGTGCCTGCATATACATTCCCTTCCAGCAACACCATAACGCTCTGACAGATCGCTGAGTATCCTGTAGGGGATACCTATCATCTCAGTCGCATCCACCTTTCACCATCTTTTCCATTATCTCAAGCATGTACTTCGACCCCGTACTCCTTCCTCCGCTCAGCGTTAGACGATGATGTGATACCCGACACAACTCCAATCGCTTTTCTGGCGCTTGCACGGCAGCGCGATGTCGCTTCTTCTCCTGAGGAAAAACAGACTTGGGGAAAACGAACGCAACTACAAAAAAGCTGAACATCATGAAGACATCTGAAAGATCCCGTAGCAGGAGCAAAAAAAGAAATGTCGTATCTCCAAGGGGAGTCGAACCCCTGCCGATCGCAAACTGAGCCGTTGAGGCAATGGCAAGCGACCATGATACCGTTTCACCATAGAGATGTTGGATGTTCTTGCTCATCAGCTCAAATATGTCCTTGCAATGCACCACAATACTCGTTACTCGCACGATCCATGACATCGACGAAGGTCGTTTGCTCTGCAAGCCGGGTAGGTTAAACGACCACGAACAGCGGATTCGAGATTAAAGGCATCTACCTCAAAGTGACCGGAAACCAGGTCGCTGCGGTAACTTCTGCCAGCTCTTCTGCCTAGGAGCTCGCGCTGAGCTTGCCGAGCCTGCCCCAAGTCTAGTAATGTACGCACGAGCTCACGCACGGGATTAGAAAGGCTATAAACCTGAATGAATGTATACAGCTATGTATACTTCCGCCAGAGAGCTAATTCAGGTCTGTACAGCGGCTAGAGCTGTGGCTAATATGCCTTCTAGTGAGCTTCTAGTGGCCTCATCTCCGCCGGCAAAGCAGTCAGCTGGGACCTCAAAGCTGACCCCAATAAGCGAAAACGCTGCGCTTGAACCTTGGCAGTGGGCATGTGAGAGCTCTTATGTGAACAAGGTACGGATAATTCATCTTGACAAATGGACATAGAGAGCTACATAGAGCTGAACATAGCTATGAAGAACACCGTAGGCCGCATCATAAGCAACAACGCTACACCACGCCTGAGCCAGCTCTCGAGCCGTAGCTCTGACGTCGTCTCCGAGGTAGTTTCCGAAGCTCTCCCGCAAGGAACGCAACACGACGGATGAACAGCTGCAAGAATGTGACAAGCTCAACCAAACGAACTCGCAGCCATCCTCGCTAGCTTGGCTGATATGGGGTATGAGCTGGCCCACGGAGGCTTGTAGCTTGAGGTCGGGGGGTGGTAGAGGGGCAGCATGGGAAATTGGTGGGGAACCCAAGAGCTCAGAACTGAAGCTTACCTTGGCCAGCCCTTGGCCAAATGCGAAGCCACTCGATAGCCTGCGGGTCGCCAATAGTTCGACTCGGAGACAATTTCGGGGACCTGGGATTGATCTCACTGTAATCAGGCGAGACAGCAAGCTTCTGCGATACTATATAACAGGAGGTTCAACTGGTACGAGGGCGGTATCGCCTACCTTTGGTCGTTAATCCTCTAGTCCATCTACCCATACCACTCGATTCAACGACATTATGGGCGGAGGTGCAGCAGCAGACGGCGGATTCGCCATTCCAGTTCACGGCGCCACAGGTTGGAAAGGACTCCTAGAGAACAAACGGGCTCTCGGTCTGGCCACATTTGCTTCTCTTGGTGGCGTCTTGTACGGATACAATCAGGGTGGTGAGTTCAGAAACCCGCCAAGACTTACCGTCGCTCTGACCTTCGAAGAGTGGACGCTGACATCCGCCTCTGCGCCCGTAGTGTTTGCGCAAGTCCAGGTCGCTTCGGACTTTACTAGACGATTCCCTACTGTGGACGAAACCAACCCTCAATTTTACGATGCAAATGTCAAGTCATTCCTTACCTCGATCCTGGAATTAACCGCATTTGTAGGTGCACACAAATGTAACGGGACTGGAGTCTTCGTTCATTCTAATTGTTCTTAGGTCGGAGCGCTTGCCACGGGCCCCCTTGCCGACAGGTTCAGCAGGAAATATAGTATCTCTGGATGGTGTATAATCTTCATTCTGGGCACCGCTTTGCAGACTGCTGCAACATCGACACTGAATATGGTATGGGCTGGACGAGCAGTGGCGGGTTTGGCGGTCGGTGCTTTGTCTGCGTTGGTACCTATGGTGAGTGAAAGCGAGGCATTGCAATGGCACTTGTTCAAACTGTACTTACTTGATGCATTTCACTCGTCCCCCCGTAGTATAATTCCGAATTGGCTTCTCCCGGGATTCGAGGCTCCTTAGTCGCATTACAACAGCTTGCCATCACATTCGGTATTCTGATATCCTACTGGATCGCATACGGTACAAGCTACATCGGCGGACATGGCGCAGGGCAAACTTCTGCTGCTTGGAGAATCCCTCTCGGACTCCAGATCCTTCCCGCTTTGATTCTCATGGTCGGCGCTGTCTTCCTGCCGTTCTCGCCTCGATGGTTAATGCTTAGGGGCCGAGAGGAAGAATGCCTTCTGACTTTAGCCAAGCTTCGCCAACTCGATCCCGAACATATCGCCGTCCAGACCGAATACATGTCGCTTCAAGCCGAACAACTCGTGGAGCAGGACGCAATGCAAGAACGTTATGGGGACGAGGCCGGCTGGAAAGTTGGCGCAAAGGAGTACTTGCGACTCTTTAGCAACTGGCCATTACTGCAGAGACTGTTGTTAGGTATTGCTGCTCAGTCTCTGCAACAATGGACTGGTATCAATGCTATTAGTGAGTTTTCCGAATTTGAGCAAGCGTTACTTTTGCTGACTACGATCTTTCCTGCCTACCTAGTCTACTACGCACCTACTAGTAAGTCTGGCAATGGAAATATGTACGATGTCGGGCTCATCGATAATTCATACTGATTCATCGTTGCTTATCTGTTTCTAGTCTTTAGACAAGTTGGACTCGACGGCGAGACCGTCCCGATTCTCGCAACTGGCATTGTCGGGGTTATCAATCTCGTGTTCACCATCCCAGCTGTTATGTTTGTCGACAATCTTGGCCGCAAGAAAATGCTGTTTCTGGGTGCAACGGGCATGGCCATCTGCCACGCCATCGTTGCAGGCATTATCGCGCGAGCTGGACCCGACTTTGAGAACAAGGCAGCTGGTACAGCAGCTGTAGTGTTTTTGTACATGTTCATCGCTATCTTTGCTGTTACTTGGGGTACGTATCGACTCTTCACCTGCACCATATCATATACCAAAGTGCGGAAAGTTGACAGCTATGTTGTTCCGCCCCTTCATAGGCCCTCTTGCATGGGTTGTCTGTGCCGAAGGTGAGGTTCTCGGTTATTTTATCGCCATGTGCGCTCCCTGACCCCAATTTCCTTTAGTTTTCCCGCTGAGCCTGCGTGCCAAGGGCATGTCGATCTCCTCCGGCGTCAACTGGTTGCAAAATTTTGCAGTCGCATCCGGTTCGTGAATCTCCTGCGATTTGTGACCTATCGGACTCTGACTGACCCTGCTTCGACTGTTATAGTAACCCCTGTGATGATCAAAAACATTGGTTACAAGGCCTACATCGTCTTCATGTGCTTCATGATATTCGCCATGTTCTGGTCTGCGGTCATCCTCCCCGAGCTGCGCGGCTTGTCTCTCGAGCAGATCGACGAAATCTTCCACGACACGACCTCGACGGAAGACGAGATAAGGCGACAGAAGATCGCAAGGCAGATCGGTCTCGACAAACTGCAAGCACAAGCAGAGATCGAGCATCAGGAAGATGCTGCAGGCGAGAAGCTTGTGTAAATAGGTTGTGATTCTGATTGTATAAGCATATAGGCACATTCAGGCTCTATCGTCGGCTTGTGCATGTGTACGTTTGGTGGGCAAGTCGAGCGCATTCATTTGGCACACACAGACTCTTTTTCTTCCGATCTTCCACATTATGTTACTCTTACCCTTCTTGCGTTCGTATATGCGTGATCGCGTTATTACAACAGCGCCACAGACGAGGTAATCAAGGACGACGGTATAATTTTGAGAACCTTAGGCGGATCCGCCAACCGTGCTGCCACCAGGGCAATCTATGCATCCGCCCCACCCACATCATCCCTTCCAAACTCTCCCTGCCCACCCTCATCCCCGTCTCCGAACGCATCATCGTCCCCAATCCCCCCACCGAGCTCTCCAGCATCGACAACCCTCCCTGCACCACTCATTGCGCCCGCTCCTTCCCTTCCAGACGTGTTTTCCTGTAATCGTTGACTTAGTGCCATTAATCGACGTGCTTGAGCGATTTCTTGCGCATCCTCGTCGTCCGAGGAGGGAAGGTCGTCATCGTCCCTCCCTAGAGAATCTGATTCATCTGAATCTGATACCGGAGCATCGCGTGCCGGTGCAGTAGGTCGTGATGTTTCTTGCCCGCCGATGACTGAAGTACCACGCCAAGGCGCATAGCTACTGCCTCGTGTCCGCCGCCGCCATTGCTTGTCTTCCTCCTCGCTCGACCCTTCCTCGTCATCGAACAACGCCCGACCCCCATTTCGTAACGATTCACCATCCCCTCCTCCACCAAACTCTGACATGGGTGTCATATCCCTGAACAACGGTGTACCTGCAGCACCGTTCCTTGCAGATGCAGGCGTCGCAGACATTCGGAAAGGCAAGGGAGCAGCACTTCCCGTTCGGCCTCCAGATCGAGAGTTCGGAATCGGAGTTTGTCCTCCGCCCATCGCACCCCCAGAGCGCATTGACGGAGCTGGCGTAGCAGCGGATTGGAAAACCGAAGGCGTACTCGTCCCTCCACTCCGCGAATTCGGGATCAACGGAGTCGCCTGATCCCTCTCACTCTCAAACCCTTGAGCAAACGTTGACATGGAGCCTCGTGCATGAGATTCGGTGGCGCGTGACATGGAGCGTGATGCGTATGTGGATCGTGCCCGGGCGGAAGGTTTTGGTGCGGCAGTGAGCGGTGGGTAGGGCTCGATGATAAGTACCAAATGGCGCGAGGAGATGGAGAAGCCTGAAAGAGAGGGTCTGCCGTCAGCGGTTCTTATGTCCGTTTCAAGGCCAATGATGGACACACCTTTATAACTCAGTTTCATTTGCGGCTTGACATCCACCTTGCTGTCCTTTTTCTCCTCTGTCTCATCGTCCACCACCGGCCGAAAGGTAAGCAGTTCCTCACTCCCCTCCCTTTCCCCACCTTCAGCTAAGCCATCACCAGCATCCTCATACCCTGTATCCATAGCGGTCCGACCCATCGACTCTCGAGCACCAGCATACATCTCCTCCTTTTCAGCTTCCGACCGAGCGGGAATACCCATAGGCACAAGATCCTGTGGCTCATCCTTGACTTGTATCAGTGGACTCGTCGGCGCAGCGCGTAGGGTATCATCGTCTCCACCATCAAGAAAGAGTGCAGGTTGTGCTTGTGGTTCATTTTCATCTCGGAGAGGAGACAAGAGGCCGTCTTCTTCGCGAAGTGGTGGTGAGGGCGATCCCATATCTTGTGCATAGTTGACTTCTGATCGTGCTCGTGTGGACCTTCTCATATCCGTTGTAGAATACGTATCGTCATTCGCCTTTCGTTTAGGAGTTGCTTTGGGACGGCGAGAGGGTAGATCTGTAGGATCTTGCAGGTTGGGTTTCGAAGGGATTGCAAGACTTTGTGGTCGTCTTGTGGCTTGAGGAACGTATTCGCGTCTCTGATAAGCAACGCAAGGTCAGGTGGAGGAATCATGATTAAATGAGGGGAGATACTGAACCTTTAGAAGCACAACATGCCGCGTATCCGTCTTTCTGAAAAAGAACGCAAATTGGTACGACGCTGTGCAGAGAGTGGTATTAGATGCTCTGCCGATACACCTACAAGGTTAGGAATAGCTTACCACCACGATGAACCTCTACCGTCGACTTTTTGGTGAGGTTGGGATCCTCTGCATGGAATTTCGCCAACAGCCTGTGAAAGGAAGTAAGA
Organism: Naganishia onofrii; assembly: GCA_030039215.1. NCBI lineage: Eukaryota > Fungi > Basidiomycota > Tremellomycetes > Filobasidiales > Filobasidiaceae > Naganishia > Naganishia onofrii. The sequence continues at coordinate 707,611 of JASBWV010000005.1, forward strand.
GGAATGGCATGAGTGGGCGGTATTCTCTGCACTGCTGAGAACTGAAGCACATACTTTGGCCGCAAGTCTGCTAGTGCCGCCTGCAGTGTTGCATCGTTCATCCATCCAACCTATAGGAATAAAGCGAATTAGGTGACACTCCACAGGCAAGCCGGGATTAAAAGCCTTACATGCCGCTCATCGAGGTAGAGGTATAGAGGAACTACACCAACCTGTCAGCTTCAGCGCGCACACCCGAGAAGCTGGGGAACGAGACTCACGGACTGTCCACGAACTGATACGAAGGTAGAGAGCGTTCCGTGTCGAGTATGGCATGTTGAACACAGGACAGTTGAATTGAGCGAACGAACGAACGAGCAGTATTGGAATAAGAATCCAACAACTTGGACTTGCATTTTATTTGAAGCTCAAGCTCATCAACATGGATCGGGACATTCACCTAGATTCGTCATTGCTCGGTGGTGCGCCCGCGGCCGAATTCGCAGTCGAAGCAACAGCAACAGCAACAGCAACAGCGCAACAGCAACAGCAACACTTGCGTTGCTCACTTTCTGTGTGGTGGTGAATTGATAGTGACGGGTCGAGTTGCAACCTTTGCCCTCCACTCTTTCACCCTCACAGCGGCGCATGGTCATAGGAGCGGTTTGACCAATGACCTGCCTCCCGGAGGCCTTCCCGCGAGTTACAGTCCGCCTGATGTGGTCGACTCGGTATTTAGATACCAGATGGTATACAACTATGTCCTTGCTACATGCACAAACACTGAGACGCAGTACATTGTCCGATCTGGCCGTACGCATCATCTAGCATGATGTCTTTCATTCTGGTATACTGGCCTTGGCCCTAGCTTTTGCTTTCGCTTTGGCCTTGCCGCCTTGTCTCCGCTTAACATGCACCACCTCTACACCTTGCGGCTCCCGTACCACTCCTTCCTGTTCCTCTGTAGATCTTCCAGGTCCGGGGTTGCTTGTGCCACCACCACCACCACCGCCTACTCTTGCTTGTTCCGCCAGCACGCTCAACCACGAATCCCCAACTTCACGCTTTAATGCCTCCATACGCTGCCGCAATGCTTCAGGATTCTCGGATTTGACTGGGGTCTTGGATGTATCGTCAGTGGATTCGGGATGAGAACTGGCTGTTGAGGGGTTGAAGGCTTCCAATGTGGGGTGATCTGATGGGGAACTGTCTGTCTGTCGAGTGGTTGGAACAGACGTTTTTGTACTAGGTAAAGGTGTACGCCCTTCATTCTTCCTCCTCGTCGCCACATCGCGCCGTGTACTCGCTAGGATTGGACTCTCCAACGCATCCTCCAAAGCTTCCTTGACCGCTTCTCCACCCAAAGACAGGCGTGATGGTCCAACCTTTTTCGTCGCCTGTGGCGGTGGCGTCTGGTCATCAGACGGCATATCAAGACGCTGCTGCGCCGGATCCAATTCCACAATTCGCTGTTTTCTTCGTTTGCTGCTGACTGGTTCTACAGAATGGGCTGCGGGAGATGCACTACGAAGCTGAGATGATGGATGTACTTTCCCGGTATCTGAGCTATTATCTTGGCTTCGCGCTGTTGTCGAGTTGTTGTCTACGTTGTTTGACATGGTGGATGCTTCCTGCCGACGAGCTACTGGAACATCCGGAGCGATCTTTACGTTGCTCTCTCTGCCCCTCTTGTGGATCTCGGAAAGGACTGATCGTCGTTCGCCCCATGTGGCAACGTATCCATCCACACTGAGTCTATCCAGCACGCCATCCCCTTGCTCTTGAACGAAAGCGATAAACACGCCGATTCGCCACCACCCTTCGCTTTCCGTCTCGGTGAAAGGGTTGCCGGAAACCCATATTTCTCGCAACGGCCGAATTACTGCAAGTCGAGATAGCTCGGAAGAGTCGTGTAGGGCATTTGAGCGAATATCTAGACGTTCGAGGTGTATCAGGCCATCGAGGCCTGACAAACAGTCGATCCTGTTCTCCCGAAGGTTGATGGCACGGACGTGTGCCGCTTGCTGTGCGGCTCCCCGGACAGAGGAAAGCATATTGTTGCGCATGTTGAGTGAAGTGAGGTTGGGCAAGTATGCCAAAGTAGATGGAAGCGCGTTGAGTAGATTCGACGACAGGTCGAGATGCGTCAGGCTTGATAATTGATTCTTGACCGGAAGTGGAAAACTAAAGAGCGCTGTATTCGGCAATGACAGGTACTGCAGGGAAGGGAATCGTAACCGGAGTGTCGTTGAAGCTTGTGACTCATCTTCCTCATCTTCCAGTGTCCACAGGAAACCCTCTAGCCAATCTTCCCCATCCGGTACATCCTTGATCGTCAAGGCCTTCAAGCCAGGCAAGACCGGTACGATGACGCCTCGCGGATCCACCGCTTCCAGCTCGAGGCTACAAAAGCCAGAAAGGATAAGTTACGCTTTCAGGGAAACGGTTCGCCGCAAATGCACCTACTTCCAAAGGCTCCGGAAGACGCCAAGCGGTATCCGCACGTCTATTCCTCCAGCTCGTGTGTACACACCCTGTTCGACAAGATCCGCAATGAGAGGATCCTTGGCCGAGGGAGCATGGAGACACAAAGAAGGTAGAAGCGTAAATGAGGTATATATCAGGCGTAGACGAGTGTCTGAGCAGAGGTGCAACTCGATTAGTATCATTTCCAGGTAACAAAGGGAGCGAGCGTACCGTCATCCATCGTTTCCTTTTTGCGACTTCCACCTGAGAACCAGCTTGTCCACTTGCCATCTTCCCCAGCCTTGCCTTTACTGTTGCCGCTGAAGACTCCACCGACACTTCTCAGACTGCCCACCCAGCTGCGCACGCTCTGCACGTCTCCTTCTCTCCCTTCTTCTGATTTCCCGGCTTCATGCAGGTCCGTAGGATGTATAGAGACACCTGGAGGAAGAGGTGTGTCGGTTGGTCGAATGAACGGAGATGCAGCGAGTGCCGAAGACGATGATGCCTGAAAGAGAAGTAGGAGATAGAGGATTCTATCTGGCGGTAGACGTAGCGTGAGAGGTTTCACACCGGCGGAAGTGCTGGCCGCGGATGAAAGAGCCGTTGCGGGGACTCCGGATGTGCCGCTCGTCAAACCGAGTGAAAAGACGGTAGCCAGCGTCGAATTGAGAGGAGATGAAGTTGGGTCCAGTCCGAGGGTTGCGATCGTGTATGACTGTTGCCAGATATTACCGACTGGTATACCTCCTGCGGCTGTAGCTGAGACTTCGGGCTTGTTACTCTGCTTGACTTGCACAAAATGTGGCGGAACTGCGAGTCGGGCCTTGTGTGTTGACAGATACTTGAGCAGCTTGCGAACATAGGCGTCACCTTCAATGGTCGAGGTGTTGGACTGCATATTGTAGGTTGCCTGCGTGGCGGTCACAGACCCGGCTATAGCTTGCTCGTCAAAATGCTATGTGACATGAGCCAAGGTGCGGAAAGACGAAAGAAACCGTGACGACAGCAACACAGGCAGAAAATATCGCTGGAGGCGTATACAACGATTGGACACTGGATTGATGCAAGGATCCAAGGCTTTGCTTCACACCCTTGAGTTCGTTCGTACTTGCCAATTGCCAGCCGCCCGGCGACTACTGTATATGGGAGCAAAAATGCGGTCTAAAGAAAGCTCAAAAGTGCTGGGCGAATAAGACCTAAATTACCTTTTTATGTAAGCTAACCCTAGAAAAAAGGCAGATCGACGATCGAGAGTCGAGAGCCAGCTACAAGCCTCGGGCGCTCGGGCGCTGTCTCTTCCCTCTTCCTTTCCTGGTTTTGGCTCACGCGGCTCACGTCCGCAGCCTCCCTCCACTTAATTGATTCCCACTGTTCATTGCCGGCTCCGAGCCTTTATTGCGAGTGCTTCGATAGAGATGGATGTGTGTGAAGACCTTGTAGCAAAGTTGGTTGGCGAAAAGCAACATTCTTAGGACAATCGGCAGAGCCTAGAAATACCACTCGAATATCCGACGACGTGACCGCGGGGCCGGCGAGATCAGTTCCACCTCTTTGTGGCTCGACACGTCGCGATGCGCCATATATCAAAACCCCAGTTGGACTCCATGTCGCTGGATCTGCTCGAGGTGAGTTTCGAAAGCTAGTTGGACTAGGTATGCGTCTGCTTATTTCTACTTTTTTTCCTATAGGCATACCCATATCCCGCTTTCATCCTCCATGTACCCATTCCTCCGACGGACGGCGATGCGACGCCAGTTCATAAGATTACCGACATACCATTCACCAGAAACCTACAATCAACAATGTCAATCTTCAACCCTATCTGGTCGAATACAAAATGGACGAATCTTGTGAAACAGGTTGTGCCATCGGAAGAAAGCCGGTCGACTTCGGCATCCGTCTCTGGTGCTCATGGTACATCGTCAACAAGGGAGACCGAAATTGAATTGCTGCAAATGTTGGATGTGAATGAAGCGAGAACATTTGGGAATTGGATTTCAGGGTTGACGGACTTTGAAAGGCTAGAAAAGGCAGGACGGTTACCAACGCATAACGAAAGTCGCCAATCATCTTATGCAACATCGGCCAACCATTCGCATACCTCGGCATTCGCAGAAGCGGGAAACAGCGTAGTTCCACCAACAATATCGATAACAGAAAACAGCACCTTAAAACAACGACGACAATCGTCTCGGATGGATACGACGACAGAGCTTGGTAATGATAATACCCTTCGGTTGTTGTCCAAAGGATCAATGGCGGAAAGAGACGCCAGTATGGAGAGAAGCTCTGAAATAACAAAACCAGAACTCCACCAGGCATTCACCGCCATGTTGAACACCGATCCTCCGACACCCTCGTCAACAACTCTTGTCGAATCGGCTGATGCAGTTCCGAGTGATGACAACCTTTTAGCTGGATTAACGGCCCAGTCGACCGTTCTCATCAAGCTCAAGCAACCTCACAACGTTTGGCTCGAAATGATCAAGACAGCGCTACCGAAAGTCCCGCACAGTTCGGTGTCGTCTCTCTTGGTCATCCAAGTGATTCCCAGATCGGCCAGAGAAGCTCAATTTCTCCGCCAAGAAAGAGAAGGTACAGCGCCAATAGGCCTAGGAGGATCTTCACTTGGAGCGGGTTGCGTCGAAGGCTTGCTATCGCCGTCACTCGATATCGGTCGCGTAAACATTTCCCGTCCGGCCAACGTAACGCATCCAAGTGACATCTCAGACATGGTCGCATCGTCACCATCGTCCCCCACCTTTGAGCCTACTTCCATGACCGAACGGAACGCTCGATCTGCAGACGAATTTGTGGGTCATAGGAAGGACCGCAGTGACGCTCCAAGCGCCGATACACCTTTGGCTGAGCGAGATGACCCAATGGTTACGGAACGATCAGCTGGCGAATCAGAGGATGATGAAGTGACGGCGCGTCGTCGCAAGCTCGTGGCCGAGTATTTCCCGGGAAATGAGCCATTACTTGTCGGCGATGTCGATCTAGGACAACTAGCCAGCTTCCCGAGAAAGACATTGGAGGACCCGACTTCGACAGAGTCACTGTTACTCAATACCGACTGGTCAAAGACTGACTTGGGTCCCATGGAGAACTGGCCGTCAAGTCTAAAGACTGCCTTGAGCATTGTTATGGCCATGCCAGGTCAGGCAAATTTGTGGTGGGGTAAAGAACTTACCATGATCTACAACGATCACTATGCGTCCATGGTACAGAAAAAACATCCGGCGTTATTCGGAAAGTCCGGGGCGGAAGGGTGGGCAGAGGTAAGCTGACGGAAACAGCACGGTGTGTGGTTTGTCGTAGAAAGCTAAAACACTCTGACATCCAGCTTTGGGCCGACTTGGGGCCAGTGGCCGAAGTCGTAATGTCGGGAACACCTATAACCAAGGACGACGACATGTTTCTCTTTGAATCAGGAGAAGGCAGGCAGCTGGAAGAATATTACCACAGTTGTGAGTCTTGGCCGATCGATGCGCGTCAGTCGTCTCCTTGTTGATGGAAACCGACGTTGTTGTATATCCGCATAAGGGTGTTGGGTTCCTGTTCGAGACGAAAAAGGAGACGTCGGAGGTTTACTGAATTACACAAGGAACACCACGAAAAAGGTAAGTCGAGTAGGCAGCTTGGTATCTACACTGTGTGCCAATGTTACTGTTGTTTGTCGCAGGTTGTCGCTGAAAGGCGTCTCAACTGCATGCGCGAGGTTAGCGATATGGTCGCTTCCGCGCGAGAGATGGGAGACTTTGACAGAGCTGTCATTGAAGGTCTGTCTGGCGAGGATGTTGCGAAGGATGTTCCGTTCGCTATCCTATATCACGTTGTTCCGGAGGACTTGGTCGTTGACACGTCCAACAAAACCATGAACATGACGGAAGAGAGACTCTCAAGTGCTGGGGGCCGAAACACGCCGATCCGACTGAAGCTCACGTACGGTGGAAGTGTCGGTGTCCAGGTAGGACACCCACATGTTCCGTCCGAAACCACGGTATCCATTCGACGCCCCCCTAGAGCGCTTGGAGGTCTAGACCCTGCCAGGACGAGTTCGCCAACGATGTCGATGATCTCTGCACTTTCCACTCCAAACGAGGATGAAGACATGAAGACGGGAAAGGCGGAAAATTGGCCTTTTAAAGAGGTAATTCAAAGCCGGAAGCCTCACGTCATCGAGGATTGCACGGATCTAGTGAAGGGTTTCGATATCCGAAGCTGGGACGCATTGCCAACAAAAGCCTGCGTGTTACCGATCTGCAATGAATCCAGTTCAGATGTGCCATCAGCGGTTTTAGTAGTTGGCCTCAATCTACGTCGCGCGTATGATGAAGACTATGCAAACTGGCTACACCAACTCCGGTTGCAGCTGTACGGCGGTCTTCTGCAGGTTCGTTCACAGGAGGCGGAACGGGAGCGAGCTGCCGAACTTCAAGCCATGGATCGAATCAAAAGCAACTGGATATCCGGAGTTTCTCACGAGTTGCGACTACCCTTGACGCTGGTCAGTGGACCTCTGGATGATCTGGCTCGGGAAGCGCCTGCAGGTTCCCGGGCAAAGAGCTTGTTGACTATGGCGAAAAGGAACGTGAATAGATTACACAATTTGGTTGATTCGTTGATGGATTTCTCTCGTCTGGAAGCCGGCAAACTCAAAGGTTCTTTCAGGTAAGCATTCTATTCACATTCCGCCTGTCGTCCCCTGCTGACGTTCCACCTGCCTAGACCGGTACCTATCGGGGCCTTTACCCGGGACCTTGCTGGTTTATTCCGTCCGGCTATAGAACGCACAAAATTGAAACTCACCATAGATTGCGAGGAAGACGAAGATCGTGCATGTTTTGTTGATCCGGACTTGTACGAAAAAATCGTGCTCAATCTGGTCGGGAATGCTTTCAAATACACACACCAAGGATCCATACACGTCGGTTTACGATATACCGTCCGGGATGTGGTGATAAGCGTTACCGATACCGGGGTAGGAATCCCCAGTGCCTCCATGGAAAGGATAGGGGAGCGATTCTTCAGAGTGCCCTCCACTGGACGCTCACATGAAGGCACGGGTATCGGGCTGTCGTTAACAAAGGAGCTGATCAAGCTACATGGCGGCTCTCTTGCAGTAGAGTCATGGTATGCAGACGAGAATGCTGAGCGTCGGCATGGTTCCATCTTTACCGTCAGGATCCCACTCGGCTCCGCACACCTTCCATCTGGCAACATAGACGAAATCGCAGCTGATGAAGCTAGAGCCGGCCGATACGCAAAGGGTATGATTGATGAAGTCCTACAATGGAACAGTGAACAGGATTCATCATCCTTGGAATCGAGCAGCGAATCGGGTGGATCAGCAGCACTCGCCAGTGGCAGCACGGAACGAACAGCATCAAGCCTGGATCCGAGCACCTTGTTCTTCACGAAGGAGGATGTCATATTGATCGTGGATGACAGCAGGGACTTGCGAACCTGGTTGGTTAGTTTGTTCAAACCATACGTCGGCAAAGTCATCGAAGCCTGCGACGGTGTCCAAGGACTGGAGAAAGCCATGTTACACAAACCCGACATTATCGTCTCTGATGTCCAAATGCCTCGATCAGATGTGAGGCATCAAATACTCGTAAAAGCTCCTTGCAGACCGCTGGATATCTGATATTACCTCATTTTTCTCGTGTTTAGGGATTCCAATTCCTGCAAGCAGTCCGGTCGCACGAAGAGATCAAGTTCACGCCATTCATCCTACTTACAGCTCGAGCAGGCGAGTCGGACTTGACAACCGGACTACTTACAGGTATATCTTATGTCAAGTGAGCGAATGTAAACATAAGAGCTTACAATTTGCTTTTGCATTTATAGGTGCCGAGGACTATATGGTGAAGCCCTTCGTCAGCAGAGAGCTGATAGCCAGAGTATCACTTCAGCTGCAATTGGGCAAACGCCGTCGAATATTAGAGAAGGCATTTGCTCAACGTTTAGATGAGGTGGAAAGGAGGAGGCAAGAAGCGGAACAGGAAAGGAAGCGGCAGGAGTACGTGTTGCCCCAAATAAGCAGTAATTTCAAACATCGTATGATCGCTGACCCTCAATCCAACTCAACACATCAACCTCGATTGGCTGCTTATTGCCTAATAGACTCCTGATCGATGTCACGTCTCACGAGCTGCGGAACCCTACAAGTGCCATCATACAGTGCTCTCAAATGGTTGGAGCAAACCTAACCCAACTCCGGCAGACTTTACAGCATATGTTCACTGCCGATCAAAGCCTGGCTGTTACGGAGGACCTCGTCGAGCAACTAAAAGCCGACGAGGAGCTGTGTCGTAACATCAACTCTTGTGCACAGAATCAGTCCCGAATTGCGGATGATGTCCTCGCTCTTGCTAGAATCAATCTGGACATGCTCCATTTTGTCAACGTGAGACCTGTGGGCTCGGAGGCGCATTATACTCTGGTGCTAATTCTGCTTCTTCTCGATAGGTACCCACCATTATCAGAAAACGAATTCAGGATGTGGTAAAGCCTTTCGCATTGGAGGCGGAATCGAACGGAATCGATCTAGTTCTGGATCTCGACGATGCTTCGTTGAATCGCGTGCCATACGCCATCACAGATCCTTTCCGCCTGGGACAGGTGATTGTGAATTTGGTCGGCAACGCTATGCGATATGCTGCAGAAGGTGCTATACAACGAGTCGCCGTGAAGGCTGTCGTCTCTCCCGATTTACCGAGGTAAGCTTCGTCATTCTATTATCGTCAGGTAGTGTTACTAATGCTGTCAATTCGCTGCAGCGATATGACTTGTTTACCACCGAGTACACCGTTCCCAGCTACGATTCAAGATGGTGATAACTGCTACCTGTATATCAGCGTTTCAGGTAAGCGCGTTGCACAATAATCGTAAACTACAAACTGACTTGCCTTCTGTGATAGACTCTGGTCCAGGCCTAGCGAAGGAAGACGTTTCACTGCTTTTCAAGCGATTCAGTCAAGCTAGCAAGCAATCTAACAAAGTTTTCGGAGGTATGCCACTGGTCGAGGTAACCATCGGCTTCAGTATTTCGGCTGAACCTCTGTGAATTGATGTTTAGGTTCAGGGCTGGGACTGTGGATCTCGAAGCAAATCTCTCATCAAAGTTCGTGTCGCTGCTTATCGCGGTGACCTTTTGCTAACCCATCTGACCTATCTTTACTTAGTGGGTGGGCGTATAGAGGTCGATTCCGAATATGGTCAGGGCTGCAGTATGTGTCTTGACACTCGTTGTTACCGTACATGTAGCTGACCCCAATTCTCGCATAGCTTTCCGGTTCTTTGTTAGAGTTACAGCATGTCCGTCTCAGAAGCGTGCTTTGGAGGACGATGGGGATATACCGGTGGTAGAAGAACATGTCGCGAAACGAAGGGACACCAAGCCGGACGTGCAAATCAGAGTCTTGGTCGTTGAAGGTTCGTTTTTGCTGATCCATGTTCCTGGTCGCCTTCAGACTGACGCGCTCCTCATTAAGACAACATGATTAATCAAAAAGTACTACTGCGGCAGCTCAGGAAGGCTGGGATGATCTGTGAGGCTGCGAACAACGGCCAAGAAGCCGTGAATCGCATACGTCAAGTATGTGCTATGGAAGGCGCCATCGACGCACCCTTCAATGTCGTTCTCATGGATCTAGAGATGCCTGTCATGGATGGCTTAACAGCAATCCGACTGATCAGAGAAGAAGAGTCGGCGGGTAAGCTGAAGAGGAGTTGGGTATTCGCTTTGACCGGCAATGCACGGCAAGCACAAATAGAGGAAGCCTTGGGCGAAGGTATGGACAGCGTGATCATAAAGCCATACGTCTTGAGCGAGGTGATCGAGAGGATTCACGGCGTATGTGACTTGGCATAATCCCTCGGGCGGTGTGAGTAGCGTACGCGGAATCGGGAACTATTGATATGTTGTACGTAAAGAAATGTTTCAATGTAATCTGGGAGGACGAGCAGAAAGACGTGGCCTTGCATGTATCACATTATGCGCATTTTGATATGCTATCTACCATTAGCTTGGCATTGACAAATTCTCCCTCAATCCGAATCGGTCATCATCATCATCTCCCTATTCAGCCTCGTGCCTTCGCTTTCACTTCCGCCGTCCTCCATTCCCGCTGCATTTTCATACTTTTTCGTAGATCTGCCCGTCGCTGGCTTCCCCGGCCCTCTCCCGCGTCCCCTTCTGGCGACCGCCGTCGCTTTCCCTCGAGCCTTTACGGGAACCGGTACCCTGGCCGTCTCCGCTCGTCCGTCATCATCGCCACTCATCGAGTTTTCCGAGGTATCGCCTTCCCGAACCATGCTTCTCATGTTTTCGTCGTCCTCGTCGTCTTCATTCCCTCCGGCGTCTGAGTCTGCGTCAGACTCAGACATCTCGTCTTGCTCATCCATATCATCGTCATCATCATCTGGTAAAGCCTGTGAAGCCGCTCCTCGTCCCTTTCCCTTCTTCGCAGCTGCCTTTTCCAAAGCCTTGAGCCTCTTTTTCTCCTCTGACGCTTGCTTTTTCGCAGCCTTGATCGTCTCCTTTTCAAGAGACTCAAGGGAACCAATCTCCCCGTCCCGTCGAGCATAACAACCCCGAATAACCTGACCCCATTCGACTCTTGTTTCACAAGAGGGGCAGGTGCCGTTCTTCGGCAATAAGAATCGAGGGCTGGGGGTGGCCAAAGTTGGTGAGGTTGCTGGTGGTGGTGGTGTGCGAATCTCGGTCCGTAGAAAGTGCCGAGCGAGGCATTGGAGATGATACAACGCATGACATTCCGAGGTTGTATGATTTGATGGACAAAGTGCAAACGATTGATGGTTCTAGCATAAAATCAAAAGAGTCAGCTTGAGTGAAAGGTATCAACAATGTATACTGCACCTGTAACATACCTTAATATCGATCCCTTCTCTGCAAATCCCACAGACAGGGTTTCGACCATGACTTTGCTGTTCCTGTTCCCCGACCATTTTGCCATCAATACCTTCTTGCTGCTGCTGCATAGGCACCACCCTCTGCCATTTCGCGAAATGTGCGTCTCTAAATGCCGTATCGTTGACATCAATGGGTCCATGCAGCCTCGTCACGCCCGTCGTCCCCTCCTTCCTATTCATCGTCTTTCCATCCACTCCTCCCATGTCCAGGGTAACGTCCACCGACGGCGGTAATGGTTTAAACGGCCCATACTCCTGGCCATTGATTGTGATCACGCCGTTCTTGCCTTGCTTGCGTTTCCTGCCCTTTCCCTTTCCCTTGCCCTGCAGTGGATCCACCATATCCGCTGGCAAATCCGATCCATGGGTCTTGTTGAACTCGTGCCACATTTCCCATGCGTGCTGCGAAAAGATCCTCACGTGGAGTGGAAGTCTTGAGTACGGTGTGCGGGTGAGCATGGTTCGTACGACTGCTAATTTCACATCTAGCCAGTTTCGTGTCTTGTTGGCGGGGAATATGGGCGGTAGAAGTTCGCTGGAAGAAGCTGCTTGAAGTAATGCTGCGAGAGGTGTGATATCGGCTTCTGACTCGACGCGGAGGTTGCGGCTAATATGCGGTTTTTGCCATGCCCATTCGAACTGGTGTCGTTGTCGTCGTCATTGTCAGGGACCGGCCTATCAGCTCGGATTCCCTCTTTGCATTCACAAGGAACACAACGTGAATAAAACTCACTTGCAAAGCAGCCAACTTGCTCGGGAACCCGTACACAATCATCTGCATCTCCCACGGCCTGCCATGCCTCGTCCTTACCGCACCAGCCGTCAACTCTCCATTATGCTGCCTTAGCCGTCTCGGTGCATCATTCGTAGATCCGACATAGGTTCGCTGTGAGTTTTCTACAGCCTTTGATCGTAACAGATAACAAGCGTAGAATGGTGGGAAAGCGTGATTGCCGTCTGCGAGTGTAGATGTTGATTTCTTGACAATGGGTGCAACTTTGCACGGTGTAGCAGATGTTGGTGTTCCTGCGAGAGAGGCTGTGACTTCATTAAGAGCAACTTCTGCTACCTTTTTCCGTGGAGGCATGGTGTCATGCTTATAGCAGGTTATACTGGAATAGTGGACTTGTATAGTCCGCTGTTGAAATCAAATATTGGGTCGACACTTTGTGTTGTCGCTAATGTTTCAGGTCGATCCCCGTTCCCCGATCGCAGGCCCAAGTCTTTACAAGGGCAAAAGGTACCTCGACTCTATATACCATATGGACACCGCTCATCACCGCTCCAAGTCATACAAACGATGCCACAACATCTTACAGTCATTTACCGCAGTCCGTAGCCGTAACATGGTAACGGCCTGCTCGACCACCGACTCGCACCTCCGCGTTCGTATCCTCAAAGTCTTCTCATCCGATACTTTAAGCGGCTCTGTCGAAACGTAACAGGCACCGGCAGGCCTCTTTCCAGTGTGATTGAGAGTGAGTAAAAGCCGACCGTTGGTCGTTTAAACCGTCGTTTCCCCTCTGCATCAACGCCTACGGTCATGAGAATTCCTCGTATAACCCGTATACAGCTTTGTACAAGCCGTACATGAACGTCAAGCGCACAAGATTATACAGGTATAGAGAACCGATATATCCTTTCCGAACAACCATTCATCACGATCGACTTCGAATAGCTTGTACGAGTTGTACTTTTTGTCGCACCTGGGCGCAGTAAATACACAGTCGGTCAGCTTGTCGTTTCCGCACAGATTACACGCCCTATACATCCCGGCGCATGTACTCACCAAATCCTGGAACCGTCTTCTATGCCTCTCCACCGCCAACCGCTTCTTCCTCTCACTCGGCTTCTCATAATACTCTCCCAACTTCAATTCACGCTTTATCCTATTCCTCGCTAAGATCCCTCCTAGCCGCCTCATCGCGGTCGCCACGTCCCCCGAGTTCCTCGCAACAGTGACTGAACGACCGGTGAATTGGTTCCCCGGTTTCGGCCACGCTCGGTTCCCATAAGTGTCCCTCCACCAGGATTCCGAGGTAATGGGTTCAGATGATTCGGATTGTGCTGTCGGAAGGTGGTTTAACAGGAACGACTGGGCAATAACGTCTGGTGCATCTGCGGCGGCCCTCGACGATGATGATGATGATTCTGGTGCGATTGGTGTAGATCCCTGGAAAGAGGAGAGCGACGGGATAGATGATACTGGTTCAGCGGATGGCTTGGATGAAGAGCGTGATGTTGAAGGAGGAGTCGAAGACCCTTGATTCTGCCAACGTGAAGTCACAGCAAACGTTCGCGAGAACGGTACCGATGTCGATCGGGACACGGCAGCGGAAAATATTCGTGGAGCGAGGAATGACATGTTGACCGGATGAGTGTAGAGACAAAGTTCGAGGTGGAACAGTTGGAAAATGAAGCAGGGACAACTTGATATGAGCTTGCTGCTGGCTTCGATTGTACAGACTCACTGGCTCGACTGAAAGCCTCGCACGTGATTAAATCGGGCTTACCTAAGCGAAATCGCTCACCCTTTCTCGAGTCCTTGAGTTTTTACAGCTGCTCCTAGAGCGGCCAGCAGGAGACGCAGGCACTCAAAGCGTCTAGGGACAATGTTGACGCTTTCGACACCTGGTCGGAAGTTCGTCGTCGATTTTGAACCGCAGGTTGAGCGATAAATTGACTGGCTAGGAACTGCCGAAGGGGAAAGTTTCTAGACCGGGAAATGCTCGATATATGTTTAGCAGCTTTTCCGGCTACATCGTCATCTCCCTTAGCTCAGTGGTAGAGCGCGACACTAGTAAAATACCATATCGAGATGTCGAGGTCAGTCGTTCAAATCGGCTAGGGAGAAGCAGTGAATACTCTTTTGCTTCATTTTTGTCCATGATGCATGGAGTTTCTCAAACCCTCGTTTGAATGTGAGCATCTGTCATAGTGGTTTCAACTGTGGTAGGAGTAGTACGTATTCGATGAAAAGCTCGCAGTCATCCCTACCTTTTTGAACCTACATCAGCAGCTAATCTCGCGGCAATGCCATAACCCGTTTTGAATGCATTCCGTTTGTTCACCGTCATTATTCACCGGAACGTTTCAACCTCGAAATCGCAGGGGTCCCAACCTGGCAAATCACATGTACTGCGACCAGTGATGATGTATAAGGTCTTTGTCTTATTTCCGCTACATATCTCCTTGTCCATCACACGCACGGGCCAAAATAGGCATTACACGTGTTTATATGACTAAAGGACAAAATGCTTTATCTATCATCCTTCGTAGTACAACGGCTAGTATATCCGCCTTTCAAACAGTTCATCTGTAGATCGCGGGCGACCGGGGTTCGACTCCCCGCGGGGGAACAAACTTCTTTTGCACCTTTTGAGCCAACGTGTGGGCTTGCTGAGTCGGAGGACAACATTTTTACCACTGGTTTTGCGACATCCCTGACGACATTTTCTATTGCACTATCACACTGTGAGTCTTTTTCGCAAGCACCGCAAACGCTGCATGGCAGTCGAATATCGATTGCTTCTCCACATAGTCGTTCCTTCCCGCTGTCGTCCGAGGTACATCGGGAAGGGTTCGCTCATGTCTTTCGGTGTCAAGTTTTACCCTAGTAAAATGTGACGACATTGGTACACAAGTATCGCTGTAGACCTTTCGCAGACCGTTGCAGCATGTCTTGACGCACGAACTTCACCATTATCCGAGCCTACTGCCTGCTAACGTCAACGATCCATGTCGGATGTTGAACATAGGTTACGTTGCTTTCCTTCCGTTTACAAGTCTAGTCGTTCGGAAGAACTATCAGCATGGAGCAAGCCCTATGAATGGCCCGACACCCTCTTCGCCGCCTTGCTGCAATACGCCAATATATTCTTCTCCAGCGCACGCAGCCCGAGCACCTCGTCATCCTCGGTATCATCTGACGAGTCTCGCCTTGTAAGCAGCGCGTTCCAGGCGGATGTGTTCTCAATCGCGGACACCAGCTCTTCGATACGAGCGTCTGCCGTAATGCGTCAGTCAGGGCAATACAAACGAGCGCATGCATTCACGTACTAAATCCTTCAGGGGTGACGGACATGCAAAGGATGTCTAGATTAAGATAGAGCGGCGTGAGTATCCGTGTATATAAATCAAGCAGTCAAACACACCGTATTCAGAGTCCTTTGCGGCAACCAGTATAGCTTTGTTCCTGCGAGAGTCGTCTTCAGCGGGCTATCATATGGTTCTGAGCATGCTTGACACACCTGTCCTGCGCTTTCATTCTCTCATCCACGTCGTGACCAAGCAGTCGTAACCATGTGTCCGCCGTCAAGGCTCTGCCAAGTGCTCTGACTACCGACTTTAGCCCAGCGTTGCGCAGCGATATCTACAAGACAGACGCGTGAGTAGCGGACCTCGGGAACAAGTACGACCACTTACCCCTATTTTCTGAGAGCACTGTGCTAGGACCTGAATGTCACCTTCGTCATAAGATGTGTCGAGAGAAGCTGAATGGAACGAGGCCCAGTCAGTCAAGAATGACAGACCCGACGACGGCGACATACTACTCTGGGTCAAGCGATTCCGAACGCGCTGAGTACCGCCTGATGGAGCCGCTGGAGTTTGCGTTGAAGCGAATGGGGTCTTGAATGGCTTGAGGTTGAAAGTATTACGGTTTGCTGCACGCCCACAGCAAGGAGGACAACTATTAATCATCGCGTTCTTCAGATGGACAACAAGGGGCTTACCAGCTACAGATGGCGAGGCAGCGTAAGGACTCGCCTCTACCGTTTTCATCTTCTTCGTTGGCTTGCTTGGCAGGTCCTCTACGATCACTGTATTGGGTTGTCTTTCTGGCGTTGGAACCGATCTATTGGGGTTGGTTGACAGTCCAAATGGACGGCGAGCCGTCGACATAGAAGCGGATACTGCAGCAGCGTATGGATTTACTTGAGGTATAGGTTGTATTCTCGGAGGAACCTTTGGTGGTGGCGGGATGGCAACGCCTGTTCTTTGTAATATTGTCGGAGCTGATGGACGGTGCGATGACTCGGCAGCCAAAGCCTGCCGCACATCAAGATTGTAAAAGTTGACCGAATTCACTGGTGCGAACGAGTCGAGATTGCATTCCTTTCTCTTGGGGACCTGCGACGCCACAACCACATCTTCTGTCAGATGGGTGGCGCGCAGTGCCACTTTCTCGGGATGAGCGCATATCTGAAGGATACAATATTGATGAGCTATCGTAACATCACACGGTAGAACACGCAACACTCACATCGCACATTTTCTGACAGTACAGACCGGCGATAGACGAATCTGTTTCATCAATCTTCTCCCCGAAATATCGACAGATCGCTACGTGTCGGCAGGTCTTTGTGTCCTCGGCGTAATGTTGGACCTGAATAGAATTGCAAGTCTCCGTCATCCGCCACAACAGCCACTATGCCATGTAAGTTGCTTACCGTCTTGAAACTATCCAGTCCACTATGAAGGTCATCATCGTCCTCTGAACCGTCCTTCTCTTTACCCTTTTTCTTCTTGTCCTCTTCCATCGTCACAAGTCGACGTAGTCTATACGCGTCCTCACGAGCTGAAAAACAGCAACAGTGAATATGAGACATGATCTCTGAGCGCAGTTCAGCATGACGTACAGTAGTAAAGCAGACACTTGGCAACCTGGAATTGCGGCGACAGACACAGGTAAATGATCAACAAGCAACCATGCAGCTGTTCCTCAACACTTACGCTACCATCTCTTCCCGCACGGCCGGTCTCTTGATAGTAACCTGATGGAGAAGGTGGTTATCTCTCGCAGCCCTAGATCGTTTTGATTTGCTGACTAACCCTCGAAGCTCTTAGGCAGGTCAACTAGAAGATGTTGCATGTCAGCCCAAGTCCAAGCTTCAGAAAAACATGGATGGTCATTCACAATGAATCACATATCTCACATCCGGCTTGTCAATCCCCTATCATAACCAGATTAGCTAGCGCCATCAAGGGGAGTCGGTAATCTCTTACCATCCCAAATGCTATAGTAGCAACGACGCAATCGATATCCCCCTTAAGCCACTTTTTCAAGGTGTCATCCAGCGCGTGACCTTTGAGACCACGATGGAACGGTCTAGCCTTTATGTGGTTTTCCTGGAGAAAGTCTGACACGGCATCACACTAACACCCATCGGAAAGGACGGGTCAATGATGCCTCGACTTGCTCAACAAACTACCGCAGTCCACGTACCAGTGCTTTACTCCTGCAGTAAATGATCCCGGAAACGACAGACCTTTTCGAAGAAATGGTCGGGTGCGGCGGCGCGCGGCGATGCAAGGCTTCAATATATGCTTTCACGTCCTGAAGTCTGTCGTGATCCGGTTCTGGCCGGTATCTGACCTGAAAAGTACAAGAAAGTCAGTCAAGCACGTACCAAACCGAATACGCTCACCTACTTCGTAGTACAAGTTACTTCTGTTGAACGGTTCCACGCATCGATACAAATAATTGGGATCCATCTTCAGGCTCTGTAACACGTCCTTTTGCACTCTTGCAGTGGCGGAAGCCGTCAAAGCCTTCAGATCACAATCAAAAGTCAGTACTCGTAGAGCTTGTTAGGGATGTTCAGATTTACCATGATAGGGACATGAGGAAAGGTCTCCCGAAAGAAGCCAAGCTTTCGATATTCCTGCAATACTTCCAATGCATCAGCTAGAAGCAGGTTACAGCCTGATTACGGTGCTCGTCTTACCGGTCGGAACGAAGATCCCCATTCCTAGTAGGCGGGTTAGTCAACGTTATCCTCTCTATCCACTACAGGAACAAATGAACGTACTGAGATGCAATGGGCTTCATCGACTACCAGCCGACGCAGTTCCTGCTGTCCTACGACTTTTTTCAAGCTCTTGAGAAAATGGCGAGAGAAGAGCGCTTCTGGAGTGAGATACAGCAGTCGACCGAGCGGGTGCCCTGACGCCAGATCTCTCTCGATCTGAACGCGAAAGAAGGCAGGTAAACAAAGCACCAGGATGAGTAGGAGTGGAGAAGCAGGAATCAGACTCACTTCTTGCCTTTCATCCATGGTACTTTCCGAGCTGAGCATGTGTACCTTGACTCCATAGCCTCGCAATGCTTCCACTTGGTTCTTCATCAGTGCTGTATCGGCGGAAGACAGCAGTAAGAATCTGTCAACGTAGAATGATAGCTGACGAAGATACTCACATAACAATGGAGAGATAACGACGGTAATTCCGTGGCTGTCCGCAACTGCCGGAACTTGAAAGCACAGACTGACACGAGCAGAAGCGTTTGTGAGGTAGGGCCCAATATAGTCAACACTAGGCTACGTACCTCTTTCCCATGCCCGTCGGAGCAACGACCAAGACATCAGCTCCACGAACAGCCGCCTCCATGATCTCCCGCTGTCGGCCTCGAAAGTCATTCTTCTTGAATGCTAGATCATTCGTCGTTGTCCAGCGCGTAAGTTGTTTGTTACATAGGCAAACAAGAGGAATATACCACGTACTTGCTTTCAGAACTCGCAAGCAGTCTTCCTGCTTAGAAGCCGTTCTCCTGAATCGTCGAGGTAGAGAGATGGTGCGCTTGAGCTATAGAGAGGACATATCAGATATAAAAATGAAATTGACGAATAGACGAGCAAACTTGCCTGTGTGGCTGTTTGTAAATTCGGATACGCTTGAGGTACCGCTGGCGTAGCCGGGGGAACATACAAAGGTCGACTCGGACCAGCTGAGTCTTCTGCTGGAGACGTCATATAAAAAAGACTCGTTTTTCTCTACACTGAAAGACTGAGGTCGTAGGGGGCGAATGATCTGTCTGGGTTGACAGGGAGATTTTGATCGGCCGCAAGATCCAAGAGTTGCGAGTTTCCAGACGGTGTTGCGCCAAGGCCTGTGAGTACCAAGCTCAAGGAGAATCGCCGTATACCCTGCGGTCAGGTCAGAGATGCGAGGTTAAAGAAGGTGGACACCATAGGATGGATAGTAACCTTGCCCACTACATATATCAGTTCAGACGCGATGTCTCGGTTTACCCAGCTCTGATGTTCAGAAGATGTTCACAAAGTAAACAAATTGCGGCGCCCGCAATCCCACTTCTACTTACGTTTGATGATGAGGCTTCAAGGCACTTTATAAACTGCTATCCGATTTTACATCGGCGATCCTGCGATCTAGACTATAGTCAAGGACGATGCCGCCATCCAGTAGTGACCCGCATTGATACGCTATACACCAGTCTCGATCATGTACACGCTTCGTAGTTATTACCAGTATATAGCCATGGTATCTCGTCCACCTATCATTCCCTCCAGACACGAACCTCTGCCAACTGAAACATGTCAAAGCCCATAGTCGTTATTGTGTCTGGAGCTGTAAGCAGGCTCCTCTGTCCCTGCAGATCTTTCTCTCCTCATTCAACCTCATCACGAAAACAGAACCGAGGAATCGGTGAAGCCATCTGTCGAGGCGTTCTTTCCCTTTCTCAGCCCGTCATTCTCTACGCGGCTTCCCGCGCAGGCAAGGACCTTCATTTCAACCCAAATGCCTCTACTGGATCGCAGGTCAAGTACCCCAAGCTCGATATTACGGATAAGGAAAGCATCCAGCGACTCGTGGCGGAGATACAAAGCTCGGAGAATGGAATCGATGCGTTGATCAACAATGCTGGAGTGAATGTCGATCAGCAGTATTCGCTGGAAAACGTCAACTTGACACTAGCAACGAATTATGATGGCACATTAAGCGTGAGTTTTCCAACCAACGCTTACCCTTGCGCAATAACTCAAACCCGGACCTGCTGCCGCAGATGAATCAAGCATTCTTACCGCTCGTTAGGTCAAGAAAAGGCCGAATTGTCAATGTCTCCTCCGTCGGGTCGATGCTCAAGCCGTACAGCCCAGAAATTCAAGAACGATTTAGAAATGTCCAATCGCTAGCGGATGTAGATAAGCTCCGGCAGGAATATGTCGTAAGTACAACCACATCATCGGTCCACTTTTTACAGCAGGTTCATGCTGACAAGGTACACTGCAACACATTTCGCTGGACAGGAGAATGTCAAGAATCGTACGGAAACAGAGTCTGGCTGGGGAGGTCAACGACGTGCCTACTCGGTCAGTAAAGCACTGATCAATGGTTTGACACGAGTCTTGGCTGCGGAAGAGGAGAAACAGGGGTCAGGCGTGTTGATCAACTGTTGTTGTCCAGGGTGAGTTTGAAATCTTCCGTATCTCAACGTTCTTGTCGTTGACTTGCGGCATGATTTGCAGCTGGGTGAGCACTGAAATGGGCCATGTAAGTCGTAGCCACGTAAAGAGCTCTGCTGTTCCACAAGAGCCTATGGCAATTGACGGGATTAACATTCTTTCTTAGCTGGTGGGAAACGCTCCCAAATCCCCGGGTAAGACTCTTTACGGACACGCTGCACGACATGGATGTTGTCTGACGGTATCATCTGTTCCATTTTCAGACGATGGCGCCAAGATTCCTCTCCGGTTGGCTTTCGACGATATTCACGGCACGACCGGCAAATATTGGGCGAATACTTCGATTTCAGGCACTGGATATGGAGATGTGCAAGCTTGGTAGAGGTTCTCGCGCTGAAATGGTCGACTAGGAGTCAGTCGGCATTACGAAGCAAAGCCTCATAAAGCAGGCATTGCTCCAGTCATCGGATCGCCATGTAATACCCCTGAATATATCACAACGCACGGTCTGTTGCGGGTTCATGAGGCCCATACCTAGGCCCGATGATAAGCAGGCTCCCACGAACTTCTGAAGCACATACTGAAAATCAATTGCAGCAGACACCATGCGGAATCATAACTCGTCTAGTAGGGTATGGTCAATGACAACTTCGACAACTCTGTAGCGTCACTTCTTGTAGTTTGTTGCAAGACTGCCTTCATCGGGCGTTCAAGACTCCCATACGCCTCTTCTGCTGTTGTTGTTGCACATAACCCGCAGAATCCGGGATGAAGTTGGACGATGGATTTGATCCTGCATGCAGATCGCTCCGGTGGCGCAACGACGATGTATCCTGCTGAAACGCGTTCGAAGATGCGAAACGGGATCCGCTAAACGGCACCTGCGCTCCCGCTAATCCTACCGGAGTACTCGATCCTTGCCGAGCGCTTCCCGTCTGACTAGATGAGAAACGTTGCTGTGGCCCGCCGAGCGCTCGTTGGTGTACAGTGTCCGATGGTCCAAGAGATACTACATGACTTCCATTCATAGACGGTACCATCGGGCGCGTATATGCCGATGATGTTGCAGATGGAGGTAACGTGTCTTGACCCATTCGTTGCTGGCCGCCAGTAAAACCGCCAGGAAATGAAGGTGTCGAGACGCGTGGAAAAGTGTCTGCCATGCTAGCCGGTAAAGTTCGTTCCTGTTGATTCTGCGTCCGCTGATTACCGGACGGATTCGCTAAACCGAAATCCGGGTTTGCTGCATTGGATATCACCGTGTCCTGAGTCTCAATTACTGGTTCCGTACCGCGTGATGCTAGGCGTGGTAACGAAACGCCCACAAATCTTGGCCAAACGAGGCGATCCTGAATGGCTTGACGCAGCCTAGCAATCACCAGCTGTTCCAGTTTTGGAATGTCTGTTCGCGTTGTAAGATTATGTTCTACCATTAGCAAGCACTGGAGGAGCGAGAAGATTGAATACAGAACTCACCTTGTAGTTTCGCTCGAGAACCCAGGAGACTGGTAGCCTTCAAATTTAGATGGAAATCTGGTAAAAGAGACAAGTGCACTTGTCGACGATTCTCCGTTGATAGAGAAGGAGTCGGTGCGCCTTGTAGCTGCATCGTGACCTGACAATAATCCATTTCCATGAGCAACCTCCAAGATTTATTCCGGGACAACACTTACTGTCCCGCCAAATCCTACGAGTTCCACTCCGAGCGCGACAGGTAAGATGGCGAACCTAGGTTGCGGGAAATTGATTACCAGGGACGTCGCGAGTGAAAGATGTATCGAGTCTGCGTAATCGACATCTACTTCTGCTCTCTACGTAAAAACGGGAGAAAAACGCTGTTAGCGCATTCTGTGCCTTTAGGCAGGTCAAGTAACGCACAAGTCCACCTTGGCCATCTGCAGGCCGTATCCTCGCGTTGGATAATAAAGGGTATGATTTTCCCAGAGAGAGGGAAGTCACAGTAATTGGATCCTGTTGAAGCGCTATGAGTTCGTCATTCCGTCTGTAGCCAGGAAGCGTAAAAGGGACGTACTAGCCAGCTCGACGCTGTTCCTTTGGGATTTAACCAGGCCTCTACCTGCTTTCTGGCACCTTCTTCGCCTCCTGAACCAAGTAAATCATCTCGGTAGCTTTGGAGGACCTTGTACGTGACGATAGTCAGTACTCAGGCACCAGTGAAACCTCAGCCGAAATGCAGGCGTCTTCTTTGGGAGTCACCCACCTGTGCGAACAACACATTGATCCAATCTGAAGATTCTGAACTATGCGAGGCCATATCATATCCGATCTTGTCCAAAAGTTCGGAAGACGATGGTGGTGGAACGTTTGTAGTGGAGAGGACTGCTTTCTATCGAATTTGATACCAGCTGTAAGAACGCGGCTGCTCTTCTTTTCTCACACCGAGTGCACTAACTTTGGCTCTATCCGCTGTCCGCTGCCTCGACCGTTCTGCGTCCTCAAACACGACATACTTGATGAACAGACCACAGAGTACCAAAAAGGTAGCTTGTCCGAAGAGAAATCCTTGGGTAAACGACCATCGCGATGACGTAAAGATGGGTGAAGAAGTGGCTGTTGCGACTGCCAAGGTTGCTGCTGAAGGTAGAACTGTTGTTGGAGATGCTAAAATGGTGGTGACGGCGATCACCTGGGTTGCATTCGGAACTACTCCTACCATCCTCGACTGTAGAACAAGCTTACCCACGCCAATTACCAAGAATTGTATCGACTAGAAGTCTCCAACATCAAGGAATACGCCGCTTGCTTGCTTGTTGGTCATCTTTCCCAAGCGGATACAGATTATTATCCATCGATCGCTCCTCTCGTCCGAGATAACCCACCTGCCGCCTACCTGTCTATCCGAGCAGACCACGAGTCCAAGTCATTTATCTTGAGGGTAATCACATTTCATTATCATTCAACCTGAACTCATACCGTACCACCGCACACCATGTCGACAACAACAACCAATCAGTTCAAGTTTGATCCTATAGAGGAAGCTCTTACGGCATTCAAGAAGGGTGAATTCGTTGTCGTTATGGATGATGAAGGACGGGAGAACGAGGGCGATCTAGTAATCGCAGCGAGTGAATGTACAACCAAAAAGATGGCGTGGTTCATCAAGCACACCAGGTGAGTGGACGCTGTCCATAACGAAGAGACCATGTACGGCACGTTTGTGAGAGCTCAGACTGATGCAAACCCACTCTTCCTCAGTGGCTATATCTGCATCTCACTTCCTGAAGAACGTCTGAACCAGCTTGATATCCCCATGATGGTCCCGGACAACCAGGAGAGACATAAGACCGCATACACAGTGACCGTGGATGCTAAAGAAGGTAATACGACTTCGCATGCCCCGATGGTGACCATGTGACTGATCTTTCCGCATTCCATTTAAAGGAACATCGACCGGTATCTCCGCACACGACCGTGCACTGACAGCAAGGCTTCTCGCCGACCCGTCCTCGAAACCATCAGATTTCAGTCGTCCCGGTCATATGGTACCTTTACGGTACACTGAGGGAGGTGTTTTGTCAAGACCGGGTCATACAGAGGCTGCGACTGGTACGTTGTTGGCCTTTCTATACCTCCTTTCGGGTCACAAAGTGCTTCTTAGCTAAACATCATGAGATACACGATTCCTTGGCATACTTTCTAGATATGTGCAAGTTGACAGGACTTCCACCGGCTGGACTCTTGTGTGAATTGGTCAAGCCGGACGATGAGGAGGGGTCGATGGCACGGAGGGACGATTGCAAGGCCTTTGCCGAGCAATGGGGGCTCAAGATGGTTAGCATTGAACAGATCAAGGAATACCGTCGGAAGCAGCAAAAGTAGGGAGTACGTTATAATGGGTCCCATGTTTCTTGGTTCTAGTAACATTGATGAGTAGGCTCGAATGCCTCCTCCTCCAGCCCCGCGTGCGATCGCTCTCCAACATCTTTTTCGAGACTTTTATCCCCGCGGGTGCTTGGAGAGTCGGTAAACTTTAGGATCGATACATCATAACCATAACAGTATGCTATATGATTCTGCATGGTTGGGACACGTCGTGAATACAAATCGGAGAGTTTCCCCTTTTTTTTTCGCTAGCAGGTGCGATACAATTGGATATCAAGGCAATTACTGCCTATTATTGTTGAAACAATTTGTCATGTTGTGGCACCTTCGTGGTTGCGCGTGGCTCCGAATGGTAAGACAGAGTGTGTTGTGTGCGTTTAAGGCGGTGTTGAATTTCGTCAGAGTGTGGATTGTCTCCGTACAATGGTGCTTGCTACAAGATGTTGAATGCTGTGTTTGACGTTGAAGTCGCCGTGATACCCAAAAATATCCATGAAACCCAAATCTATAAATATATGAAATCTTTTTTGTGTGGTGGTGTCGAGATTCAAAGTGGCCGCTGGCGATTACTTTCCGTTGACGGACGCTTCCCGATCGGCCTTGAAGCGGTCCAACCACTCCTTCTCGCCCTCCCCAGAAGGAAGAACGATGAAGCTCATCAAGCCATCTTGCATGAATAAGCCATCTGGTTGTCCGGGTGCCGACAGCGAGGCAGCCTTTTGAGCTACTTGCCGAAGAGTATGCGTTCGACCGACTTTGAGCAACTTCTTCGCCTTGGTCGTGGCGTAGATTGTGAGGTTGTCGCATCGGAACTCGTGTTTTCGATCCCACTCTGCCCATGTCACCCCCTGGTGTGCCGCTTGCCCATCAGAGGATAGCGGGAACATGGCTTCCAGTTGATCGTAAAAGGTGGAGTCTTCATGGAACTGAGTTATCAGATCAGAGTTCTGAGCTGTAGGATAGAGGAAAAAGGCCGGGAATACCAGAGGCGTTGCGACTTCAGGAGCAGTCCAAGTTACCCCTTCAGGGGTAGTAAGGGGGACTTCTGGAATGTATTCCGGATCAAAACCCGCCGGATTGGGATTATCGGGAGGAGAGTTTGTGCTGACTTGCAGAATACCTCGTGCCTTTATAGCAAAAATGCAAATGTCAACATATGGCTCTTCGGTCGATGGAGAATATGCTCACCCTGATGGCTTGCTGTAAAGCGACGCGACTAAGCTTGTCCCGTCTCAGTCGTTCTTCCTTCTCAGTGACCTTTTGTAAACCGCTTTTTGCCTTTTGCTCGAGACCGTCCCACATGGCTTGCTTGCTGCTCTCCTTTTCGCTCGCAAGCTGTCGACCAAAGGCGATACACTTGAGCGCATCATCCCACCGGCCGAGATCTAACAGCGCGGAACTAGCCCGGAAGTATGCCTTGGGAGAATCAGGGTTGAGCTTCAAGACCGCAGAGGTATCCCGAAGAACGGAACCGTTGTTGCCTAGAAGAAGAGATTGATTGAGTATTGATGACTTACAAAAGCACAAGCAGGAATGAACATACCAAGGGACAGGTTGCAAGCCGCACGGTTCAGCAACAAGCTTTCAATCAATTTCGGATCCTCCGGATTTGCTTCCAGACCCTGAGTATACTGAGCAAGAGCCTCTCGAAGCTTTCCTTGCTGGTGGTTCTCCACGGCGTGATTCTTAAAGTTTGTGGCAACCTCATCTCCACTACCTTCAAAAACCAACGTCTTTAGCGCTTCGAGATTCTCATTCTCCGAGTTGGCAGCTTTTGCGTTGTCCCGCATGAACAAAGGGACATCATCGAACAAGGCGTCCAAGTCCGCTGGAGTGTATCGCTTTCGGGGAGTGGGCCCAGTTGGATGCAAAAGCTGGTTCATCCGAGACTCGATAGCGGAATTGATTTCACCCTCGGTGATCGTCGGCATAGCGTCAACTACCTCGGCCTCGGCCTCGGGCTTGGATTCCTCCTCGTTCTTGTCGACAGCGTCCGATTTGGTTGGTTCATCTACGTCATAAGATGATCCCGCCGCCTCCTTGTCGTTGACATCAGATGCACCTGAGTTTCCGTTCACATTCGGGGGCGTAGCAAGCCTCCCTGTTCCGTTTGGCTGTGATGCGGTATTGCTGTCCTTGGCATCGGTGACGGCGTGACCATTAGCATTTCCCATGACTTTTTCTTGTACCGAAACGATGGCAGATTGAGCGGTTTCCTTGACGGTCGTCGCTGTGTCCTTGATAACCTGAGCGACACCGCCGATAGACGTAGGGACAACGCTGGCGACAGGTTCCGATTTCGCAAGTGGAGGCAAAGCGTCGGCTCTTTCAAGTTGGAAAGGCTCGAAGATGGACATTCCGTCCTTGAAGTCGTTGGCGACAATATTGACGAGGTACGACGTGTCCATGACTTGCTGAATCATCTTTCGGGACTCCGATCCTTCAGGGTATAAAGTGGCCCATTGGACACCGAGCTCGAACGCTTCATCCTTCCATGCGATGAAAGAGACGGCTTCGACGATAGTGGGTTGGACGATTTCCTTACCGGGGAAGACACCCCACGTGACAGCATTGGGCCCTTCGCTGTGGGTGTTGGTTCGAAGATCGCCTTGTCGGTTCACCGCATAGTAGGTGATCCGCGGGTCTCGTTCAATTCGCTTGACAAGCTCATCCAGCAAGTTTGGCGCAACAAAGAACTCGAGGTAGGCCTAGATCAGGTGCAACGTCAGTGCCCTGTTTCCCAAGAAGTCCCAACCTGAACCAAGGCACACCTTTTGGTAGACATAGCCACCTGCAGGACCCCATCCGTGGGTAGGATCCGTACTAGGTGCACCATCTACAGCCGGCTGACTGTTAATCGTCAGATATCCCAACCTGTTCATCTTTGCCAACTGCTGATCAATTACCGAAGTTTCCTTTGATGGTGGCTGAGTGGACCATGGCAGGGCCTTCAGATCGTTCAAACAGAACCGGGCGAACAAGGTCTTGATATCGTCAAGTGTTGACGGCTGTCCCCAGATAGTACTGGCTTCCGAAGCGGGGATATCGATTTTCACAGGGTAACCATCAAGATCACCGTAGGCGGGTGACCGTGAATCACCCCATCGACCGTTGGGGAATTCATCCCAGTCGTCCGTTCGTGAGAGGTAAGATTGTTGTCTGTTTGCCCAAAAGATCGGTCGGATGGATTCCTGTCGACGCGCAGGAGTGAGGGAAGGCCTCCAAGGTAGTGGTTGAGTCTTTTCCTTTGTTCCTTCCAGACCGAGCTCATCGAGCAGCATGCGTGCACCCTTTTCCAGATTCAACGTGTAAACATGCAGTCCACGGATTCCGATACCAGCTCCGAGAATATCACGGCACATGTCAGCCACAAGCTTGGTTCCGATCGCTCGAACTTTTTCATCGTCTTCCTGCACGGGCAACAAGACGTCCCAAAACTTTTGCGGGACCACGATGCTTTCTCGCTTGACCCAGGTCATAAACTTTTGCCACGATTGAATCGGCATGATACCAGGGACGATCGGCACGTCGATTCCTGCCGCACGGACTCGCTTCACCCAGTCGATAAAGATGGTCACGTCGTAGAACATTTGCGTAAAGATAAAGTTGGCGCCGGCGTCTACTTTTTCCTTCAAGTATTCAATCTCTTTCGCCTGCGCATCTTCCCCCGGTGCAGTCTCTGGATGTCCCTGTGGGAACCCGGCAACAGCGATATCAAAGTAGTCTCCATACTCTTCTCGAATGTATTTGACGAGATCGATCGCTTTGGAGAATCCATCGGGCGGGGGTGTCCAGTTGGACTGGCCGTGCGGCGGATCGCCTCGCAGGGCGAGAATGTTTTGACATCCGTGAGATTTAGCGACCTGCAGGGAAAGGCGGTAGGTAATGAGTTTCACTACAAGCGTAAGCTAGCTAGATGAAACTTACTCTTAAAGCTTCCTTTACCTTTTCCGTTGGCACTAAGGGTGGTCATGGTCAAGATAACTCAGCATAAAAGTCACCTGGACGGCCGACGGAATCGCCCGGTACTTACTTTCTGTACAGCACAAATGCATACAAGTCTCCATCCCAATCGTCTGTTGACAAACCTGCACCAAGTTCAACGTCAAATCGGAATTCTTGCCACCGGCTCCCCTAGAACGGCGAAATCAAACAGAAAAAGGCATGAGCACGGAGCTCCTGCTGAGAAACAGACAGCACTTTGCTAACGAGCAAGCAGAGGTGGATCAACGACGAACCAGGTGATATCAATAAAGTCGGGCCCGAGGTGCCTCATCCGCTCGATTCGATCATACAGATTTTGCAGACCCTACCAAAGTTGGAAAAACAAAGTGTAAGTTTCGCATGCACGCCCAGAACCTCGACGATCCGTGCTGTTCTAACGGCGATAAGCGACACTCACCTGAGCTGTCCTAGGAGGGAAATACTCGAATGACCAAATAGTTCTGCCATCCCTTGCAGCTTCGTGAAACCTCTCCGAGATCTTCATGGTCGTTCCGTAGTTGGTGTGTTTGGATGACGTTCAAAGATGGTCGTCCAAAGGTTGAGTGGCTGCAGTTTTATCGGGTCGACAAGACGACGAATGTCGATCTGGTTTTTTGTAGGAGGCTGCTCTGTCCTACTCAATGAAGGTCGAGTGATTACAGACGAGCTACTTTGTTTCTTTTACCAGAATGTTGATCAGAGGCGATATACTCTCTTGGCTACGGTTTACTCTGAAATCTCAACATATTGGACCGATCGAACGAACGCACGATGATTGCATCGAGGGCGGGGCGGGACTATTATTGACTGACGCGCTTCTTTTCCGTTTCACCCGATCTTTGTATAGCGTGCGCCTAATTAACTACCTTCGGGGATGAAGACACTATGTATTACGAGTATTATGGTTCACTCCTGCTGGAACGGCTCACTAGGCCTTGGTATACGAGCACGATTCACCATGATGGCTCATAATGATCCTTCAATCAAATCCAATGATGCTCCACCATCCTCTTCCACGGCAATCTCTCCACCAGCTCAAACCCCGAGCAACGGATCAACCTACCTCTCCTCCCTACTCGCCTCGACCCTCGTAATAACCATCCAAGATGGCCGTTCCTTTGTCGGTCTCTTCATATGCACAGACAGAGACCAAAACATCATCCTCAACCAAGCGGAAGAGTTTCTCCCGCCGCGTCTGCGCCGGACACCCGACAACAAGTATCAAGAACCAGAAGAGCGCATGCCGGTGAGCGTTGGTGCATGGGGTGGTAGGGAGGTCGGAATGATCATGTTCCGAGCCAAGGATATTGTCAAGATTGAGGCGCAGCTACCATTGGAACTGCAGGCAAGGGAGTGAGGCAGATAGGCGCCACTACAGCTATTGCGGGAAGGCAACAGATGCGAATGCAGGGCAAGCATCGAGATGCCTCGTGAATCCGACGTCGCAGAACGACGACTGCGTCTTTACGGTGTAGCGTGCTCGGTAAGTCGTTTTGAGTTCTCTCTCGAATAATCGAGAACGACTGACTAGGATTCCATTAGTTCCATGTGGCAGTAGTCACTCTTCCTGCTCCTGGGATTCGGATGGCAACGGTATCATTATCCCGAATACAACCGGACGTACGGTACGCACATGATCTCTATCCATCAGCAACATGAAAGTCGAATGCACGCAGCGTTGCCTGCCTTCTACATTCTACCACCACAAGCGGCCACCCGCCAACCAGCCGCTGCACAAACCCAGGCGGCATTGTTGTCCTCGTCTTCAGGTGGCTTCTCTTCCATCTGCGACTGTGGCTCAAACGGCCCACCCGTGCATCGTCGCGCTCGTCCGCCCGCAAAACAAAGCACGAGTTTCCCGGCTCATCAAGTCCAGTTCGACCAGGCGGGCATTGGGAAAAAGGGGAAAGAATGGTCGACCTTTGGCACAGATCATGTATGTACACATGTGGTCCTGACGCGAGGTTGTGTCAATCCGCGGGAAACGGTTGTATCGAATGATAATACTATAGTCGTCTGAGCCCCCCCGAATTACGATGAACAAGTCTTGGTACCTTTTGGGCCTACGAACAACGAGCGAGGATCTATCCGAGCGGTTTGACGTGACAAACGTGACCCCTGTCATTTCATTTACGAAAGCCGGACTGTTGCTGTACCTAGCCCGACCGGGCCACAAGGGCTATTGCAGCCGTCGCTCACGAGCTTTGACAGCAGGAATATTAACTACATCCTCCCAGAAAAGCCAGGCGAAGCTGATGAGCCTCCTAAAACGCGAAGGTTCGAACGATCGTTAGTGCAGCTCCACGTCCATCTAGATACTACCGCCCGACCCACCTTTTTGATCCACTTTGATACCCAATCTGCGAGAGCGACTCGGCGCCATCATCGTACCGATCATCTGCTGCATCGTCCGTCAAGTAACGATACTTGTCAAGATAGGCGACTTGGTAACAGGCAATGGCGATCATGTTCCGAGCGGTTAATTTCTTGCCAACTGCAGGCACCTCGAATGTATGCTCCGGGTCATTGAGCACCGCATATTCGCTCAAGATTTCCTGTCTTGCTTCCTCGACAATCAGGCTGAACGCCTGCGTCACAGGTTCTTTCAAGTCATGATCCTTTGGCTTGTGACGTTTGGCGTTGCGTAGCACGATACCACAGAATGCCTCGGCTTCGGCGAGACGATAACGAAGACAGAGTCCCCACATCTCGATGTCGTACGCAATTTTTGTTCGTGCGACGAGTTCGAGTAGTTCATATGGGACGGAGACTTTGGAAAGTATTGTATCGAGGCTCTTGGCGATGTCTTCTTGTCTGGTTTCCTTGAACGTAGGTTCCGGATCAACAATCCTGAACAGTTGTCCAAGAATTTTTTCGCTTCTATAGGTGTACTTTGGCGGTTTGTCCATAAAATCGGGCCATCGGCGCGGTCGTAGGTCGTGGGGCATATCTGCTGGAACGCCCGTCTTCGCGAAGTCGACGGCAACACTGTGCAGCCATGCAAGCTCTGTGCACATGTCACTTGATGGATCCGAAGAATCGGTCCAGGCAAGGTGGGCATTGGCGATCTGACCTAGCATGTCGTTTTTCAAATAATTGACAAAGTTTTCGCGAACATGGACCATTGTGACCTGCTTGACTCGAACGGGCTCGGGTGGCGTGTAGTCCATTGGCGGCGAGTTCTCCCGAATCAAAAACCGCTTGTCCCAAATCAAGGTATAGTCATCGCCGTCAAGATCACCTCCTCCTAACATGTTGGGCAAGTCCCTCTTTCCTTTGACGCTGAAGACGATGACATTGACGAGGTGGCGCAAACGCGGCTGGTCAACAGCTTTGACTCGGCGAATGTCTCCCATATGCATAGCAGGCGCACGGCATATCATGACGTGACCTTGCACGACTTGAGGGGTTTCAAGCCGGTCTTCAGGATCTTGCCATTGGCAAAATATCTCCCCTTCGTTCAAAACGCCATACTCGTCGGGAACACCTAGGAGGATTGTAACGAGCCATTAGCGAACCCGATGACAGGACGACGAGATAAGCATACCCATCAAGAACACTCCCAAGGGGATAGGTAGCCGGTTTCTCCACTTTAAATCATGAAGAATCCTGACTTCCAGGACTCTCAATACCTCCTGGACGCATGGGTCTTTCCCAAATCCGGCTGAGACGAGTGCTTTGACAGGGAACTGTTTCGGTCGTCCAGTGTCAGCGAATCTATAGCAACCTTTGACTCAACGCACGCGTACAGAAGAGATGGATCCAACGAGTTTGAGATCCCGATTTCTGTCGTAAGCGTTCGCTTTGAATCGCAGAGGCAGTCCCCGTATATGCTTGACTTCGTGCTGGAACATTTCTATAAAGATGCTGTCCGAGATGCCGTGCGCGGAGAAGAGAGCGACATATTGACGATTCAGAGTCGCTTTGCTGAAGGAGGCGATCTGAAAGGCAGAAGTCAGTCTCTAGAAACAAGCCAGCGACGAACTCATCGTCTACTCACCCTGATGGCGCAAAATTCTGTCCGATTGGTATTAAACTTGATCATGGAGTCTCTCATTGATACCGCCACTCAGGTAGGGCATCCGAGACTACCAGAATCCCCTTCGCTCCTCCTATCCGGACCTGTATGGCAGACGGGCGAGCTTGAATGTTCGCGCCCTTGTATCCCAGAACGCGGGCTGCCGCCACGGCTAGTGACTGCGAACATCGTCCAGCTCCATCTGTAAACGTGTACTTCCCTACCTTGACGTCGTCCGCTGGCAAGAGTCGCAGAAGCGGACGGCCGGTCACTTCCCGGGTAGTGCTGAACGGGATGCCCATTCGAGAAGCGTATTTGGCCACAATCGTTTCGTTGATGACGCCCATCCAATCGTATATGCTACCGGGATCGATATTCGATACCAACCAGCAGCCGTGCTCGCGCATTTGGCTGGAACTGCTCGCTAGGAAATCAAAGTGACGCCCAGCAAGATCTAGACCATGAGCTAGGACCCGACGAACTCTGCCGAGTAAGCCGGAAGCGCTATTGACTGCGTCCGACTGTCTCGTCGCAGGATCCACCTATGCGAGTTTGTGAGGTAAGCATACGTCCCCCAAGTTTCTTGTGCTAAGCATCACTGACTCTAAGACGATCGTTCTCATCGGCAAAGGTTACCCTGAGAAAGCTATCATGATCCACATACTTGCGGAGTACGCTGTTGCTCGTCTCCCTTTCAGGTGGGAAAAGGAGAACTCTCGTTGGAGTGTCCGTGACCCGTCGAATGAGAATAGTATGCGCGGGTTCCTGGGTCCTCTTGGCGCGTCTGATGTACTTTGCCTTGTCTGTGCTCGCAGCAATGAACAGGTAAATGACATATGATACCCAAGATATGAGAGCGGTACTCACTCCGCACATATGCATCAATGTCTTTGATACGCTCTTCGTTGTAAATAGAGCAGAGCACTCGTTCTTGGAGTGATTGCCATACATTTTGCTCATATGGCTCTTTGCGTCCGCTCAGGCGTGTTGGGAAAGCCTTTTCGAGAGCATTCACAAGTTGATTCGCCTCGAATGGAAGAATGATACCGTGGCTGATGAGACCTTCGATTAACCATCGAATGGAGAATGTCATCCCCTCTAAAGGCTGCCACCCTTTTGCAGCGGGGGCGTCTCCAGTGGAATGTTCTTGCCTGGTTTTCGTCGACATAGGAATTGATTGAAGATATCGTCGTTGAGCAGCCTCGGACCGGTGCGTTATCACGTCGAGTCCTTGATTTAGAGTCCCGCTTGCTCCAGGGTTCTTCAAGTGTTGCGGCAGTGTTCGAGGCAGCCGACCGTTTGCGTCGACCGAGTACATTCGCAACTTTTGCAGGAGCGACTCTAAGATGCGATATTTGGCATCTGTCACGTACATTTCGAATCGGTAGGCCAGGTATTGACCCACCTTGAATGCAAGGATCAGCTCGTGGCTCTTACTGATCGAAGAGTCTAGACCTAATCGCGACGTACCTTGAAAGTATCCTGTTCTGCCCAAATAGAAGCCGGACCGGCTGTAGCCTCAAGCGTTCTCCTGGAAGCGTCGACGAAATCGCGACTAGTTCCTTGTCTGTGAGTGATCTCTTTTTCGTCATGTTGCAGAAATCTGATCGGGTCGCCAGTGATATTTGTGATGGGGACCCGAAACCGAGGAGGTCGACGCAAGGACATGGTAAGAACGACTTTGCGGGTGAGAATGGGTGTCCTTTGAGCCGATCCATACGATTGGCGAGGCGATGTATTGCGATTCGCTTCTACCCATATAGTTGTTCCATTGACCTCTCGAACACATCCGATGCCCTTTGACTGGATGTCTGTGAGCTCCACCGCAGCACGGATGTCTTGAGCATGCGATGGCGCTTTGAAATAGGGGAACGTTCCAGAACAGGGTAACCGAGGTCTGTCGTTATACGGTAATGCCTTTACGAAAAAGACGAATTCCATGCGAGACTGATCAAATCGGATGAAGGATCCTCGGGGATCAGTCGGATATGATAAACCCTATTGAAGACCGGTCATCAGTATAGCCAAGAGGGAGTGCGACATGAAGGCTTACTTCATAAAACTGCAACTGCTTCCCGTCCATGTTTCCCATGGCCACTGAATCAATATCGAACCGATACTTTGTGTCATCGCTGGAAAAGGGGTCCAGTATGTGAAACATGCCATCATCCTCATCGCAGCTGTCGTAACCATATCCGTCGTCGATGTCGAAACCGTCGTTGATGTCGTATTCATCCTCCATCCCTTCTTCCGAATCCAAGCCTACGTGGCCGAGCTGCTTGCTCAGATTTGCAAGCGTTTGATCCGTGAGACCGTAATTCATCGCTGGAGACGAAGGGACTAGCTTTTCAGTGTTGGACGATATGCCATGAGCCCCTTTGGCAACAAGAAGGGCAGACAAGCGACATCAGAAGAAGTTTTGCGTATACTTTATAGGTGAGGCGGATTTTTCTCGAAGGCCAGCGAACACTCACGTCCTTGACCCGAACCATCATATCCCTAGAGTTCAAGCCGGGCTGTACCCAGCTACTTCGGTAGCTGCTTGCTTGCCTACGTCGTGTTCCATTCCGGTAGGAGGTGTCCAGAGAACATCGATAAATTCCACGGTGTTAGAACTGCTGACGTGTTGTCAGTCGCCTCGCTTACGAGCATATATAAGTGGGCAGAAAGTGCAGAGCGTTCAACAGGAGGTCGATCGTCTTGTCTTCATCTCTGCGATGTTGGAATGGCAAGGTGAAACGCCGGAAGCTGTCTAGTACGGAGTCGGTTTTCGTGAAATATATGTTTCGAATCCATCATTTCGTTGTTATTAGGATCTGAAATTTTCGAGAAGATACAGAAAACAGAGCAGAGGTAACAGTTGGTGCAGCCAGAACAAATTTTGTAATCGTTTTCATAAATAGCAACAATTGTTGAAAGATGTTGCAAACACAGTGAGCACGATAACCCAGGTGGGAAAAATAAAAGTCCCGGGTTCCGTTTCCTATATAGGTTCGCCTCCCTGCCGGACTTGAGGGCCTCAAGGACCAACAAGCGTCGACAAGGAGATTTGATCTTGTGAAAGAATGAGCACGGTGGCTCATACTGAACAGATGTAGCACCGCATGGCAGATTCAAACACGTAATGTTTTTGATCGAGGGAAAAAAAAGGCGGGTGAGATGGTTGAGCAGAACGGTATCTTGTGTGCTTATATACTGAGTGGATGGCAGGCGGTATCCCAAGCGAGTCCACAAAAAATGCAATCGAAATTGCGCTCTGCGACTGAAAGCAATTGCATCGAAAATGACGTGTTTTTTTGCCTGTTTGCCATTTGGCCCCATTGGACCATAAGGGACAGTTGACACGCCCCTGTACATGTCAGCATTTAGCAAATTGACGACACATTGACGGATATGGATGTGAGCGAGAATGTCTTGTCACCAATGGACAGGTCTTATGTACAATCTCATCAATACAAGTATCATACCTTTTCAACACGCTCAATTCACCGTTATTGAGCATGGCTCGAATCGTTGGATTCTCTCAAGCCGTTGAAGCAAAGGTGGTTGTACGGTGTCCTTCCCGTATGATGCAAACCAATATTCAAACCTGCAAGGCCTTTGGTAAGCTTGCAAACACAACCTTTTCCTCTGCTGAACCTGAGCTTACGATGCGTCTACTTGACCATAATCCTGAACGTTTTCTTCTTCACCTTTCCGCGTGATATGGAGAACCGTGTGCTTGCACAGAACTCCTGACCATCCCTTTGCGTATTCGGATGACAGGGAAGCGATAAGCTCATCATCGCGATATGTTTGATCCTTAATTCTTCGCAAGAGTAGCTTCATGGGGTATACGATCCAGGGTGTGAGCGCTTGTGCTACGACCAGCGATATCGATAACGGCACAATCGAGTCCTCGGATTTGAGGGAGGGAATAAGCCCGTAGAATATTTCTGGTGCCTGCCGGAACAGGCAATACATCAGGGGATCCACAAGTAGCGGCAGTGCCGCGGTGAGGAACATCAAGGTGTAATTCTTGAAATTAGGAAATTGGTATCCGGGTAGTAAGGCAGTGGCTGTTGAGACACAGGGTCAGGATTCAGCATCCATTCGATTGACTGACTGACTCACCAATCAGGGCTCTCATTTCATCGTATGTGAAGAGCGCAAATTGTTGCTGTGACAGGGTCAATGTGCCTAGAAAAAGTCGTCTGCGAAGTAAGATGTGAAAATCAGCGTCCATAATGGCCGTAGGCTTCAAGTGTAGTGTGACTTACGGCACAAAATCAAGCGCTCTTTCATCCTTGCCACTTAATTCCGTATCCAGACGCATTGAAATGTTCACTTCTCCTTCATACGCGGTGTCTTTAACCACTGCTCTGACCATGGCTTCCACTTCTGACAATTCAATCACCTCTCCTTTCTTGCCGCCCTTCAGTTGGACACCTCGGCCTTGCAAGTCCGAAATCGCGCATTGCTCCACAGCCCATGCAGGAAGATCTTCCGTCTCCTTGTTGTCAACTGGCTTATCGGGCTCGAAGAACAGATATGGGATTGATGCACCCAGCATTCCGGTCAGTGTTAGATTCAGCCTGTGTCGACGATAAACTATGAGCCTAATGCGGAGGAGCGCAAAGGGAGGACTCACATCGCCACTTTGAACAACTCCCAGCATATCCTCCTGTAGGATAGACCCGTACCTCTTTCGAA
The DNA here is from genome assembly GCA_030039215.1 of Naganishia onofrii. Taxonomy (NCBI): domain Eukaryota; kingdom Fungi; phylum Basidiomycota; class Tremellomycetes; order Filobasidiales; family Filobasidiaceae; genus Naganishia; species Naganishia onofrii. The sequence continues at coordinate 744,742 of JASBWV010000005.1, forward strand.
GCGGTACTGAGCTCTTGTAGCAACGACGATTTCAGGAACGATGCTCATGAGTGGTAGCAAATACGGTACGAGCGTCCTGTAGAACCACATTTTCCGAGTATTGCTGTTCCACGATCGGGTGACGTACCACTTGATTCGGGCGAAGAAAGAGAGATGGATGGTTTCTGGGTAGATTTGAGGAGCCTTGTATGCCAGGAACATGTTCCGGACTATCAACGAAGCCGCTAGGGATGTGGCGTAGTCAAGTACGAAGAAGACCGGATTTGCAACCAGCTGTGCATAAATCGAAGCGTTAGATTGGCATTCTCAGCCGTTTGGGGCACCCGCTCAGACGTACATGGCCTTTACTTGATCGGAACCTCCCTTCGTACCACCGCCCAGCAGAGACTGCTACATTCCACATGGCGTTCCATCCACCAAGACTCTGAACGATTGTTACGCCGCACCAGGCTGCCCGTTCCAGAAGATGAGCGATTAAATTCTGTCTTATACGGAGAGGATGTACCTTCTCATCTTCCGGAGACATATCGAGGCCGACGGGCGGCCTGTAGGCGGACGTCTCCATGAATCTGAGCTGCTTCCATCTTATTGAGACAGCAATCAGGTTGACTGTGTATAATATGAGAGACGCAAGGCCAAACCGCTCGACTTACCCTGCGACCGCCTGAATCCCGAAGAAGAGCGTCTGACTCGATATGACAGCCACTGGGAGGACCGAAGGGTTGCGAGCGAGGTTGGCCAGCAGGGTCTGGCTATTGTTGAAGGTCGAGCGACCCCGCAGAGAGTCGGAGAGAAAGACTCGCATCGAAGGAAGCGGATTTGTTCCTGCAGCTTTTTGTGACCTCTACCGGTGGAACGATTCTATTGATCCATAGTCTTGTTATCGACGGCCGTGTTGCAAAACACCAGGACCTCGAGGTGCTTTCAATGTAAATCACAGAAGCCAGTAGGATTTGGCAAGATTACAAGATTGTTCGTCGATCCGGCATCCTGAGATGACGAATGTTATTTACTGTATACTGCGCTATTGAAAAATGATAACAGCCGAGAATCAACTCCTTCAAAATGGAAAATGGCCGGTATATGTATCAACCGCTGCTTCGAGCTCCAACCAGCTGCCCCTTCCACATTCTACAACTATTCTTTCACAGCTTCTCCAATCCAAGTTGAATTGAGACCCGAGCGCTGCTCCTGGGTGTATCTCATATGTGCTGACTGCGTGCTGTCAGGTGTCCAAGGACTTTGTCATTAGCCTCCGACAGAAAAAAGCAACAAATACCAAGTCGAGCATCGCACTTTACACAGGCCACAGGTCAGATGGTGCAGCAGTATTGAGAGAACATGCCTATATGTATATTTTATGAGGGAATATAGCTGAGGGACTTGCGATTGGCAGGCCCGCGTCTGGCAACTGTCCTTCGTGGTGTCATGGTCGGCATCTTCGGCTGTGTTCCCTCCAGGACCTGTCGCGTGCCTTCCTGGCAATACTCGAGTAGAGGACAAGGATTAGAGCGCATCACCTGCATCGCACATATTCCATGGCGTTCGTGTCGCTCATCGGTCGTCGTGATTATGATGCCACCGAGCCCGCTACTAACGACTACGCAGCGAGGACGAGGACGAGGACAACGCACTCTCGCGAGAAAATAGGCCGCATCTAAAATTCGAAAATGAAGCAAATACTCGACCCAGATAACCAGCCGCGGAAGCTAACTTATGTCAGCGGGCAGCGTCACATGTCACGAGGGAAGAGTAGAAGTTCGAAAATACGAGGCCGGGTAAAGCGATCTCTTGACTTTGCTTGGGGAGGCTTGCGTCAATCTATCCAGTTTCAAAGGAAAAGTCTATGGTCATCAGGTGATTAGCTATCTGCGGGGTACATCAGCTGGCGATAGGCCAATGTTGATTGTCGAGTCGAATATTGAATATATATACCGATCTTCCTTTGTCCGCTTCCTATCCGTTGAGCGAGTGTTGGCAGTTCTGATTGCAATCGAAACACCTCATCAGGTCATCACAGTCATCATCACACGGGCTATCAACCATCTAACCATCTTTCCCCTCAGCGTTTATCGCTATCACCAACACATATACCAGCCAAGATCTCCATCATTTGGCAGACAAAAGCGACTCTATCTTATCTGTGAGTACCTGCTTTTCTGCTATCGCCTGGTTCTTGGGACGATTGTCTTGGCAGTGATGGCAAAGGAGACGCGAAAGAGGTAAAAGAAGATCGAGTCGAGGGCAAGCTGCAACACAATAGCCTTGTCGGATCGGCGAGTGATTCCTTCGCTTGATATCTGGGTATCAGGCGGCTCGCTGTTGCATGAATCAAAGGAGTAATGGCTCAGTCTGAAACGCGAGTGATAAGCTCTGGAGAGCGATATCGAGGACGTGCTGGATTCCTGAAAATGAAGGGATTGAAAACGGATCGAGCGAGGTGTAGAGATAAGGCCCGATGCATCTCGGCGACTGCCTATCAACCTCTACTGTGCGAGCTGGAGGTATTGCAGCTGGATGACAAGACTTATCTCAACACAATGGAATGACAATCTGAAAGAAACTGGTTGGATCCTGCTGTTGTCGAGATATAAAGCTACACGGAATTGGCCCATCGAAGAGCTTACCGTCTTCTCCTCTGTTTGCTCATTCCAGCATCTTCCCAGTAAAGCGTATCCACCATGGCTTCAATCCACGTTGAAGAACGAAACGCTGTGAGCGGATTGTCGAAGCAACTTGAACAAGTACGTCCGATGCACATGAAAACACCTGAATTTCGACTGATCAACCCCATTTGCAGCTTCAGACATCGTCGCCCAATGGTAACGGAAATCTCTCTCGAAACGGTTCAGATTCGAACATCAACCGTATTCGAAAGGACACCATGTGAGTACGGTTGAACTTGATCTGGCCAGACACAAGACTGACAACTTGGCATTTTCAGCGGCTATAAAGCCACCGATTTCCCTGCCAAAGAGCAGCAGCGAAAGGAGGTTGAAAGAATCGTCCTCGCACAAGGGTTTATTCCCCGTGAACTTGTTGCCGGTGAAGTAGGATGGTATTACCAGTCCCTCGGTATCGACAACACGTATTTCATGAACGAACTCCCAATCACCATTGCCGAAGCCGTCTTATCACTCTACGCCGCCAAAGTTCTCGCTTACACCAAGCACGACCCGACGAAACTCACCATTGACCTGGAAAGCATTACAGATGAAGACACGAGTCTGAAAACGGGTGGAAAGAAGAGGGAGGGTGCGGTTTTCATTCACACCTCAAAACCCGGTGTTTCCGTTAGCGAAGGTCCCGGTGCACATGTCGAAAAGCGTATTGATCAACTCTACTTGAACGAGTCGACTGTCGACAAGGCATATCGATTGGAAACTTACCGATCGACTGGCGCTATCTCGGCTTCATCGTCTCAACAAGTGCGTTGTTACTTTGTCACCCGATGTGTCTTCCCGGAAAACGCGCCAAAAGCCCTGGAAAACGATATGGATTCGGACAACAAGTATGTGGATATTCGAGCCGTGTCCGACGTTTCGTTCCTGGAAAAGGCAAGCGACAACACTTTGGATATTTACCAGGGTGTCATGAACGAGGTTGTCAGGCGAAGCGGACCCGTCATTGAATTGTTCGAGGTCGAGGAATCAAGGGAGCGACGAGTAGTCATCGGTTACAAGATGGGTGGTACCCGACAATTCTTCTCGGCTCTCAGTGATCTCTACCACTTTTATGGCCTATACTCTGCCCGAAAGTATGTCGAACAGTTTGCCAACGGTGTCACCATCATCTCCATGTACCTCAACCCAATGCCAAATTCCAAGGCGCCCCCGATCGAGCACTCGATTCACCAGGTCATCAAGGAGGCCTCGTTGCTTTACTGTATGCCAGAAAACCCGTTCTTCACGGCCCGCGTCAACGACCCAGATGCCCACCACGCCGTTCAGGAAGCTACTTACGCCTACGTTGGTTGGATCTTCGCTCAACATTTCTGTAACCGATTGGGAAGCAGTTATCTCTCGCTCAAGAACATCTTGGACGAAAACAACACGACGCATGCCGAGGCTCTGCAAAACATTCGAACCAGGTTGCGTGATGAAACCTTCACCCGTGAACTGATCAAAGATGTCATTCAGAGCTACCCCGAATTGGTCCGAGGGTTGTACATCAACTTTGCGATGACCCATTACCCGGCTGCCGATGAGGCTTCTCAGCTCACCCCGACGTTGTCCTTCCAGAGACTCAAGACCGAGCAGCCCTTGTCTGACAGCGATCTTTTGCTAAAGATCAGGAAAACGGTGACGGATGAGCATGCCAGGCAGATTCTCGAAGCATTGTTAATCTTCAACAAGCATGTCTTGAAGACCAACTTTTACCAACCTACCAGTAAGTCGTTTCTTATCTGCCTATGGAATCGTGACTAACGGCTAGTGTCCAATAGAGGTTGCCCTGTCTTTCCGACTCAAGCCGGATTTCTTGCCCTCTGTCGAGTACCCTCTGACACCGTTCGGAATCTTCTTCGTCGTCGGAAGCGATTTCCGAGGTTTCCACGTACGATTCAAGGATGTCGCCCGAGGAGGTGTTCGAATCGTTCGTTCTCGAGGAAAGGAAGACTATAACAAGAACGCCCGAACGCTGTTCGATGAAGCCTACGCCCTTTCCAGCACACAACAAAAGAAGAACTGTTTGATCGTTGAAGGCGGCGCAAAAGCCGCCATCTTGCCCAACTTGGGCGCCTCGTTCAAACTGTGCTTTGAAAAGTTTGTCGACTCGATCATCGATCTTTTGATTCCCGGTCAAACCCCCGGTATCAAGGAAAAGATTGTTGACATCTCTGGTCGAACGGAACCCGAGATTCTTTTCTTCGGTCCCGATGAGGTGAGTTCCTTCTCTGCTTACTTGGAAGAATTTGCTGCTAACTCCGATGCAAAATAGAACACGGCCGACCTTATGGACTGGGCCTGTCTGCACGCTCGAAAACGAGGAGCTCCTTGGTGGAAGTCATTCACAACCGGAAAGACCGCCTCGACCCTCGGCGGTATTCCTCACGATGTCTATGGTATGACGAGTCTTAGTGTTCGACAATTTATTGTCGGTATCTACAGAAGCCATGGCCTTCGAGAAAAGGACATCACCAAAATGTCCTCGGGTGGACCGGACGGTGACTTGGGCAGCAATGAAATCAAGCTTAGCAGCGACAAGACGGTGACTATTATCGATGGAACCGGTGTCATGCACGATCCTCACGGACTTGATCGATCAGAACTTTCACGATTGGCCGCTGCTCGTCTACCTTCAGCTCATTTCGACAGATCCAAACTTTCCAAGGACGGCTATGTTATTCTTGTCGAAGACAAGGATGTCACATTGCCTTCCGGCGAGGTCATCGCCGACGGCATGCATTTCCGAAACACTGCTCATTTCAGGTTCAAATGCGACATCTTTGTTCCCTGTGGTGGACGACCGGAGGCCATCAACATCTCCAACGTTGCCAAGCTGTTTGATAGCGAAGGCCGATGCAACTTCCAATATGTTGTTGAAGGTGCCAACTTGTTCATCACGCAGCAAGCTCGTCTGTTCTTGGAGAAACGAGGAGTCGAACTGTACAAGGATTCCAGTGCCAACAAGGGTGGTGTCACATCATCTTCGCAAGAAGTTCTTGCCGGTCTGGCGTTGAAGGATGACGAATACGAGAGTTTGATGATGTTCAAAGACGAGCCTTCGGCATTCTGTAAGTAGGCATGGAGTATCTGATGCCAAACAGAAACTAATTTCGCTCCTATAGACCAAAGCTATGTCAAAGACATTCAGGAGAAGATTACCGAAAACGCCGCCGCAGAGTTCGTTGCCCTCAACAAGGAATACGCACGACAAGGTGGTCGAGTGGCACGAACTTTGATCTCTGACCGATTGGCCACCGCACTGAACGACTTGCAAGGGGAACTTGAGGTATCTGATCTCTTCAACGATGAAAAGAGTCGACGACGTGTGTTGCAGCTCGCGTTCCCGAAGACTCTGGTTGACAAGGTTGGGCTGGACGAGCTGTTAAAGAGGCTTCCTGAATCTGTACGTGACTTCGACTCATTCATCAGAGACATCCCGCTGACCCCATCACCCAACAGTACCTCCGAGCACTTTGGAGTGTTCACGTTGCCTCCAAGTTCATCTTCGAGAAGGGCTTGGGAGCCACTCAGGTCGATTTCTTCCTGTTCTTCCGATCACTGGAATCGGATCAGCAGTCAACGCAGTAAAGACTCACGGACATTTCGCAACGCTTCACGTTTCTTGGGCACATCTGCATAATTCATCTCCCTTTGTAATAGAATAGTCATTCATCGCATGTCTACGTATTTCCCGAGCTACAAACGGAAGTCGCGTACGTGGGGTTTACCCCGATCGTTGGGGTAGACGTTGAGCGGAATAGTACACTCTACTATGTCGACGTCCAGCTCGAGATCTGGCGGTTTGTCCTGTTGTATGAGTTCGCCCGTCATCCCTGATCGCCGATACCCAACCTCATCTACGCGCGCATCCGCACGCTTCTTTTCGTGCCCGTGTTTCCGCCGTTCACTCGCCCGCTCCCTTACCAGAAACCGAAGATGCAAGCCCCATGACAACCCGCCTGTTTCCTCTGAAGCATTCCCGGCGCATATCTGAAAAGATGGCGTTGCATCTGCCGGAATACCGAGCTCGAACCCAGTTCGTGCGAGGTCGAGCGTATAGGCGTTGCCGTATTGTGCAAGGGCACGCTGAAGTAGCGGTTGTGTGGGGTCTGAGTGATTCGCAGCGTGGGGTAAGAGTGGTGATGGAATAGTTTCAGAGGTCACTAGATCGATGGACAGCTGCACAGGAACGTCGTCCATTAGAAGAGTTTTCAGCCTCAATCAGCTCCTGAGAGAACGATTCTTGCTCACTACGTACCTTGAGCACATCAAACCGCGATACCGAATCATGAAACTCCACGACCCCACGCATCGCCTCACCTGTCCGCCATGCCACGCGCGGGAGGGATAAGACCGCAATTTGTTGATGTTTCTTGACAATCTCGAATCGACCTGTTCATCGCAGGCGCGCCATATGACACAAGGAGGGGAAAGAGTTAGCGACTTTGCCGTGAATTAGGTAAGGAGCAGATAAGCTTACCAGGACGACTAGAGCGGACCAAAGCTTGGACCGCTTCTCTCCCTGACAATCGTTCAGCCATCATCGCACTTCTTGCAAAAGATGGAGGTCTCGGGGCAAGTGATGATGCTGTTGGTGGCGACGACACATTTGCGGACGGAGCGCCATCGATCTTGCCTCTCCCACTCAGTGGAGCGAGCTCGCCATTATCCTCGTGGTAGCTCGTCTCATCCTCTCCGGGTACCCGCGTGCCGTTCGGCGTCATCTCTCCTATCCCCGTATCAGCTGGAGCAGTGAGCCCAGTCCCCCTTCGAGCACTATCCACTTTCGTTTCTGTAATCTTCAACGCGTGATTGTTGTTCCCGGCAAGGGCAGGCGCACGAGTCGATGCCTGGTCCCCCACTTCCATTTCGCTCGTTGTCAAGAAGGTTGCTGAATACTTCCCCTCCTGACGTTGGCTTTGGGCTGGAGGGTGGGCCGGAGTCGATGTCTGTATTTGAATTTCACCACCACGTAGTTCATCCAGAGTCTCTTTTACGAAGCGCATCAAGCCCGCAACATCTTCCGCTTTTTCGCCACTCTTTTTGTCTTCGCCATTAGCCCTCCGAACTCCCTTTCGCGGGACGTCACACCGTTGATCTACTACTTGTTGAATCTTTCCGCTTGAAACCCGCGGGATCACGGGGAGGAGTAGATCGTATGATTCGCCAGTCGGTGGGACTGTCACGATGCACAAGCAAACGGGAAAGCGAGGGTTATGATCGTCAGCTCAGTTACGCAAGCTGTCGGTGTGAGGGAAGATCGAGCGCTTACCAGTGATCCTAGGAAGCACACGCACAGGAACCACTAGTTCCTTTTGCACCACTCGAACCGGCGGCGGTGGCGCTGTCTGGTCCAGATTTGAGTTGTGAGCGCCCGTGAATGCGCGGACGGGTGAAAAGAGTTTCCAAGCGGCCGTGGACGATGAAGAGAGAGCTGATAACGGAGACGACATTGTCATTGATGAGGGTTTCCCCTCATCCGGCGTCTTGGCTCCTGATCCGCTTCTTGTCGCCCCCGTCGTCGTCATATTCGCATTTGTTGCAGGAAACGTCACAGAAAGGGACAGCCGTAAAGTGTACGCAAACGATATCGCTTTGCCTTTGAAGGTCGGCGGCAGATGTGCAGGAATGGGAATCGCGTACGTATCTGTTCCACGGCTCCCTGAAATTAGCCTCACCGTATGCAAAAAATGGTGTGAAACGCGAAAGGCGGGACGAGGCCTGAACGTACAGCTAATACTCCCGCTTATACCATCAACCTGCGTATCCACACAAACAACATCCTTTGGACTAATCCACACCGGTAAATCCCGACTCAACCATACTTGCTTACGATGATCCTCCCACGTTCCTTCCCCCTCGGCTGCTCCACCCGCCGTCACAGGCGAAAACAGGCCACGCGCAAGCGACGTTAAGGAGGATGTCAAGGTCCCGTCTGCAGCGGCGTTATCGATCGCAGAGGTTGGCGATGAGAAATGTAACAATGAAGGTACGAAATGGGAAGTTGTTGCTTCCCCGGAGGAGGAGGAGAAGGAGGAGGAAGTCGGCGTATGCGGTGGTGGAGCGAGAGAGGAGCCATTTGAGCCGATTGGTTGGAGGAGTAAGAGGTTGCGCAGTGGGATGAGTGGTTCTGGAGGAATGTAGGCGGTCGATGGAGTCATTTGACCCGTCATTTGAATCGTTGCGAATGTGATGATTGGGTGTGTGATGGTCGGTGTTGCTGTTGTCGATATTCGAGGAGGAGGAGGAGATGCTGTTGATGAGTTGTGTGATTCGGAGATAGTGGCCAGCGGAGACCGAAAACGAGTTGACGGCGTCACCACCACTCCTTGCGCCTCTGCCTTGCCTTCTACCATAGCATCCTCACTCTGTCCTTCCACCGGCTGCGGCGATCCAAGCAAAGAAGACGGCGGTGTAGGTACCTGTGCGATCGAGACTTTTCGTGCGTGTGGGTGGTGTTGCGGGATCGAGACTGCTGGTACGGGTACGGGCGCCACAGTTTGAGGCGTAGAATGTCCTGTGTCTGGTGTAGAGGTGGTGACTCCCTCTATCTTTTCTTTACCGTTTTCGCAGTTGTCAGAAGCTGAATGTCTAGTAGAGTGTCCCGGTGAAGATGGCTGGTGTTGCTTTTCCGCACTGAGAGAACCAGCTCCAATGATCCCTAGCCTGCGTCTGACCAACTTTCCATCGCCTCCCGCCTCGCCATCCGCCTGCTCCTCATTGCTCTTCTTCGGCTGACGGTCGTACTCATTAAACTCGATCCGCACATGCAGCGTTTCACCGGCAAAGTAGGCGTGTTTGTCGGGAGAAATGGTGACGCGCATTGTGCATGAGGAGGTCTATAAAGGACCGTAGCAGGCCGTCGTAAATTCCTGGTCGGTTGTAGGGTCGTGGCAATGATCGACGAACTTGAGGTACAAAGGAGGCATAGGTGTGACTCGGAACAGGCGATGAATGCTGCTGGACAAGGCACGCGAGCTCAAGGTTTGGAGAGAACAACCCAGATAGGTATGACACTCACTGAGCGCCGAATTGATTGATATTGCTTACCGAGCAAGATGCCTAGACTGCGCAAACGAAAGATTCAAGAAGTTGACGACGACGTATGAGTTTGGCTTAGCTTCTTCGATTGGGCCCCTTCGGATGCAAATATCGCGTTTGTATTAGTCCGGAGGGAGGAGGAGGAAGCTGTAAGAAGAAGAACGAAGAAGAAGCAAGTCCTTCTAATTTCTGCAATTCTTTTGATTATTGTACTTCATCCACCATAACAACGCTGCATTACATCCACCCGAACCCCCTTTCCACATAACCACCATTCACCCGCTATGTCAGTCCCAACAGAAGGCCCACTCGCCCTATGGCTAAGAGAATACAATGAAAACGAGGCACGGATCGCTCAAGCAAAAGCAAGTGGAGGAGGAGGAAGAGGCACCGCATCACCTGCTCCTCGACCGAGAGACATTGTTCCACCAACAGACCCGCTTGGAAGACTATCGACAGATCATCCCGAGGTATTTAACCTCGTTGCAGAGTCCTTGATCGCTCGCGGAGCACTCGGATCACTTGCCAGCCTCAACAGCGCCTCCTATCCGCTGTACGAAGCGACGTTACCGCTGCTCTGGAGGACATTCATTTGGGATGCATATGGAAAGGGAAAGACAAAAACGGACGAGTATTGGAAGAGGTGCGTTGGATCCAGGGGTGCCGAACACATACGGTAAGTCGTTTCGCCAAGTGTTCATGCTTTCGCTTTGCTTCTGACGAGCTCGGCACTTGCGTCCTTTTCTACTTTTTTCCACTGGATGATACAGCTTCTTTGTCGACCGCTCCAACCGCAGCAACTCGAAACACAAAAACCTACCCCGCACGATCACCCACCTTCCATCCTACAAGAACGGCACGCTGAAAGCCTACGTTGCGGAATTCGACGACCTGCGCGCCCATTTCGTAAAGCACAATCAGCGAAAAGTCGTGGTTCATCTTTTACCGGCGTATGAGCCGATCGGTTTCGGAAAAGGTGGTGATCAGGATTATATCACCGTTCGACATGCGTTGATCCATTTGTCGCCGCCACCGGGAGCTAAACGTCCGAAGAAGAAGCAAACAGGGAACCCATGCGATGACACGTCTGTCGGTTACGCTTTCTACATCATCCACCCATCACCATCATCGTCTCAACGTTTTTCTCCACTCCCAAACTCGATCGACGAATATGCTGCATGCCATCCGCTCCCGGTCCTTCCCGTCACACTCGATGCAGTCCTGCTCGCACCATCTGCCAAAGCGTTTACGGAAACCGACAAACCCCGACTATCGCACATCACTTTCGAGTTTCTTGCATCGATGGACCACGAGCCGCGTACCGATGGTGTGGAATGGAATGCTTTCGTTGGAGAGTTTACGACGCACAGGATCAAAGAGGAGGAAAGGTGTCGCAGCTACATCGAGTTTCATTGGCAGGAAGGAGTTGAGAGCATGATCATATGCGCACAAGCTGTAAGCCCCGCACGTCTTTTTTCCACATATACAGGTCCCTAACCGGCTCTACATTCCGCCTTCTCATCCAGGCAGCGGATGCACTCAATCCTTTCCGCCAAAGCGAGTCCTATAACTGGATCGAACTTCAATTCAGCAATCACGACTACTTTCCACACGACAACGCCGCTATCCACACCATCCTCGAAACAATACAAGCGCACTACCTTCTCCATGCACCGCGACGGCTCCACCCGCCTGATCACAACATGGGTGATGTGGTAGTCCAGGATATCTCGAGGGACTTACTGGCTGCACTGAAACGTGTCGTTCCCGGGCGTCGGCGTCATAGTGCAGAAAGTTCGCAAACGCATGCAAAGGCTGAAGAGGAAGACGGCAGACAAGCTGAAGGCACGCATGGTGGAGCCATTGCCACTGAGGCTGCCGTCAAGCCCGAGTCATCGGAGGGGGATAAAGACAAAATGAGAGAGACGGACAAAGGCCAAGGCAGCGAGAAGGAAAATGACAAGCAAGACGGGACGGCAGCAGTAGAATCAACAGCGACGGCAGCAGCAGAAGAGGCAGAGGAAACGCGCAACGTGGTTGAATATTTTATCAAGCGCTACGCTCCGGGCGAAGGGTGGAAGACAAACACGGTAAAGACTTTCCATGATAGTCATGACCCGGAGAGGGTGGTCTTTTACAAAGAGTTTCCTATGTAGCGTAGTAACGTAGCGCAGTGTAGGTATTTTCTTTATAATGATGACATCTGTCTCCAAGCGGCCGATTCAATGAGATGGTCCGGCTTGGTCGAGTTGCACAGGCTACGGTCCAAACCTTGCTCCAATTGAGGATGGGTTCGAGGAGTGGGAACCCTAAGATCGCAAGATGACGTGCAAAGATTCTTCTCCGGATTACGAATGTCTCACACACACGGTGAAAACAGCGCTCCTTCCTCCCAGTGACTCCATTGGGCTCAAGCAAAAGTGCATCTGTCTTCAATCTTTGACAACTTCATCACGACGTCAAGCAGCTGGTGTCGACATACCACCGTCTGTTCTCCTCATATAAACACTAATAAGCAGTAACGATGGCTCCTCGAATGCCCCACGTATACCTCGTCCGACATGGTATGTCACTGGGTTTCAAGTCCGATAGTCCTTCTTGAGCTGATACTATTCGCCTGCTTGACAATCGCAGGACAGACGGAATGGTCTTTGAACGGTATGTCCTGTAGTTGCCAACCAAGTGATTGATACGGTTGTGTGCTCACTTCCTGTCTCTTGCGGATAGGCCGACATGTACGCTTTTCCCTACGGTTTGGTCAAAATGGTTGTAGCGGGTTACTGATCCGACCGTATTGTTTTCGTTGCCATATGAGGATAGACTGGAACTTCGGATATCCCCTTGACAGAAAAGGGCGTTGAGATTATGAAGCGGACTGCAAAGAAGGTCGTTCCTGGTAAGCCCACGACTATCCTCCGATCCACGGACCAGTTCGACTTGGCTGACGTTACGGTTTATGTGCGACATTCCTCCTCTCTCTATTCTAGGCGTAATCGAGCCCAAGAACGTATCACACGTCTTTGTCTCCCCCCGAAAACGTGCTCAGCTCACGGCAGACTTGGTAACGCTACCTCACATCGACCAAATTTGCCAGCCGACGCTGATCATCGGTTCATCTCCTTCTATTCTTCGCCGCAGCTGTTCAACCATGACGACAAGAACAAGTTCAAGTCATTTGAAACGGAAGACGATGTAGCCGAGTGGGATTATGGAGCGTATGAGGGACTCAAGACACATGAAATCCGAGAGACCAAGCCAGATTGGGATATCTGGACCGACGGGTATGTACCGGTCTTGCTGTTTCCTTACACAACCGCCAGCATGCTGAGATGCCAGGTGTTCGGGGTAGATGCCCTCCCGGTGACAAGTACCCCGGCGAGTCACCTCAGCAGATGTCGGATCGTGTTGATCGAGTCATCGCCAAGATCCGGGCGATTCACAAGGAGGTAAATATCGAGTCGAACGCGGTCAGAATAACATCGTGTTTTGCGGGACGCTTGACACATTTTCTTGTGTTTCCATGTAGTGTTTGGAACGCCCTGACCGCGATGGAACCGCTCAGGATATTGTAATCGTTTCTCACGGTAAGGATCCACTAAAGCCCATCGTATGCCCGGATCAAGATCAACTTAAGCGCCTGCTCCCCGTCGTCCAGGCCATTTCTCGAGAGCCTTTGTCGCTCGATGGTGTGATCTGCCGCTAAACACCGGGTGAGTGCTTTATCCACCAATCCAAACTACAAGCTTTGCCGTATGCCAAACAGCTGACTGACCGAGACACCCTCTGTGCGGATCTTGTTTTCGCTAGTTACCACTTTGTTGTCGATCCGGGAGCGCTGCACGTCCTCGGATACCAACACAACACCATGAAGGAACCGAGTTTGATCGGCCTCAACTGGTACACTGAAGAAAGGTGTTGAAGACGGCCGCGTGCAAGGTCTGGCAAAGGCAACGAAAATGGGGGCTGAAAGGAGCACGGAATTATTATAGTAGGCGGATATGGTGGTGGCAATATGGTGCAGGAAATACTTGTCTTGTCATACCCACAAGAAACAGGCAACAGGAAGCATGAATACGAATATTTTCCGCTTTGGTTCTTCCATTGGCGTTAAAGGAGGGGTAAAGGTGTTCGCTCGCCGGGTTGACGGCACCTTTGCCGCAACAAGATGTTGTCCAACGTGAACCAGCTACCCTTATTGTATGGGCTGTGCATGTTTAATGTATTCATCACCGTCAAGCAAGCTTTTGCTACTGGAACACCATAGAACGCCTCAATCCGCCTCCTTTTCCTTTCATTGCATTGGACCCCCTTCCTTTCTTCCTTCTGTTCGTAGGTATACATACATCCATGTACCTTTCATGGAGATCCCTTTGTGCAAACGTGGCAGCGTACAAGTAGATGAAGACCTCTGACGGTACAAGAACAAAAGTCGGGCGAGTTAGAATCAAACAAGCTTTAGACATCACATCAATAACCCTGAGGCCTAACCCTTTCAAGACGTACGTACGACTGACACCTCCGGTCTCCTGTACTCTACCTAGAGGACAATCATGGCAAGCAGACCACCTCGTGTATACCTCTTCCGACATGGTGAGTGACTAACCAACCGGTCAAAGACGAATCAAAGCACCATTGACACTATCCACATTACAGGAGAAACGGAATGGTCATCGCTGGGTATGTCTTCCTGCCTGAACGCGGACTGTATGCTTCACTCTTACTGCCCCTTCATACGTATAACGTCTGTACCACTCGACAGGCCAACGGGTGAGTAGCCCATCTCCTTCCAAACTCTGCTGAAGTGGAAAAGGGCCGAACGAAAACACCTAACCAACCCCCCTTTTTCCCTTGCTTGCAGACGGGCAAGACGGACTTGCCATTAATTCGAAAGGGTGAACAAGTAATGGCGCGAATCGCAAAGAAAGTGGTGCCCGGTACGTCGGTCCCGGGAAACGTCCCGAACAATAGATATGGAGCTCATTAATTGAACGCCCGAACTACGTCTAGCCATCGTCGACCCTCTTCATGTCTGTAACGTATTCGTGTCGCCTAGGAAACGAGCACTGCAAACTGCAGAAATCGTAAGTACAGATCCTACCTCCAGCCATGAGCACCCAAACCCCATTCAAATCCTCACCGGTCCTTGCCCACAACACGACCACCATCCCGAACCGGGAAAAGCTTCTCCGAAACGCCCAGAAAAGTCCTCTGCTCGCGATGGAGATTGACGAAGATGTCGCGGAATTCGATTACGGCGCCTTTGAAGGTCTCACCACGCAGCAGATTCTTGACCGTAATCCGGACTGGGATATGTGGCGCGATGGGTACGACTCTCCCGTTCTGACCGACTTGGTCAAGCGACTGTGATAAACTTATCGTTTCTCTTGGTTGATTGGAACTAGGTGTCCTCCTGGCACAGAGTATCCAGGCGAGTCCCCGGAGCAGATGATTGAGCGGGTGGATCGAGTTGTTGCCAAAGTCCGAGCCGTGCAGAAGAAGGTGAGTCGTCGGATGCATGCGACTGAGCACGAGGAGGTGATGGGCAGCGCAACTGATCCTTTGCTGAGCTGATGAGCAGGATCCCGAAGATAGACAGCCTGCAGAATCCGGTAGAGACGTTATCATTGTGGCTCACGGTAAGCGTCGCTAAACGTCTTTACGTGACGACGGATGGGATCTGACCGTGATCTCTGTTTCCCAGGAGACTTTTCCAGGGCTTTTGTGGCCCGTTGGTTAAACCTTCCGCTTGACAGCTGGCAAGTATCCTTCACAGAGCCCTCCAGGTGGCTGACTATCGATACATACTAACTACGTTGCCTGACGTTATCACTTCTGGCTGTATAGCAAATCCTTCGAGCTGGATCCAGGAGCGGCCATGGTCTTGAGTTACCTAGACGACACTCTAGAAACACCCAACTTGGTCGGTTCGAATTGGTTTGTCTGGGAACTCATGATGCTTGTTTCGTAATTTGCGGTGCTGGGTGGGAAGTAATGGATGATATATGTGCTTGTCGGGATCCATTTGCGATGCAAGGGTGGTCAAACATTCGTACAGCTCATGAGGTTGTTGATTATAGAAGAGGATGTTGTAGGTTGTTAGGAAGATGAACAGCTAGATGGACCCAATAATTTGTTTCCGCCTTCGGAGAACTGAAATCCGAAGAGTGCCGTCCGTCCGGGGTAACCTCTCCCGCACTTGCTCGTACTGGTGGATATCATTTCATACCTAGGTATAATCTTCTACGTTGGCAGTCATTCCTAGAAATACTACTACATTCCACTGCCAGCAATACCTTACGATCATCCCGCCCGCTCCTTATCCACCCACCCTGTCACGACTCGCCTTTCGACCTTCACGCGCTCTCAACATGCCCCGAATCCCTTACCGATTCCCTGCAAAGGGTGAAGACCAAGTCGCCGACCGAATTCGAGAACGTCGTGGACCTGCCCGTGGTCTTACCTCGCTTGATGGTACGCTTCTGAATGCACCCATGGTGGCAGATGGATGGAACACGTTTATTGGGACACTGAGGCAGAGAAACAGTCTGCCGGATGACATTCGGGAAATCTTGGTACGCACCACGAAAATGTGGAGACTCGTTTACGGCCCGTATGCTCAAGATGCGCCCTCCGATAGATCCTACGAGTAGCTGCAGTCAACCGAGCGGCTTTTGAATGGGTTCACCACGAACACGTCGGTCGACACGCTGGATTGACGTACGAGCAACTGTCTATTATCGGTTCACCTGCTCCCGATGACCGAACTCGAGCCTTTGAAATCCCTTCCGCCTCGGCCGTCAAGGACACGCTGTCTCCTCTTCAAGCAGCGGCGCTCAAATTCGCTGATGCATCCACGCGCCAGATCGCTGTTCCTCAAGCCGTATTCGATGAGCTCAAGACACAATTGGCAGCAGAGTTGGAGAGGAACCCGGGAAAGACCGCTCCGTCCAACAGCGGACCTGTCACGGTTGAGCGACAGCTTCTGGAAGCTACGACTACGGTTGGAGCGTACAACATGGTTTCGCGACTGCTTGTCGCGCTTGATGTCGACGACAAGTCGGAAATGGTCACCCCGATCCCTGTCGTTGCCAACGTTCAGGTCGGCGTGTCACCCGAGGAAAGCCTGCACGCCGTGTACGTGCCTGCAGGAGAACCGACCGAAAAGACAATCATCCTCGTCAACTCGCTCATGACCAACTACAAGATGTGGCGTCATGTCTGGGATCAGCTTGCCAAGAGTTACAACGTGATCATGTACGATCAGCGAGGACATGGCGGTTCCTTTACCCCTTCCACGAAATGCAAGCTTCAAGACCTCGCGGACGATGTCCCCAAGATCCTCGAACATTTCAAAGTCGGGAAAGCCCATGCCGTTATTGGCGTATCACAAGGAGGTGCGACCACTCTCAACGTCGCTCTCAAGTATCCTGAGATCGCGTCTAAATTCGTCGCCTGTGATACACAAGCCAAGAGCCCAGAAGCCAACATCAAAGCATGGGACGACCGGATCGAGCTCGCAAAAAAGGAAGGAATGGGCAAGCTTGCTGAGGTGACGATTCCCCGATGGTTTGCCAACGATTCGTTGGATCAGGCACGCGATCTCAAGTGGTTGTCAGAGGGAGTCGAGTCGACCTCGATTGACGGGTTCGCGAGTTCAGCTGGAGCACTACAAGGGTATGACCTGCTTGCCCAGGGCTTGGTCGATGCACTTGCAAGCCGACCTTTGAACCAGGCCTTGCTTGTTGCTGGGGAATTTGATGGTGCTCTTCCCAAGGGACTACAAGCGTTGGCGGATGAGGTGAATGCCAAATCGGCCAACACTGTGCAGGTCGAGATCATTCCGGGAGGAGGACACTTGCCGATGGTTAACCGTGCTACCGAATGGGCAGACAAGGTATTGGCATTCTTGAAACAATAGGGTTGTTGGGCTGCATGAGTTGTAGTTTTGCGGGGGCAACTGACAGACATCGATATGTCGCCAATCTCCAATTGACAATCTCACTAGTCTGCCCAATCATTTCACTCGCGGATCGGTAAGAACGGTGTATGCAAATGAGATACAGTACACCTTCGATACCGGGAACTACCCCTACCCTCGGCTCAGTATGCTAGCCAACATCCACTTTACGCTCAGGCGCCCATATTCCCCATGGCATGTTTCAACCGCTGTCTCAATGCACCATCCCTCGCCTCACCTGCAGAACCAAGACTTTCCTGCCTCGTTTTCCCCGTCTGTCCCAGCCCTAGTCCCTGCGGCGGCGCAATTCCACTAGCTGATAACACCTCGGTCACCGTTGTGGGCGTCACCGTCACGGAGGAGCTTGCAGGTGCAGCCGTAGCGGGCGCAACTGTGTACCCTTCTATGTGTCCATATGGATGATGCGAACTCGAATGGGAAACCACGGACACTGACCCGGAGCGAGAGGGCGGCTTATTACGTTCTCGTGGATTTCGGGAGGGTGACGGCGATGGCGAGACATGGTTGGTGAGTGTGGATCGATTCGTTGCAACCGAAGAGCCAGTTACGAGGCGCTCTTTCACACTGCCGATTGGAGTACCCTGAGCAACGCCCTTACCAGCCACCTTGTCCACTGAATCCGCGACGGCCTCGCCCACGACGTTGGTCGGTACCGGTGGTTTTTCACCTGGGATGTATTCGATTTCTTCCGTACATATTGCTCGACGTTGCCACCTCCTTCGCCTCGTGTACTATGAGCCGGACAGGAAGCAATAGCCATCTTAGCGTGCGAGCGAAGAAACAACCTGCAAGACAACTGCAGGGAACCACACTCACCTTGCCCATTCCACCTTTTGGTCCCATTCCCTCCCACTTGTTATCACCATAGCTCCACCCATCAATGTCCGTTCCAGCCTCTAGATCCGCAACAGGCATCGGCGTAGGCGAAGGAACCATACCTACACCATCCGCCATGATTCCCAAACCGACTACACCTCCAACACCATGGCCATTGACGTGCTGTTGCGTCGCGTTCATCAGCGCCGCATGAGACAAGTCAAGGGAGCCACTTGATGATTTCCTCTTTTCCTCTGCATTCATTTCTGGACTCTGCGGCGACCCGCCAAATTCACCACTCAGGGGTCTCTGTTTGCCCGAGGCTGCTGCATTACCTGCGTTGCCGCCAGTGAACCCAGCTCCGATGGGCAAGCCCACACCGCCTGCCATCGTGCGTGCCTTGAGTCGTTCAAGACCCTTAACGAACGCCTGTTCTGCGATTCCTTTCTTGGGTTCCTCTGCAGCGGCGGCACCGGCAGTGATCGAGGCTGGACCAAGGCCCGATACACTGGCGCTGCGGGGATGAGAGGGTTGATCGTTGTGGTTGTTGATATTCGGTAGTATAGAAGTGCTTATACTGCCGGTCAATCCTGTAGTTTTTCCGACAGCGACTTTCCGAACAACGACCCAGTCCTCGTCAACCCATCGCCACGTTGCTGTTCGCTTCACCCTGCCTCCCGGATCACCCTTTCTCGGCTCTGGAAGGTACACGGTTGTTTCCCTCGGCAAAGTGAATCCTTGTGGAGGACTAGTTGGGTTGAGGTAGACATCACACCATGCAGCACGTTCTTGTGGAAGCAGGGCCGAAGTCCAGTCAAGACCCATCCACCACCGTTGGTTTTCGTGCAACTCGAAGCGAAAGTAAAGCGGTGCCGAAGGCTTGAAAAAAGGGTCCGTAGGCTTTGATGAAGGTGATGAAGGAGGAGTGATGTCCAACGCGGATCCAGAGAGCGAAGCAGATGTCACTAGCGGTGGCCGAGGTAACCCGGCCGCTCGAAAGGCAAAACTCGGCCGTCTGCTTGCATTCCATTTCCCCTTGAGCCAATCGCGAACGCTGAACACTTGCTGTGGTAGCGCGTCCACTTCATCCGTCGTTGCGGTAGGCATAGGCGAGACGACAGAAGGTGAGCCGAATACGAAAAGGAACGCAAACGTCAGAAGTCGGCGGACGAGGAGGGAACGGTGAAGGAGGTTGGAGGTGTTGTTGAGGAACGGAGATGGTGCGAGAAGCACGATCGAGCCAATGATGGCGAGCGTCTGTAGCGATACGCAAATGAGCTCAATGGGCTCCTCTTTGACCTAGAGAGCAAAAAACTTACGACTCTAGCTCCAAGTAAAGCGTTGATGATTATCCATGCGCCCCAAATGACTGCTGCGGCTCTAGCCAACCGCCTTCGTTCCACCCTTTTCGCCCAATCGACCCAGTCCATCCTCGTTTCCCATACCGGCACCAGAGCGTTGATTGCATATAGATCAGAGAGCGCAAGAAGCAGGGTATGCGAAGTTGCCGGTGCCGAGGGGCTCGTATATGGCTCCGTAGCCAGAATTAGTGGCGGATTGAGGATCGTCGAAGCGGGAATTAGGGATGGCGTTGATGGTAGCGGTACAAGTGGTATAAGAAGGAGCAGCGGGAGAAAGTATCTAAAGAAAAATACATCAGCACCGGTGTAGGCTTCCGTCCTCCCTTATGATCAGCTTATGACCACTCAAACTCACCGCCATACGGCATTCCCGCCAAGACAAAGCGCCCACCAACCCGCAACTACACACCAGCTAGTAACAGGACTCTCTGATCTCCACCTAACCACCTCCAACGCTGAGCGGGTCCAGCGGATCGGTCGTGCGAGAAGGATCAACAGTCGAACGAGCGGAATCGGCAAGGATCCCAGAATCTCGTCGGTGCCAGCGCCATTGGCCGTAGAGGTCGCCGTGGCAGTGGCAGGCACTGTTTGAGTCGTTGGCTGTGCTGGCGAGAACATCTTGAGTACGGTGGATCCAGCAAACAAGTAACATCAACCCTTTCTTCACCGTCAGCCCTAAAAATGAATGGAACAACGTCGGTCGTCGCACGAGCAAGCAGGCTCACGACGGTCCTTTACCCGGAACAGTCGTCATCCTTCAATATTTTGTATCCGCCTCATGACTAACAGCAGTAACCGGCATCCAACATAGTTCCATCCAAGTACAGGCAGGCAGCTCCAGACTAGAAGGTCGACCACTTTTAACATTCACGAATCCGATAAGACAGCAAACACATGACAGGTCCTCAAGATTCGTTTACAAACGGTGGCTAAACGGCGCTCACGCTGGTGGTCACCACCTTTCCTTCTGGCCGACATAGGGCGGGGTTTCACGCTTCTCTCTGGATCCGACTCTCACTCGGTCGACTGCCTATTCACCGAACGGCCCTGAACAGGCAATTCCTTGTAGAACACAACGCGCGTGTCGTGTCTATCATGAAACGTCTCCTCATCCCACGCTCCTTCCCCCTCTGGATACCGCTTCACGAAATACTCTACCACATTCCTCCTTTCCCGCTTGACTTTACCCCTTCCACTTCCCTTGCGAGTAACACCACCCGGAACAACCCGTTTCAACGCAGCCAAGAGATCTCGTGAAATGTCCTGTACGATGACATCCCCGAACCCATGCGAAGGTGGGTGAAGACGGTTTGGCGCGTGGTTCATGTAGTGCGGTTGAAGCATTTGCAGGATCTGGTGAATCGCGACGTCGTTGTGGGAAAATGGAATATGGTTGCTAAAGAGTAGCTCGACCCAGTTGTATGTCGTGCTGGAGCGGAACGGATTGAGCGCTTCTGCGGCCTAGGTGCGTGTGCGGGATCAGAGGCTAACCATGTTCGAGCGCAAAGGGAAGATTGGAAGCCGACGTACAGCTTGTGCACAGACGATGACCGACTCTTCTGATTCCTGCCAGTGGAATTCAATGTAACTTCTACACTTGTCTTCCTCCTCTACCCTCTTTGTCGTAAACTGCCCGATAAAACCATTCCACTCGACGTCCTCCTGCCGTGGCTCGTTATCCAGAGAAGCAAGCAATTCAAATACAATGCGAGCGAGTCGAGTCTTGTCCTCGGGCTCAAACGCGTTGGTGGATGGTGCAAGTAGAACAGCGTCAAGAATGATTGGTAGAGCTGGAAGAGGGTGTCGCGCGGCGTATTTATCGATCGAGAGAGGAAGCGGTCGGGTAGGGAAAGCATCGGAGGGGTGGATAATGAAGAATGTGTAACCAACAGAGATCGGGGGGTTTGTGTCGGAAAGTGTGCTAGGTCGCTTGTCACCTGGTAGAGGGGAAAGGTGAACCAATGCGTGTCGAAGCGTGATATGATCTTGATCGCCTCCTCTCCCGAATCCGACCGGCTGATAAGCTCCGAGAAGATGGATGACTACCTTTCTCTCGTCGCTCTTGACGAAATGTTGGTCCTTGTCGTCGAATTCTGCGACGTAGGCTTTGAGATTGCCGTGTTCAAATGCAGAGAGCCGGAACAGGAAAGGCGGCAGGTGCTTATCTTCGTTGGAGATGGTGTTGGTGCGGTCGACGAAGAAACTGCAATCCCGTACGCGAGTGATTAGCAACAGCCTCCGTTATCTACGCTGAACGAAAGCCAACGACTTGCCGTATATACTTTGCACCCCTTGCTGGCTTTTTACCCCTTCCTCCATTCACACCTCTCTTCCCAACAATCAAGTCCCAAGCTTCTCTCTCCTCCGCTTGCCCCTTTCCATGCGCATCCCAAATAAACGTCCTCCAGAGTAACGGCAGCGTAGCTTCATAGATCTGCTTTGAAGCAGTGTTTAGGCTTGAGAGTGTAGCTAGGCATCCACGGGCGATGAGCGATTCCGCGACGAGTTCAAGCAGTATGCCAGGAAAGTTGATATTGGCGAGTTGAACAGGAGGCGCTGGTCGGGGCTTGGAAGCAAGTATGGCTGCGATTCTTGCGGCTTGCGCCTTTTCTTCGGCTAGCCATAGTTCGAAAGGGCCTGTCATGTCGACAAGAGCTGAATGGCAGCTGAATGGCGCAGCGATAGAATGTTCTGTGGAATCTGTAGGTTGTTCCATCATCAATGAAGTATATGTTGGCAGCTCCTATTTAATTATAGAACATACTCTATGGATTAGCATCCGCGCCGCCAAGCAAGTGTGCTGCATGCGTGAATCCATCAGATATCAGGCGTGGACGGAAGAACTGGCGAGGTTTATTTCATGGCAAAGTAGCTTGTCTTTGAAAATGCTTACCCTTGCAAAATATCAACCGTACCTCGTACATAAAAAGTATGCGCCAGACCGGACCTTGCCTACCTATATCCAGCCTAGACGGAACAAGCAAAGTCGCATCGCGTTTCGGATCGTTGGGCCTCCTCAATCGCTGTGCAGCGGCAACGACCAGCTCAGCAGCCCCGGTGCACCACACTCACCTCATCTCGGCCCAGTAACTCGCAACCAAGCAAGCAAGCGATTTCCCTGGTCGTCCTCGATGTCGCCGCGGTACGTGATGGGGATTCGCGTGGTATCCCGTGTATCACCGACACATAAGTATGTTTGTCCACAGATGTCCATCTTTGTAGGTCTAAACGATATGGAGGTTGTGGGCGTTTGGGCTCGAGAGGGACGGTCTTCGTTCATCTCGTGTTCTATGCAAGAAATGACGATAATGATGAGATTTTCTCCGTATAATACAACCGTGAATAAACAATGTCGTTTTTCGATATAACAAGACGGGGAGAGGAGCTATGCTCTTAGTTCCCCGAATGCTCGTTTCCTGTAAAGATGGGAATTGCAGGAGATGAGTATACTTGGTACGAGATGATTGAAAGCAGCAGCACTTACATCCACCGTGGCGCCGTGATCATTCCTTTGCCCGTCGGATGTCCCATTTCTCTCGGCCAGACATCTTGGATCGTATAATACAAATGACCGGATAGAAGGCCCACCTGTTGTGAAAGGGAGGAACTATGTGAGATGCAGACCCTCAGAGGGAGAAAAGAAAAGAGACGTACGGCATCACCCATCGTTTCTGATTTCACGCCGTTCATTGTCCAACTGAGACCGATCAAACAAAAGGGGAGGTACTGCGCTGATACGCTTTATTCCATTCACAAGGGATCAAGGGTTAGCCAAGGATCTTGTGAAAGTGGTGAGAGTCGACGCGCCCCCCGCACCAAACTCACGTAATGACACCAAAGATATTCATCTGCATATACGGGTTCCTCCGTGCCCAGATGTAAACGAGAGAAAAGGCAAGGGAAGAAGAGAGGAATGGAAAGGGCAGGAAAGGGGAGAGAAGCATGAGGATCGATGCGTTGAATAGGATCAAGAGAAGGTAGTCGGCTCGATTGGAGCTGTATGAATTTTCTTCGAGGAGGCGGGAGTAGCGCATCCTATTTGAAACAAAGCAGGTCAGTCAGTTGGTGGATTCTCGCCTAAGAGAGAATCGGGGCAGCTCTGCTGCGGCGAGGAACATGTAGGGGGTTCGAGCGTTGGCTCTAAGCCATCATTGAAGCAAAGGGGCGAGGGCGTGCAGAATCTCGCGATTGCTTGATGCGCTCGTCAGACCATCTACTTTTGTCAGTCAGTCGATGGGACGAAACGCCACCTGAACGTAGAGAGGTCTTCCCCGCTCCCGAGTCTGTGCGTACTCGAGTTCATCACGCCTGCTACACGCCACCTTGGGCGACCTGCAAGAAACCAACGGCACCCCCGATTCCTCCACCTCATCCTTGTCTCCCTCTCCTCGTCAAACGCGACAGCGTACTCACATAAAGAACAAGTGATACAGCAGATCAAAGCTAAAACTCCCAAAGTAGAGGAAATTCGTAATGATCCTCCAGTACTGGCCATCCTGGAGTACCGTCTTCCACGAAAAGTACAGCTGTATAGGAGCGACAAATCCGCATTGCTGCTCCGCTCGTAAGTGGAGTTTGGATCAGCAGCCTTGACCCTTACGAAACTGTGTTGGTGGATATAAAGGGACTCACGATCGCTATGCCGACGGCTACGCATGCGAATGCCCAGATACGGGTGATGGGTGGGATATCACGGATCCATGATTCAATTCCGGGAATACGTTCTTGCTGTTGCTGTTGTTGTCGCTCAGGTGGGCGGTCCATGATGAGAGCTAGACAGGAAAGTATAAACGACGTAAACCTATGTGACAGTGAGGTGGATGCTGGATGCTCGATAGAAGAAGACATACAGTAGTGAGAGATCTAGCCTCCACCTTTCTGCCAACTCTCGATGTGTTTCTCCAACTCTGGTCTGTCTGTGCGTCATCGATCTCTGAAATATGAAAACGAATAGGGCTCTCCTCATCCTCCCTACATACTATCTAGATCCTCTTCATTTCTTGCAATAATATCGTACAACCCAAACACCTATCAACCCAACGAACCAACAATGCCGCCAATCCCACCCCCACCTCCGCCACCCGTGACGTTGCCGTCCTCTCATCCGGCTCCGTCCGCCTCCACCACCGACTCGCTCCTCGTTAAATCCCAAAAGTTTATCGAAGAGCATAAACTCCTCGTCCTCGGTGCCGCTATTCTTGCCGTCTCTGGTACAGGATACTACCTTTACTCTACCAGTCCCTCGGCAAGGAAACCTCGAGCTAGGATCGAAAAGGACAGTGAGAGTGATGAGGAGGATGAGCGGGATGTTACCGCCGGCACCGCAACGGGCGACGTAAAGTCGGAAAAGAAGAAGAAGAAGAAGAGCTCCAAGGCGAAATCAAAGAAGAAGAGCGCTACAGCCGGAGCCTCTTCGTTGGAAAAGCTGGCAGGTACCGAAGACTCGCCATTGTTGCAGGAGCGGGATGCAGAAGAGGTTCAGCGAATCTTGGAGAAGAAACGAGCAAAGGAGCAGGAAGCCGGTGTGAGCACCCAAGGCAATGAACTCAACGCCGAAAACCTCAAGGAAACCACTGCCTCGGATTCCGCTGCTCCTGCCGCGACGACTGCTACCCCCGCTCCCGCCGTCCCCGCTTACCTCGAAGGCGTCCCGCGCACCAAGCAAGAAATCCTCAAACTCTCTCCGCAAGAACGTAAAACCTTGGCGACGACACTCAAGACCCGCGGCAACAAGCTATATGGCGGTAAAAAGTATACGGAAGCGATCGCGTGTTACACCAAGGCCCTTGAAGTCGCTGAAAAGGAGGAAGCAGTGTTCTACTCGAACCGAGCGGCTTGTTACCAGAACATGACCCCGCCGGCGTACGATCAAGTCGTCAAGGACTGTGATGCGGCATTGCGTTTGGATAGTGGATACGTCAAGGCGCTTAACCGACGTGCAACAGCGTTTGAAGCCTTGGGCAGGGACGAGGAAGCATTGAGGGATTTCACCGCCACCACCATCATGGAAAAGTTTCAGAATGATGCTGCGGCCGCGTCGGTCGAACGGGTGTTGAAGAAGATTGCCACGAAAAAGGCGGAAGAGATGTTGTCTACGCGTGAACCGAGGTTGCCGTCAAAGACATTTGTTTCAGCCTACCTCGGTGCTTTCCGACCTCGTACGTGTGCCTTTTCCCACTCCCCTGCCTCGCCCCTTTTTGCGATCCAACTAACCATACTCTGTCGCCGCTCGCAGGACCAAAACCGG
Organism: Naganishia onofrii; assembly: GCA_030039215.1. Classification (NCBI taxonomy): domain Eukaryota; kingdom Fungi; phylum Basidiomycota; class Tremellomycetes; order Filobasidiales; family Filobasidiaceae; genus Naganishia; species Naganishia onofrii. Next base: position 770,851 of record JASBWV010000005.1, read on the forward strand.
AATTCCCGACGCTCCCGGCCGACTCGACCAATACGGGCAACAACACCTTCTCCCTCGCCCTTGATGCCCAGTCGGCGGGCGACTATGTCCGTGCGTTCATGTTGGTGAATGAAGCGCTCGAACAGGGTATCTCGCCTGATTGGAAGCAAGGACAAGCAGAGGCGTTGAACATGCGTGGAACATACAAGTGAGCCTTCTCCGAGGGGTGGAGGTAGTCGAACGGCCGCGATAGCTAACTCGTTGGTTATCCTACAGGTTCCTGTTGGGCGACTCGGCAGGTGCAAAGGAGGACTTTGAGAAGAGCTTGGACCTTGTACCAGACTATGTGCAGTCGCTCGTCAAGGTCGCTAGCGTGCACATGGAGATGGGTATGTCGAATTGGCTGCCGGGTTTCGGAAAGGGTGTTGACAGAATATCAATGGACTCACTTGCTTCTTGTTGGGCATATAGGAGATGCTGCTGGCGCTTTCGGTGACTTTGAAGCGGCTATCAGGCACAACCCGAACGATCCGGACATTTACTATCACCGTGGTCAACGTACGTTCGCTCTGTCCCAACAGGCCTCTGAGACAAGTGCTAACTCTCTCACGTCGTTCCGGTAGTCTACTTTGTCACCAACGCGTTCGACAAGGCGATCGAGGACTATGAACGCTCCACATATCTCGACGAGGACTTCATCTTCTCTCACGTGCAACATGCTGTCGCACAATACAAGATGGGACAGACGAGGGAGAGTATGGCGGCGTTCAGAGACATTTTGAGAAAGTTCCGAGGAAAGTCGGAACCTTTGAACTATTAGTGAGTTGTTTTTGCGTCTTGTGTTCCCCATACGAATGTGGGCAGAGTTTGATGGCTGATCGGGTGGATGGTTGTTGTGTGGTTTAGCGGTGAATTGTTGTTGGATCAGCAGAGGTTTGAGGATGCGATTCGAAACTTTGACGAGGCGATTGAAATTGAGAAGAAGAAGTGAGTTCAAGGCGTTGCGACTGCCGCCCGCAACACACCAAACTGATACTCTATTTTCCTTTCAGGACGCCCACCAACGTCTTGCCTCTCGTCAACAAGGCGCTCGCCGTTTTCCAATGGAAGCAGGACATGGCAACCGCCGAAGCCTTGTGCAAGGAAGCACTCGAGATTGACGAAGAATGCGATGTCGCTGTCGCCACCGCCGCCCAATTGAGCCTCCAACAGGGCAAGATCCCGGAAGCGATCAAGTGGTTTGAGCAGAGTGCTAAACTTGCACGAACGGAGCAAGAGTTGACTGCTGCTATTACCTGTAAGATAGGGCAGAGGATGGGCTTACGTTAGGACGTGGCTAACATTTGGTCGTATGAATAGATGAACATGCTTCAAAGGCCCAGATGGCGTTCTTGCAGGTAAGTCCGATTCTCGCGATGGAGGTCCCCCGGTACATACATCATGCTCATTCCGACTTTGCGTCTGTTTGACAGAACTACCCGCAGATGGCGGAACGGCTCGGTCAGTTGGCAGCGCAGATGTAATGTAGTTGATAGATAATTAGATTACGGTAGTATGTGATGCCATGACAACTTGTTACGGGTGAGAGAAGCTGGGTGAATGAGAGAGAATAAGGGCAACTTGAAGCCTGATAGCCTGGAGAAGACAGACGCAATTAACAGTTACACCAGCGATTTTTTGTTTCCGCGTCTGCGGCCATCACCGTGCGGTCCGATCATGACGGAACGATCTGGAGGGAGGAGAGGTGAGTGTTCCTCGTCTTCTTTAACAGTAGATAGAAGTTTTCTGGTTACGAGGATTGAGAGAAGTAGATAATCTAGGGACAGCAGCGTCCTTACTTTCTCGTCTCATTCACCATCACATGGCTCGCACGGAAAAGGAACCCGAGTTCTCGCCATTGCCTGAGTCGGCACTCGACGATAGCGAAACATCGAGCGTTCAATCCCCTCAACCGCCTCCCGTGTCCAAAAACCCAACACCAGTCTCCCCACAAACTCTGGCAGATCATGTTTACCGTTCGCTATCCAATGTACCCCAAATGAATACCCGTAGCAGCGATGGCAATAGTGGCAGGGACGAGCCGAGACGAGCATCGGAATCGATAGGTGGATCTACAGGCCGGCCTGATAAGCCACCAGCGTCTTCCATTCCGCATCATATGGGACGGATGGTTTCCGGGCCGCACATCGGCTCAAAGACGAGCGGTTCGTTGACGGCAGATATGGTGAGCAGAGCGGGTAGTAGTGCTGGTCCAGTGCAACATTCGAGCAAGGGAAAGGCAAAGATGATCATGAGCAGCAAAGAAAGGCTCAAGAAGGAAGAGCAAGGGGTGGTCAAGCGGCGGGATGGAGGTGTTTTGGCCAGAGGGTTCATCCTCAAGACGGATCATTACCCAACAGGCGAGTCTGCTTATTTACTTTCCTAATCGTGCAGTCTTAATGCTGACCTCTAATGCCGCTTACCCTTTCTCTGACAAAAGGAAGAGCCCTCGACCTCGACTTTCATCTCGAAGGCGCTCCCAACTGGCGAGCACCACGCGAAGAATCACTCGACGTATACGGTGTCGCTCAACCAACTTTACCAGGTCTCAAGGGTATTCTCTCCGTCCTCGGTTGTCGCCCACCAGCAAAGGCGTCCTTTGTACATACGGGTCAGGATCAGGCGGACGGGACGGGCACAAGATCATCTGTTGTGGATTCGTCAGCAGTGGCGATGCGGCGTATGTCATTGGATGATGCTAAGCAAAGTGGGTGGATGGATACAGAGCAAGAGGGCGGTGCGACACAAGGCAGGTGTGTGTGGTTTTGCACCCGTGAGGAACCCATCAGTTAGTATTCACCTTTTGAACCGGGTCGAGTCATCGCATTAAAACGGTCATGTCATCTCCATCAGTATACATCAGCGGAAGGCCATTCGTCCTCCGAGATATATCGGCTGCGAAAACTTCCATGGCATTATCGGATCGAGCGGAGAATCTCGAGGGCATTGAAAGACGATTACGGGATGATATGCTTTTGGAGTCTAAAAAGTGAGTTTCGTCGTGTTGTTTGCTACTGTGCGGCTCAACTCATGCTTGAATTATCCAATAGGTACGGTGGAATGATTCTGACGCATGACGAACTTGAAACCGGGGAGTTGGTGCCAACCTGGACTGCGATAGATGAAGATAGCGTGACCACATTCAAAGAAGCTCACGAAAAGATGAAGAGGGAAGGTTGGGTTGTTGACTATTATCGAACTCCCATTTCTTCGGACAGGCCGATCGAGGTACGTACTGGACTGTGCGCTTCCGTAAATGATTTTATGACCTATCAACATATTCCGTTACCCACAGGACAACTATCTGGACGCATATGTCCGTGTTCTCCGCGAATGTGACCCACTCACGACCGCTCTAGTATTCAACGACGGACTGGGTGCCGTACGAGCAACGTTCGCCATGGTTGCCGCACTGCTGGTCAAGCGGAAAAAATACATGCTGCAAGGCCTTGACGAGCCGTTTACCAATCTCGGTAGCGGGATGGTCACGCCAGCGCAAGGATGGCAAGCTGCGCAGTTCTTCAAACAGGCTGCGCATCAGCAGGCTCAAAATAGAGCGTTGTTGCACTTGACGAGGTTGATCGGGCAGGTTTTGGCAGATAGTAAGTGTGCTTCTTCCTCCAGTTATGCGAATCGAAACCTACTTATTCCATTCGTTGTGAACAGCCGGCAACGATAGGTTGGCAGGAAACGCAACAGACCTTCTTGCGTCTCATCCTACCTTGCTCGATTCTATGAGGAATGCGTACATGGGCAACTATCAGGTGGTGCTTTCCCTCTTGTCGTCTATTGAGAACGGTAAAGAGACAAAAGCTCTCGTAGATACGTTGATCGATAGCTGTCAGTACCCGCTTCACACATTTATCCAAACGTTAAGTTCACTGTGCTGAAATCATAACTTTACAGGCGATGCTGTCGTCAACCTACGTGAAATCATTGTTGATTTGCGAATGCGGTATTCTGTATCGACGGCGGATGAAAGGACAAGAATATCACTGCTTGACCGGGCTACTCAGGCGGTATGTATATGTAATGTTAGGTGTTCTCCCTTGCACACACTGAACACTGGTTTCCGTCTCCCTTCATATAGCTCGAGAGATACTTTTTCCTGGTGGCTTTTGCGAGCTATGTCGACGAAGAGGACGCCGGGGCCACGGGGAAGACGTTTGCTGACTGGCTGATGCAGCGTCCTGAAATTTGGAATCAGATTCAGGTCCTTCGAAGAAGGGGAGGTGGCCGGCTCTTTGTCTTCACGCCAATCAACGATCTTACCCCGCTTTCAAAAGCCGTGTTCCCCCCACAGTTACAAGGCGGTGCGGGTCGAAAGCCCGGAATCGCTTCTGGAGAAACGGGCAAACAGGAAACGACGGTGCTCGGCGATGAATTCTCTCAATACGTCATTTCGCAAAGAAGTGGTATTATTTTGCGAGCCGGTACACTATTGAAATCTGATATATGGTCAAACCGATCTGCAACTTCACATCAGGGTATCAAGGGCGCGATCGGGTTCCGCCAAGTCCCCGCTGCGCCGATTTTCGCACTCGGTCAACCAACGGAAGACGCCATCCTGCATGTTGTCGACCGGACTCGCGAACTGTTCCCGATCGTTACCAAAGTGCTCTGGCTGAATCTCCGAGAAGAACCGATTGCCATGCTGCTCGGCGAGCCTTACTGCTTGCGAAAAGAGATTATGAGCTTGCGGAATCTCAAGGATTATTCGGGAGTGTCAGGAGCCAGACTTGAAGTTTTGGAGGATCGACTGGTCTCCGACGTGCTCGCTGAATTGCGAACGTTTGATAATCGTATTCTCCTGCACACGGAGACGGATGATGGCCATGTGGCGCCGGTTTGGGAAGACGTTCGGCCGACGGAAGTACAGACAGTCCGACAAGTGATGGATCAGGCGCGCCAAGCTTCAGAGAAAGTCGAACTGGAGTATCGACGACTCCCACTGACGGCCATGTCGACGCTCGATTTTCAAGATATCCAGGAAATGCTCACTCTGTGTCTGCGTAACGATCTGCGACACACGGTGATTATCCTTAACGACCAATTGGGCAGAGGGAGATCTACGCTGGCCAGTGTGTTTATTAAACTCATTGCCGGCTGGATTCAGCAAAAGCAAGAAGATGCAGGTGCTACGCCGAAGACCCCTCGCCTCGCGGCGACCAAGAAAGCTCGCAGTAGCTGGCAAATCATCAATAGTTGCCTTCGGGTACTCCGGCGAAATGGAATCTACGTCAAAGCCAAGGTAGACGAAGCGATCGACCAATGTGGGGAGGCATTCAACTGTCGAACGGTCATCGAAGACGCGTACCGTAGAATCGAGGACGAAGAAGATTCGAATCGGAAAAAGGCAATCTTGAAAGATGGCAAAATTCATCTTGCACGATACCTACAACTCATCCAGTTCCAAGCATACCTCGACGACCTCCCGGCGGATTCGGGAGTGGAAACATCGTTTGCCACGTGGTACGCGAACCAGCCCGTGTTCAAGACTTTCGAAACAGAGCTGAAGCATGGTGGTGTGGAGATTTTGACGCCCCTGAGCGTTGGCGAGCGGACAGATGGGCCCATCTCCAACGATGAAGCTGATACGTTTGTTATGGCCCGGCACGGCGGAATCTTGTCCTCAGGGACCATCATCAAATCCGATCTTTTCCTCGGCTTGCAAAAGATGAGTCTTCCGGAACGCGTTGACGGTGCAGCAAATTACAGAAAGGTGCCGCTCGTCCTGCAGGAGTCAGTGATCAATCAGTCTTGCGAATCACCCCAGGATACGAATGTATCAAAGTTTGTGTATGGTACCGGAATGCCAACGGCGGAAGGCTTGCGTCGGGCGTTGAAGAAGATGGGCGCGGAAAAGGGCGGGAAGCGGGACATCTTGTGGACTTCGTTGCGGGAAGAACCAGTCCTATACGTTTCCGGCATCCCCCACGTCTTACGTCTGTATGACAAGCCGGTCGTGAATATCGAGACGACAGGTGTAGACGCCAAACAGGTAGAAGCGATGGAGGATTCATTCAAACGCGACGTGCTGGATGAGATTCGCAAGGAAGGCCGACTTCTATTGCACGATGAAGTTGAAACGACGCCTGGGCATTTCGAGGTGGTTCCTATATGGGAAACAGTGGACGAGAAGGACATCATGACTCCGCGGGAACTGTATGAGCAGGTTCAGCGGGAAGGTTACCGACTTGATTATCGACGAATCGCGGTCACAGATGAGCAGGCGCCGCTGCCCGAGGCATTGACGGCGATTATTGATCGCGTGGAAGAAGGTCTAGGGAAGGACGACGCAGATTTCGTGTAAGTGCCAGTTTTACAGGCGTATTCGTGGCCTGATCGGGGAAAGGTTGACTGGATTTCATTGGGCTCCCGGATAGTTTCAATTGCCAAATGGGCAGAGGCCGTACAAGTACCGGCATGATTGCGGGCTCTATTATTGCATCTATCGAAAGTGCACCGGATGCGACGCAACTTGGAGCAGAAAAGACGGAAGACGACAAGGAGGAAGCTGAAGCTGATTACTCAGAGGAAGCGGCCTATATGAATGGTAAGACGCTCGTCTGCCTGCTCTTTCAAGCGACTGCCCCGCTGATATCAATGATGTTGTGTAAAAGGCGAGTACAAGATGATTTTGCGACTCATGTCTGTTTTGACACACGGTAAAGAAGCCAAGCGAATTGCAGACAAGGCGATCGATGTCATGTCTGGCGTGCAGAACCTGCGTCAGGCAATCTACGAGTAGGTTACTCGAGCTTTCGTTGCTACATGGGCTACCCATTGACACCGATGAAACCTTGATTATAGCTACAAACTGAAAATCGATGCATGTGAACCGGGCTCGGCAAAGCAAAGAAATCTGAATCGAATCGGCATCAACTATGCATACCGATATGCCATGCTCATCGTCCTGACTGCATACTTGTTGGAGGTAAAGGAGATGAAGGAAAGGGTGGGGCAAGCTGGAGAGCCTGCTCCGGAAACACCGGTCGCTGATAGCGAGGTGATGGATGCAAAGGGGCATATACGGCCGTTTGCAGAGTGGTTGAAGGGAAAGCGGGAGATTCGCACAGTGCTTGGAAGACAGACGCTGGATTAATGAGAGACTCAGGGAAGGGTTGCAGAGTCATGAAGAGTGCCGCATGCGGAAGCTCATTTTGAAACGCCAAGAACAGTCATTCCCTCACGGACGCTCGAAGAAGAATGTGCGATCAGAAATCATCGATGGAATAAAATACATAGTAGTTGATGGAAAGATAGTAGTTGATGGAAAAATAAGGGGTTTTCCTTCGACAGGCCAACTATTAACTTGATCAAGGACGTGGGACCAATTCTATATAATAATCAGTTAGCTGACCAGCAGTCAAGGTCAACTAGTGGTTGATCAGAAACCTTATCGATTTTCAAGGTACGACTGTAATTACAACCTGCACAATAAGTGCCGCTTATCATACAGAAAACAACAATGCCGCATCGAGGCATGCGCACGACCTAAGCGATGCTGATGCCGCCGCAACCTCCTCAAGCAGCACCACAGCCTGAAGCACAACCTCCCAGGTTACCACCATTGCAACGAGTCGCAGCACCCTCGAGCTCTGCCACAGACCGCCTATCGCTCCTTGTTCTTTCAGCTTCCGAGATCTTCGACCGCATCTCGGAGTCCTTGATCTCGAGAGGAGCACTCAACTCGCTTGCCTCTCTCAACGGTTCGTCCCGGTCATTGTATTATGGTACATTGGCTTTGTTGTGGCGGACTTTTATATGGGAATCGAAAAGGAGGAGCAAGCAGGACGAGGACGTCGACACCTACTGGAAGTTTCTGACCACTTACTTGTCGCGGTGCGAAATATATACGGTAAATCATTCTGCTACACACTGAGAGGAGTCTTTGACTTACCTCGCCTTGCACGCTCCTCTCTTGATCGTGCTGCAGTTTCGTTGTTGACCGCGCCAATGTACCCATTAGTTCCTGCAAAAAACTTCTCAAGATCATCTCCGAGCTTTTAGTCATGAAGCAGCGCAAGTTGAAAGCGTACGTTGCGGTCATTGATGACCTCGAAGCGGAAATCGTGAACGACACCCAGCGCAGGTGACCTGTCATATATTGCCTGCGCATGCACCGCTGAGTCCTGGGGACCGGGATCTCATCACTATGCGACACGCTTTGGTACACCTTGTCGCGACTGACAATAAGCAAGCACCCGCGATCAAGCCAACATCTATCGGATACGCGTTCTTCATCATCTACCCTGGGAATCCCACTAAAGGCCCGACTGGAGAAGAACAAGCTCTGCCTACCTCCATCGACTCATACTCTGCATATCATTCTGTCCCGGTCCTGCCTGTAACGCTCGACGCTGTCCTAATTGCACCGTCCGGGAACGCTTTCAGGCATGGAGATTATCAAGATAGTTTTGAGTATGCCGTGTACTACAATGAGTTTCCCGTTTAGGAGGGTAGGACGGGCTACCCTTGTTGCAGAGGTTAATAAAGGATGACCGCGCCGCTGTAGTCGAGGATATATGAGAGGCAGCGCAAATCTAAATGTTATCGTTTCTTTGTGTCATGTCTTCATAAAAGAGGGGAGTGCGCATGAGCACCCTCTTTATCCGTCAATCGTAGAGTCGCCTCTTGCCCAGTGTCTCCGTGTTGCCGTCCATGGTCACGAATGAACTGCGTATGCAGTATGCGTAAGCTACTGTCATCCACTGCTTTACTATGTCAAGATGAATTGATTGCATGGATATCCGGAGAGCAAGCAAACTGCATAAAACATCAAGTATGATTTCACATCCCCCGGTGTGATTTCCCTCATGTATTGTACAACCCTAGAAGAGTCGTACCTGAGATTATGAGCCTTTATTCCTTTCACGAGTACCTCCTTCAAGGGTGGCATGATCTGCCGTCACGTCGGGCGTCGATGAAAAAGCCTTGTCGTCGGTGGAAAGAGGTGAATCTTATTCGACTCGCTTTGGTTGAAGTTCGCCGCTTACTTTGCCCATATCGCGCAGGAAGAGCAAGGTCACAATAGTTGCTAAGCATGAGAAGGGAGAGTCAGGACAAGCTTTGACAGACGTCGTTTCCGTTCGTCACGACGTACACGTGAAACATAAGGCAGCCCAGAACCAGAACGACGCGCGCAAGCTTTCCAGCAAATCCACGCTCTTTCTCGATTCCTCTTGCGTAAGTGCATTTCCATGCTTTACGACGACCAGACTCTTGTAGATCAGTGTTGAAAAGGAAGGCCCAACCACGAAGCCAAAGGAAATGAAGAACTGCAAAGAGGCACCTGCAATGGCGACTTCCCAGCTTTCGACCAAGCCCGTGATATAGATGTAACCGATGGAGACCACCAGATCGGGCCCGATGACACAAAGAGCTTGGGCGGCGAATTGAAAACGCCAATAGCTTGCTGTATCGTCCATTGCGGCGTATAGAACATTCGCTACTGCAGTCGTGAGTGAACCGACGATGAAAAACCAGATAGCAGGTACTCTGGATGCAAGTAAGCCCACTCCGACATTACAGATAGTGCCTCTGTAACGGACCGGGTCAGCCACTTGAGGCTAAGAAGGGGAAGGTCTGGCAGCAGCTAGGGCGCCTGCTCACACAATGGGACCTGGCAGGTAGCGAAGCTGCGGCAAACGCAATCTCCGGTCAGTTCCAAAGCGACATGCGCAACTCTAGGAGACTTACCATAAGTGCAGTAGGCTTGAGGTCTTCATAGCGTTGATACAAAATATTACTCGTGAATTGCAGCCCAGCGTAGCAGGCTATGCAGCAGAACTACCAAACACATCCCCCCGTCAGCGTAGTCTAGTTTCGCGAGCAATTCACCTACCGCGACATAGTAGACCACTCTAACTCGCCCATTGTTTCGAGTAACGATGCTGAGCCGCATGAATGGTGGATAGTTCGTCCTTTGTTCCAGGTAGTAAACCCAGAGTATAGCCGCCGATAACAGTGTGAAGGAGAGCACCAAGAGCGCGACAATATCTGGTGGTATTTATGCTTGTCAGGCTATCGGTTCTGTTTCGCGTTGATTAAATTAAATGCTTCGAGGGACTGACATGGTGTGCGCCAGCCATGTGGTTCAGAAATGCTTTGTGACAGACAGAAGAACAGGAGAACGGATCCGACAGTGAACAATAGACCGCCAGCCCAATCAATCCTCCTGTCTACGTGTTGACCAATTTCTCTCCGATCGGGTGCGAGCAAAAACACTCCTATGAAAGGCAGCACATTTACGCCTGCCATAAGGTAGAAAACTGAGCGCCATCTGGCGTTGTTGCAACCAAAGGGGACGGAAGGTAACACGAGAATGACTTTAGTTCTGAAAAGCAGTAGGTGTCTCTTGCATCATGTTCTTACCCTGATTTTTCACCAAGGGGTCCTGCAGCTGTGAAGCCGAGAGCACCGCCAAAAGGTAAACCAGCGATGCATATCCCAATCGCAATGGAACGCAACTTGTCGGGCAACGTATTTTCCACCAAGATACCTGTATCAGTTTGGGTAAGCGCGCCTTCATGTGCGTTTGGGAAACGTTGCCGCTTGATGGGGCACCTACCGATATTACTGCCAGCGATCAACGCAGCTCCCACACCCGAGATAGCACGACACACGTAGAATGCAATCTCCGTCTTCATGAAGCCTGAAATGAGAAAGAAGATTGCCGACAAAAGCATCCCTGCTAAGAATATCCTCTTTCTTCCGCATATATCAGCGGCCTTCCCAGCCACGAGAATAACAACCCACGACCCATGATTAGCGACAAGATGCTAGAACCCGGCAGATTCCCCTCAAATGTTCACTCACCATTGGTAGCTGGAAAGAATTGATGATCCATTGCAAGTTGTTCTCAGCAACATCTAGATCTTCTGCGAGCTCGTCAAGCATGACCGCGACACCGGTGTTTGCGAAGGACGACACTATGTTTGAGCGTCAAACACGCGGTGAGGAGCATGACTGTGGTTGTCGGTGGCAGCGGGGACACAATTGGATCACGATCGACTGAGAGTGGTGGACACTCTTCCTGCACGCCAGCTTTTCCCAAAACTGGAAGGCCATCAGCCGATGAGCCTGACATGCCGCCTTGTTGAGAACGTGCTTCTCTGTCCATCGGATTTAAAATTCCGATGTCGGCACGTAGTGGATACTGGATCCGACGAGGTGTTGGCGTACGTTACTTGGACCGACTGGGTGGCTGAGCTGTAGTGTGTGAAATGACTGTGCGAAAGGTGCGCTCTTCACAGGCATTCTTGAGCATTTGGCTTGCCAACATCGTTTTAAGGTCCGCGCCTCCTTTCTTTTCTCCTCTTTCTTTTCCAGTGCCACAAGGTAGCTCACAAGGTCCTTTGACTTTCCACAATGATATAGCTGATACAGGGGACATTCCCGATCAACATGTTCCTCTGTGATTCCACTTTAGCTGTCGACACACCTTGATCATCCGCGAACTCCAAGAGTTCCTCAGCACACACCGATCTGAGAGAAGTTGGAAATACAGTGCGTATTCATGCTCTCCGCTCTTACAGAAAGATTCCTACAGACTCACTGGGCTACCGACAGCAATAGGTTTCATCAATCATCGGGTTTCCTCATAGCCTTGTCTCCATCTGCGTTAACGGGACGCCATGACTTTGCTCGACAGCATCCTCGATAATATCAAGGTTCTGCAGCAGAATGCATGTGGTGACCGGTATTCCGGAGACGATCCTGCTTCCAGTGCAATGAGTCTATGTCGGCAGTTCCAAGCAGATGCCATTGCATCGATGACTTGACTGGTCGCTCTGCAATCAATGATCAGTCGGTTGACCTCCGCTGTGACAGCTTGTTGAAAGAGCATTAGCTGCAAGCTGACCATGATAGCGAAGCCGGTAGAGGTTCGGAAACAAAGGATGTCATTACGCGCTACTACAGCAACAGGGGTCAAGAAGTGTTTCCGCGGAGAAACTATCGCCTTGCGTCCTCTATCGGCGTTCCAGCCCAGTTTTTTGAGGGCGCTCCTACACGAGTACTTTTATCTCATCCTGCTCGCGATACCTTCCTTGTCCGACGGCAAACTGTTATGGTCCGGCTGTTGAGTGCTTACAACAGGAAGGCTGCGTGAAGCGTCTTTCAGTCATCTGTTCACTCGCCGATGCGCGAGATCACGCAGATATATGAGGATCCGAAGACGGAGAAGAACGCTGCAGATGGGCTGAAGATACCGCTGGATTCGAAGTTGCTCGAGGCAGATGTGGCAGCAGATGTGGCGGACCAGCAGATTGGTGTTCTTGACCGCCGTACAGAGTACAAATGGTTGATCGCGTCCTTCTTTGCGATGTTCCTGTGTGGTGAGCAATCTTTACTACTAAGCCATTCCTGTGCGGCTGCTAATGATGGGAGACGATGCGTATCAGGCTGGAGTGATGCGTCTGTCGGACCTCTACTGCTTCGGATACAGGACAATTACAACGTAAACTACACCGTGGTCTCCCTGCTCTTCATTACCGCCTTCTGTGGGTTCTTTACCGCGGCCTTGATCAATGTACCGATTACAGATAGATTTGGCATAGGATGGGTAAGTCTTTTGTCAGATGGATTAGGCTGGGCGACTGTCTAAGTAATTTGCGTGATATCAGGCCTTTACCATTGGCAGTATTTCTCCAGTGAGTCTCCCATGCACATTATACAGTTCATGGCGCTGCTGACTGTGGCGCGCGATCCAACAGATCATTGCATATACCATTCAGTCGACTGCACCACCATTTGCGTTATTCCTGATCGCCTTCTTCTTCTCCGGAGTCGGAGTCGGATTGCTGGATGCAGAAGCCAACACGCTGATCGCTCGACTGCCAGATGCGGAAAAGCAAATGAGTTTTTTGCATGCGGCCTACGGTAAGCATCAGCGCCTCTCTTCCCATCTCATCTTTGACTCGCTTACGGTGGTACACTTTCCTTTTTGGATGATTAGGGGCTGGAGCGTTAGTCTCCCCACTGGTGGCGACCCAGTTTTCCGAGCTGAAGCATTGGAACTTTCATTACCTCACATCACTCGGTGTCGCTATAATCAACCTAGTCCTTGTTCTCTATGCTTTCCGATTAAAATCAATCGAAACTTTGTTCTCCGATGCAGGATATATCGAGGCAACCGCCGAGCCCGAGAAAGAGATCACGGTTGCAGCAACTGCGTCCCCGGTCGAAAAAGTGGAGGAAGAAGGGGCAGTCCCGTCTGTTCCTACGGGTAACCGTCATATCGACCCGGAACGCTCAGTCACGGAGACCGACGTTGTTCAAGTTACGAATCAAGCGGGATCAGCGCAAAAAATGGGCCAAATTATCCGCGATCCAGTTGTCCTGTTGATTTCGTTCTTCGCATTCGTATACGTCGGCTTGGAAATCACCATTGGCGGTTGGATTGTCACTTTTCTACGGACAGTCCGTGGTGCTGGTCCTAGTGCCGGTTACGTTTCCAGCGGGTTTTTTGGAGGCCTTACACTTGGGCGTGTCCTGCACGTCTGGGTTGCGAGGCGCGTGCCGGAGAGATATATTTTATTCGCATATGGTTTTGCTGCCATCGCTCTGCAAATTGTAGGAGTATTGCATTATAACCCGACCGCTTGGTTTGATCCTTTTGTCTTTTCTTACAGGTTGTCTGGACCGTCAAGCATGTCACTGGTGACGGCGTCGCCATTTCGTTGCTGGGGCTTGTCCTTGGACCTTTCTACCCAATCATCATGAATGTATTGGTTGCAGTGCTGCCAATAGAGATCACTGGAGGGGCGATAGGCTGTGTTGCAGCTGTCGGACAGATGGGAAGTGCCGTTTTCCCATTCGCCACGGGTCCACTGAGTGAAAAATACGGCGTCTGGGCTCTGTTGCCTCTGTTGGTGGCGATGGCTGGCGCGTTGCTTGTTTTGTGGGTGCTCGTATTGTGGATCTGCAAGGATAGATGGAAGGTCAAGCGTCAATTGTAGCATATGTCATTTCAACGTTTTGTGAGGTCTAATGCAGGGGTACCTCGGAATGCAGAGTAATATTCATCACCGCCGGGAATGCTAGATACGCTCATATCGGTAGCGCCGAAAGGAAGTGCTGGGGGTTTTCCTTGGGTTTGTCACGCAGCTGTTGCTACGTTATTATGCGGGCTCCGCATACATGAAGCAGATGCGCATCGATAATGAACAGTTACATTTAGTCTACAAGATTTTTATCAACCACTACACGACCGGTGACTCTGCACCGACTTTATCCGCATTATAAACCCGTTGATGAAAAAGCACTCAGTCCGCTTCGGTGTTCAATACTTGGTCAGCATTCTCCTACAATGGATACGAAAACGTCAGCAACGAAACCCTTAACTTCGCAGAAGCGAACTCAATCATTCTACCAACCTCTTCAGCTTCTCGCTTGTACTGCTCGACCTCGCCCCTCAACTTGGCTTTCTCATCTTGTTCGGCCCGTTGCGAAGCGGATTGTCCCATTGCGTCTTGTAGACGATGTACGGCCATCATACCCAGAACCGCTTTTCGGACTAGAAAGCGAGAACAAAGTTTCAGCCCGGGCAGAATTTAACAGCTTTCAAGTTTTGTGAAGACGCTGGAAACGTACACGTCTTTCTGGCATCGAATGCCTTCCTGACCTGCGGCAGTAGATCGGTAGCAGATCCTTGAGGAGTAGCAACGTAGTGTTCTTCAACATTCTTGAGCCAGGTGTCGTGAAGGAGCTCTTCAGCGGTCGGACGATTGGTAGGGTCTATCGTCAGACACTTTCGGACAAATGCCTTTGCTTCTTCTGATACACCCTGCCAGTATTCCTTCTATATGCCGCGACGGAAGAGCCAAAAGATGTAAAGGATATGTCGAGCAACAAAGTAGAAGTGGGCGTGTTGCTTACGGGCTCAAACTTATAATCACCCTGGATAATGGCTTGCATTTCCTCATATTGCGAGTCCCGGTCGAATGGCGTGTAACCGCACAACAAGAAGTAGCTATTGTACGAAGGGGGAAATCATGGTTAGCGAACTCAAGGCGTCGGGATGCATAAAAAAAGTGTGACTTGCGTGATAACGCCAATAGCCCAGATGTCGACCGGCTTTCCATGGCCCGCTTTCCTGAAGATTTCGGGTGCCATGTATCCTGGTGTCTGGTAGGGAATTCGCGACATCAGAGCATGTCCCCCAACTTCTGCTCGCCGGGTAAACACTCACTCCGCAAGTCGTTGTCAAGACATTGAAGCGGTCTTCTTCTAGGATCCTCGATAGCTAAAAGGATTAAACCTTGTCAGCGCGGCTCTCACCCATCGACTGCAGAAACTGTAAGACGTACACCGAAATCAGCGATGCAAAGAGGGGAATCATCAGCTTTGCTGCGGAATAGCAGGTTCTCTGGCTTGAGATCTAGAGAGGAATATCGGATGAGTGTCTACATGATTGATATGTGCTGAAAGGTTCTCGTAACGCGTTCAGCATACCTCGGTGGACGATGCCTTGATCATGGAGGTACTTGACGGCACTAGTAATAGTCCGTACAATCTGTGCTGCATCCCTTCATGACACATCGACGGTTAGTCTGACTAGAAAACTCTAGCAGAGAAACGGTGAAACAACCCACCTTTCGTAGTAGTTTCCCTTTGAACAGATACGATCGAAGAGTTCTCCCCCGTTACACAACTCGAAAACAAGGTAGAGGTTGTGCGCGGTCTCAAAATGGTCGACAAGTCGACAGATGTTAGGGTGCCCTGCGGAGACCCTCTTCAAGACTGCGATTTCATTTCGGACCTACAGAAGAAGGGTTGTCTCAGCCTGCTCGCACGGCCTATAGCGGAAAATGAGTAACGGAAGACAAACCATGTGTTCTCGTCCAGCCATAAGTTTTTTGTTAATGACCTTGCATGCGAAGTATTCTCCTGTCTGGATACAAGAGAAGGACTTTAGTGCCGATAGATCTGACACTCTGATCTGAAGAACTGACCTTGATATGGACAGCCTCCTTGACGACGGCACTATGATGCAGCACAACGAATCAGCCTCTGGGACAAGTCATCGTCGCTACCAGTCATACGTACTAGGTTCCACTAAAACCAGGATACCGAAAAAGTCACTTTTACCTTCAGCCTCAATTTTGCTCATCATCGGACGAGAAGCCTTACCTTCCCAAAGTCTTTCCAGTTTTATACTATGAGGAGGGACCCTCAAGGTGAGCATTATTCCAGACAGGCTGCGGACACTTTGTCTCTTACCTGACAGGGTACAGTTTGAGGGGCGGGCATGATGGGCGTGTGGATTCTGGCTATCTGGAGGAACTGGAGACGCAAAGAGATAGTTTTCACCTCGCTACCGTTCAAAGTGGATGAATAACCATTACCCAACGGAACGAGAAGACAACGGAAGAGGAGATTGTCAAGTGCGGATACAAATTCAAGTGACGTGTCGAGTTGCAAGCAGTTGTTGGTTAAATTACTCATATAGTTACTCGTAAACTACTTTGGTCGTCCCTTCTTCTTGTTATACAACGTTGAGGTCACGGCTACAAATCCCTATTATGCCATACTGATAGCAACCTCAGACAGCCCTGCGACCTCCATCACACCTCCGACCAAGTGTAAACTTCCCGCTACAAGCACCTTGACGTGTTGCGCAGGAACAGCTCGCACGACCCGTACGGCATGTTCAATGCTGGGAACGACATGAATGTTTCCGCTAGGGTACGAAGGGAGGAGGGAACGCCAAGCTTCTTCCAGCTGATGTTGGGTTGCTAGGGCGGAGAGGTCGTTGGGGTCTATTGCCTTGGACGTAAGGTCTAGCACAAAATGAGAGACCGATAATCAGCACCTGAGTGTTCCCTTATCAAGCGCTCTTTTCGACGACTCACCGCCCTTGAAACCGCCATCTGTGTACGTCACATTGGTACAAAACACGACTTTATCAAACCACTTGAGAATCGCATCATCCCCATCATTCGTCTGTCCCTGAGCTTGTAACCCTTTCTTGGCGGCATCCAGTAAAGCTGCCAACAATCCACGAGCGGACCTTCCAGACGTGCAGTTAAAGATCAACACCCTCTTTTCCTCCTCGCCGCCAAGTTCCCGCGTAGCAAGCATCCCATCAGTGCTAAAAGCCCAGTCTCCACAACAGGTAAGACTTTCCACTGTATGCGCACCATCGAGATACCATGTCGTCTGGTGCGCCGCAGTTGATGCTGGATCCTCGACCGTTTGACATCGACCTGGCCATCGCGTCCGCTCGAGGTAAGGGAGGTAGTCGTCCGGCACTTGACCTAGGGGTCCAGCAGGTTCGGAAAGACTCGAAAGAGAGGATGGTAAGGCCTCTGACGAGAATACGGAACGACATAGGGCAACGGCAAGAGAGGCGTTGATGATTTGATGTTTGCCCGGAAGGCCTGCATACGTCACGGAACGAGACGAACGCGGTTAGTGACGTGGGTCGTGCCCGAGAAGCGCGCAATCGGAACTTGCCTAGTTTGACGCTTTCCAGCTTTGGGTCAACAGGGACGAGCTCAAATGAAGCGGCCTGCGCGAGCGGAGGAAGTGTTTACTACCGACAAGACGCCCCGCGACAATTCTACAACACTCACTTTGGCCTGTTCAGCCATCTCTCTGAGTTCCTTTTCACCCTTGCCTCCTTCCTGCACTACACTATAACACTTGACGTCTTTCTTGTAGATCCCGCCTTTATTCCGGGCAATTTCCTCGATGGTATCTCCAAGCATAAACGTATGGTCAAGACCTAGCGCGGTAACTCCGCAGACCAGTGGTTTGGGAACTACGTTTGTCGAGTCGTAAGTTCCTCCCATTCCAACTTCGAGTACGGTGAGTCGTGTCTTGGTAGCCAAGAACGTATGGAACGCGAGCAATGTAAGGAACCGAAAGTATACGGGATGCCGAGCGAGCTGCGAGAGATGTTCTTCGGAAAGGCCGGAAGGTGAAATGGCGGACGAGCCGGCGTACGCATCAAGTCGTTCCCATACTTCGAAGAAGAACTTCGCGAACAGGTGCTCCGGGATGGGTTTTCCGTTGATTCGGATGCGTTCGCGTACGGCGCATAGGTGTGGGGAAGTGTAAAGACCTGACGAGAATGCGCCGTTGTTATTTCCTGACTTGGGAGGGAATTCGTCCGATGAACCGGGAGTTACGACATCACGTACCGATACCACCATACCATTCCTCATCACCGCCAGAAACAACATCATCATCTCCCTCTTCCTCCTTGTTCCGCAGTCTACTGACACCACCGTCTCCAAAGTAACCCTTCTCGATGAATCTTTCCCGGCAGATTCTCTCAACGAATGCGGATGTCGAGCCCTTGCCTTTGGTGCCGGTGATATGGATAACATTGAGGGCATTCAGGTCCTCAGCCTGAGACAAAGCAATGCATGAGCCACAGCAAGTAGACTAAAAAATCGGACTCACCTTGTAACCTAGCCGATGAAGGTATTCTATCATCTCGGGTATAGCATATTGATTCATCTTTAACCCAGATTTGCGGATCGCTTCAATGGTCGCTGCATTGGATTGGCAGGTATTTAGCAGATTGATAGCGTCCTAGACGCCACATTTAAGAAATGTGTCAGAGCAGAACTTGGATGACTACCCGCTGTTCGGAGGGCGAGTCCCTACTTACTCGATAGGTCTTGCCAGCAGGACTTTCCGTACTGCTCATCCTGAATATTGGTATCTGACGAATGTTCAAGTAACACGGGCCGGGTGATGCAACGAAATTTCGAAGAGCGTGCGTTCTTGTGGTCCTTATCGCACCACCGAGGGAGAGTAGCATGCTACTTGGCTAGAGTCGTGGCGGGGATGAACTGCAAAACGACATCTATATGTAGGCGAGTGACTCTTATCGGGGGCCAGCTGTCAGCTAGAATATCTCCCCTTCACCTCCGACGCTCGATCGCTCCCATCAGCTGCAATCATCCCGGAAGACCAACAATCTGATAACTTCTTGTTTTCAGAAACCACCTCACCTGCAAAGCGACCAACCATATTTCTATGTCGACAGTCATCATGTCCTCCATACACCTCACATAACGCTTCGCAATGCCACGACGGATCAGCGTTCGTGCGGTGTTCCAGGGCTTTGCCCATCGGTTGCGACATCATCCTTCGTTCTACGTCTCCGTCTTAGCTCATCTCATCTGCGCAACTGCTACCATCGGTTTCATTCTTGCCTTTATCCAGCAAGCATCATTCACAGGAAACACTCGACGTTTGAACATTGTCATCATCTCGGCACTACTCGGCGCTGTGCTGTTCACATCTTGTTTCTTGATTCTCGCTCGGATCATTGCCGTTCGCACGTCGTTCAATACAATTCCGAAGCCCTACATTCCAACAAAACACATCGACGTACCAAGAAAAGTAGCGGAACATATCACGACGGAATATACACGGACAGCAGTCATTGCATATATTTCTCAACCGACAGCTGAAAAGCAGGAAGGATGGGGCCGACCTGGCACTCAGTTTGCGTCGATCCATTTTCGGAAGAGTATCAGAGAAACGTTTCATGCGATCTGTGAGTCTGACCAGGCTTGATAACCTGCAGCATACTGACGCTGGTTATTCCTGCTACACAGTGAAGACACTGGATGACGTTCCGCCATCACCGGGATCGTCAACCAAGCAACGCAGAACGTATCCGCCCTATGCCATCATTCAGATCACATCTCATCCCAACTGGCCTTCCACAGCACAGCCTCTGCTGAATCTGTATGAAGAGATTCTCACAAAGGCCAAGTACGCCAGAAGTGAACCTGATGCAGCAGAATATGAACGATGCGTTAAGATTGTTGCATTGATCATGGGCTTGTGCGTGTTGTGCACCTTGTCAACTTGAAGTGGCCTTGTCCGCTGACCCCTTTCATGAATCCTCAGGATCAAGACCACGCATCCTCAAAGTGAAAACCTTCCGGAAACACCTGCTCGAACCGCATTCCCTGACCGGGACATACCTCAGGTCACTCCTGTCCTGCCCGACCTCGCACGAAGTGATCCTGACATCAACGGAACCCTTGCTACTCATCCCTCGGAAGACAGCTCATCCTCCTCCACAGATCAGCAAACGCGACTTGCCTCACCACAACCCATCTACACGACATCACGCAGTCGACGTAGCAGCGTCATCCGATCCTCGGCAAGACGTGATACGCTGCCACGTACATCACGACACGAAACATACCGCCACCCGGGCCTACTGGCACTGTTTGACCATGCCTCTCATGCGACTACTCATGACGACTTGGCTCCACCAGAAGTTGCGGACCTGCATCGCGATCGGGTTGAGACTGCTGCCCAACCTGCCCAATCTGCAGCAAACGGCGTCGATAGCGTGACATCACCCTCGCACGTCGTTGCGCAACACCATGCAGCTACTACTCACCGTCGACGTTCTCAACTCTCTCCACCTGGACTTGCGCGGGACCATCAAGTCGCGAACCGGGACGACAGACGTCAATCGAGCCCTCGTCGCCACCATCACCGCCACCATTTCTCACCATGGCATTCCCTTCCGCGACCCAGACGCGGGGAAACGACGAGGTATATCGGCGGTGGTCACCTAACGGACTCTGATGCCGATGGAGGAGATGGAGGAGGTTTCTTTCATACTGTTTGGGGGACGGGACGGGATACGGATCAAGACCGGAGCGAATAGGTTGGACATGGATGGAGTGATATTGTTGTATAGGTTCATCAAACTGCTTGATTCGGCTGTCGTATCTCATGTGTGTATCCCTTCGTCGTTCCACAATGACATGGTGATTGTTTGAACCCGTACAGTCATTGTTAGATTGAGCACCCGCTGAGGCTGCTTGCTATATAGGCCGTTCCTTGAAGTTGCTGGCTCGATTCCGGCATAGCAGGTAGTATAGACGCGAGAGCACGCTATGCTCAAGTACTTGTACGGAGTTTATCACCTCAGTCTGAAGGTTCAGCTGCGCTTCTTCAAGAACCCTCCATGCGAGACAAACGGCGCTTGGACGATGCCGGTCCGGCGGGGTGACATGTGCCATGTGCCCCGCTTGCGGGAATGCGGCAGAGTTCGTGCCAACTTGACTTTGTCACGCAGCAGCTGTTTCTGTCCATCCGGGCCTGCCAACAGACCCACTCGGTTTTTCTCAGACAGCTCGCTATAGATCCTTTCCCTGGCATTGAGATTGATCTACTGCCCCAACACTCACGGAACATACAATCTCCAACGTTGATTATCACCTTAAGCACCACCGTAATCGATAATACAACATGTCAGCCGAAGCGCCCACCTCCTCCGCCGCACCTACCGATCCCGCCGGTCACATTGAAGACAAAATCCCCTCCCAACCTGCTCAACGAGCTCCGGGATCCCTAGCTTCCTGTTCGGATGATTTGATCGCCAAGATCGAGTACTTTGTGGTTCAGCCCAGATGGGTCTTTGTCCGAGTCGAAAGCTCGAACGGCCATGTCGGCTGGGGAGAAGCCACGCTTGAAGGGTGGGTGAAGACTTCTTCCAATTTCTAGTCGATGCGGGCTCACTGACCCGCCTTACCATACTCTCTCAGCCACTCTGAAGCGGTCGAAGGGGCGCTCAAGGCGCTCTCGAAATGGTTCATCGGTTGGCCTACGGATAACATGAACGACATCTACGAGCACGCTTACCGAGGCAAGTTCTACCGTGGTGGAGAAGTTTTGATGTCTGCCCTGTCTGGATTAGACATTGCGCTCTGGGATCTCAAGGGCAAGCGTTTGGGCGTTCCCGTATGGTCGTTGCTGGGCGGATTGTGCAGGGACAAGGTCAGGGTATGTCTGGCCGCAATGTGAATGGTTCAGCTACCAGAACTAACCCCTGAACCCATCTGGAAACGCTTCAAGACTTATTGTTGGATCGGAGGAGACAGGCCGGGCGATGTTCTAGAGCAGGCAAAAATCCGGAAGGAGAAGGGCTTTACAGCGGTTAAGGTAGGTCAAATTCGAGCTCGTCCCGACGGAAAACGCGTTGATCTCGCCCCTTGCTATGCACAGATGAATGCGACTGAAGACATGGCATGGTTAGACAGCCCCAAAGTCCTCGACTCTGCTGTTGAGAGGCTCAATCTCGTCCAATCAGTCGGCCTTGACGTCGGACTCGATTTCCACGGTCGAGTGCACCGACCCATGGCCAAACAGCTCATCCAGCTTCTAGCACCGCATCGACCTCTATTCATCGAGGAACCGTTACTCGCATCCCATATTACTGAGCTGGCGCAGTTCAAGCACTGCGGTGTGCCTATCGCTTTGGGGGAACGGCTTTTCAGTCGAAATGACTTCCGACCATACTTTGAAGCAGGTGTAGTGGACATGGTTCAGCCTGATGTTGCGCACGCGGGCGGTATCTCGGAGTGCATGCGGATTGGGCGAATGGCAGAGACATACGACTGTGCCTTTTCACCTCATTGTCCCAACGGGTAAGTCCCTGCTTGTAAAACTGAGAACCTGATCGCTGACAGAACACTCAACATGTGTGCAGGCCCATCTCGCTTCTGGCGTCCATTCACATGGACTTGGCCTTGCCCAACGTAAGTCGAATGTTTTCTGCCTACAGCAAAGTTTCAGCTGACATTTCATTCCGGACAGTTTGGTATTCAAGAGATGTCATATGCTATTCACTACAACACCGACGCCGATCTGGGTACCTATATCCTGGTAAGTCTCCTGAAACAGACCCGCGGTTTGCGACCCGCATTTTCCGCCAACCGCGCTACGTGCTGATACAACACTTCTTGACCTACAGAACCCCGAAGTGATCGAAGTTGTCGACGGGCACATCGCTGCTCCCATGACTCCCGGTCTTGGTCTCGAAATCAACGAAGCACTCGTACGGGAAGCTGCGACCAAGTCGAAGCCCTGGGCCAACACCTTGTGGCGAGGCGTTGACGGGGGTTTCAGAGAGTGGTAAATCCGCACCCGGGCAAAGCAGATGATATCTTGTAAAAGCAAGACTGGAATAACGGCGGCACGTATCATCTGTATCAATTCCGTGATAATAGTAGTCAATGTAATCCGCATGCCGACCGGGCTATCTGATAGATCGATGAATAGACTGTCTCGTGTGAA
Organism: Naganishia onofrii; assembly: GCA_030039215.1. Classification (NCBI taxonomy): domain Eukaryota; kingdom Fungi; phylum Basidiomycota; class Tremellomycetes; order Filobasidiales; family Filobasidiaceae; genus Naganishia; species Naganishia onofrii. The sequence continues at coordinate 793,945 of JASBWV010000005.1, forward strand.
GCAAAACGCCCTTCCATTTGCTTTACGGGCAACCCGATTGTGACTTTGCCGCCAGGAATAAACATCCATCATCATACACGGCCGGCGAGTACTGCGAACTTCCGTAAAAGCCAACTCGGAGACGCTGAGACGAACGTCCTTTTCCCGTTGGACGGCATTTCACGTATTCGTTTGACAGTCAAAATGATGCCCCTGCCAAAAAAGCCACGCAGGGGGGAAATATGCATGTGCGATCGACCAGGTGACTATCACCGCGCACGTTCTTGTTTCTCATATCGTCATTTTCTGCGCCCTACGTTACATGTAATCCTACTCTCTGGTCCACAGGTGTGAATGTATGTGTGAATGTATCATTCACTCGAATACTGCGAATTATATTCGTTGGCACCCATTAAATATCGACCAGGTATCTGAAAGCTCATTACTGCTCAGAAGCGAATACCAGGAAGCGAATAGCCACAGCGCTCCAGTCTCATACCCCTTGGAACATATATCACAAGGATGAAGTTCGGTCAACGCATCAGGGTACGTACTCACATGACAAACTGACAGGTTACTTGACGAGTAGATGTGCCACAATGCTTAACACCAATACTGTGACCATAGACCTCTCTATATCCCGAGTGGCAAGAGAAATATCTCGACTACAACGGCCTCAAGAAGGACCTCAAGTCCAAGACCAAATCTGCCTATCCGGACGAGCGATGGGACGACAACGATGAACGAGAGTTTGTCAACAAGCTAGAAAGGGAGCTCGAAAAGTGCGAGGAGTTCCAGCTGACAAAAGCTGAAGAGCTCAGCGAGCGGATCGAATCTTTGGAAAAGACCGTTCACGGATTGGTCAAGGCCTATGATTCGCAACAGCATCACGGTGATGATGCAAATAACGATAAACCATCAGCTTCGCAGCTCGAAGCACAAGACGGGCAAGATGCTGCAGCAATGGATGGCGGTTCTGATGATGAGGATGAAGGTGTCGACGATGATGACACAAGAAGTGAAGCATCATATGACGAAACGTTCAAAGACATGGAGGAGGAAGTCGCGACTCTTGTTGCTGATGTTCATGACTTGGCTCTATACACCAAGCTTAACTTTACGGGTTTCATGAAGATCGTCAAGAAGCACGATGTGAGTTGGTGACTCAGTGCGGTTCTTGTTATACCAGAATCTAATCATTGCTCTGTTTTCCCCTGCTACCCAGAAAGTTACCGGTTACACGCTCAAGCCCGAGTTCAGTTCGGATTACCTCGACAAGCACCCGTTTTACAAATACAATTACGACGGATTGATCGTCAAGCTGTCCAGGCTCTTTGACCTCGTGCGAACTAGAGGTCACCCAATTGAAGGTGATTCCGCTGCAGGTGGATCACAGAATGCCTTTGTGCGAAGTACTACCAAGTATTGGGTGAGTTGATCCGCTACTTGGAAAATGTTTGATCTACGCTAACGCAGGCAATTGGCTCGTCAGGTCCATGAAGACAACATTATTCATCTCAAGCTGGCTATCTTGAAGCATCTTCCTGTACTGGGTGAGTAGGCGCTCTTAGATTTGACATGACCAAACTGCTGATTACTGGTGATCTGTAGTTTTCAACCCGAAGAAGCCGTTCGAGGCAAAGGACGCTGCCATTACCTCAATCTACTTTGACAACGAAGATCTTGAACTCTACCTGGGCCGACTCGAAAAGACTGAAGGAGCCGAAGCTATCCGACTGCGATGGTACGGGGACGTCGACCAGAAGATGATTTTCGTTGAACGAAAAACTCATCGAGAAGACTGGACAGGTGAAAAATCAGTCAAGGCTCGATTCGGTATCGCTGAACACAAGGTCAATGACTTTATCGCTGGACGACTGACGATGGATGCCGAATTCGATGAACTGGTCAAGAAGGGCAAGAAGTCACAGAAAGAGGTTGAAGGGATGAAGCAACTGGCAAACGAAGTTCAATATGCTATCATCACGAGACGCCTTAAGCCTGGTGAGTCGTGCTTCCTTGGGACTTGATTATTCGAAACACTAATCCGGCCTGCGCCACAGTGATGCGATCATTCTATAACCGAACTGCCTTCCAGCTTCCTGGAGATGCCCGAGTTCGTATCTCCTTGGACACTGAACTGACCATGGTCCGAGAAGACGACTTTGATGGAAAGCCTAGAGCCGGCAACAACTGGAGACGAACAGACATCGGTATCGATTATCCCTTTGAACAATTGCCCAAGGAGGACAAAGAGCTGTTCCGTTACGCAGTTCTCGAAGTCAAGTTGCAAACTCAGCTGGGCCAGGAACCGCCCGACTGGATCCGGGACCTCATTGCCAGTCATCTCGTAGAGGCCGTACCCAAGTTTTCAAAATTCATTCACGGCTGCGCTACTCTTTTGCCAGAGCGAGTAGAGTTGATCCCTTACTGGGCGCCTCAATACGAGAAGACGGACATCAAGAAGCCAGTCAATCCCAAGTCCAGAGTCCAGATCGAACGACCTCATTCAGCTGCGCATTCGTCTGCGTCGAACAACACCTCGATTCCGACTTCACCGACTCCTTCCCAGCCGGCCTACTATGAGCCTGTATCGGAAGGGGAAGACGACGATGAGTATCTCACTCATACTGCTAGCGATGAAGCCAGGCGATTAGGTCTGCCACCCGATGCCCATAGCCAAGCTGAAGCAGCCAAACAGTTCCGAGAAAACAAGTTGCGCGAAGAAGCCGAACGCGCCAGAGCGAACGGCGAGGATTCCGATGAAGACCCAGCACGACGTCCCAGTGTGTCTCAGAAAGGCAAACAATATGGCCCTCGACTGGACATCGATCCTCTTCAACCTTCCTCGGCCTTCGACAAGAAACTATCTCTCCTCGACCCGAAGAGCATGCAGAAGCTGTTCAAGGCCAAGGACTCGCAAGATCGACCGAAATACGGCGACGATGACGATGAAGAGGAAGAGGACGAAGAGCATGGCGAGCAACCAGCAAACTACGACCCGACCCGAGTAGAATACACACGGGAGTTCCAGGCGCCAGATGGAAAGAGGATAGCTACGATGGTGCGAATTGAACCCAAGGTGTTCTTTGCAAATGAGCGAACGTTCCTAAAGGTACGTGATGCAGTTGCTCGACTGTGCGTGCGATTTGACTTAAGATACATCATGTGCTATGTTCCAGTGGCTTGGCTTTGCTGTCCTACTTGCGGGTGTCGCCACAACATTGCTCAACTTCATCCACGTCGAAGATACTGTGGGCCTGATTAGCGCGGGCTGCTTCACCTTTACTTCCCTTCTCGCTTTGGTTTACGCAGGAGGCATGTATGCCTACCGTGTCGTCAAGCTCCGAAAGAGGGAGGCTATCAACTACCACGATCCTTATGGTCCGACTGCTCTGTGTGTGACACTGATCGCGTCTATCCTAGTCAATGTCATTCTTAGGCTAAAGGAACTTTGAGATCACACGACAGAAGAAGGATCGATCATGTTGTAAACTCTTAAAACTTTATAGAATGCTTTGCACTGTACTTGTGTGATGCTGTATACCAAGAATATATCCTTCAACTTCAAAGCTGACGTCGAAAGCTGCGCAGAGAGGGCGTCGACAAAGCGAAATGAACAGAATATTTGGGCGGATCCAAACCACTTGACACGTTGAGCGCCATGAGCGCGAAGCTGAAACAAGCTGTCGGATGTCAATATCCAATTCGTCATATTGCATATGGTGCATCTTATCCTGTTGTTGTAGAAAGCTGGTCAAAGAGGCGGGCTCAGCGATTCATCAACCCACAAATCTGCCATCGCCTACCTACCATCGATGAACTATCTGACAGGAGAAAAGCAGGACTTATGGCTGCAGCAAGCATTTCCGTACAATCGATCGACCGTGGTGGAAGGGTATAACGAATCGAGAATGGGGTCAACAGTGGATAGTAAGCGAGTAGTCCGAAGAGCCGGCGCATTTTGTGAGTCTTTGATTTTGGAGATGGAATGTCTACCTCATGTTGACAGTGAATACCTGAAAAGCGAAAGCTGCAGCGGATTACTTTGTGGAATCTCTTCCGGGGATTGGGAACTTGGCTGCGCATCCCACGTATGAATAGGTTCATTTTTGCATCATTGCAGCGGCTGAACTCATGCACCTGCATATATCAGCCATCCTCTTACGCTACATGCTGGCAATATCCCTTCGTACCCCGGAGATGGGGCAGGCGGCGCGGACGGTCCGACTGGAAAAGACGCTGAGATATTGTGAGTGGTGAAACGTTTTTTCTAAAATCTCATGCTGATTGCAAGACGTCCCTTCATAGCTTCATGATGGTCAACTCACGGAGATCAGCTGGAAAGGAGCGGGTCATCTTCTGGTTTAATGTATGGCGAAAATCATCAAAAATTCGTGGAAGCGTGCCTTCAACTAAATCATCTTCGCACAGGGTGGACCAGGTTGTTCTTCTTTCGATGGCTCATTGATGGAAGTTGGTCCATTCAGGACAAAACCTGCACTGCAAACCGAATCTGGGAAAGTAGAGCTCGAATTGGTGGAAGGAGGTTGGGAAGAGTTTGCGACAATCGTATTCGGCAAGTTGATGCGAATCGCATTTTTGTTGAAAAATTGCGTCGCTTAGCCTATTATTTTTACAGTTGATCAACCACCCGGGACGGGGTATTCGACTGTGCCTACAAATGGTTACCTGCATGAGCTATCACAGGTACGGAGCGGCACCCATGACATACAACGCGTATCAAGCTGTTAATTGGCAGTATGCTTTTTTCCATAATAGGCGTCTGCACATCTTTTGAAATTCATGGAGAACTTCTACACAATATTTCCCGAGATGAAATTAAAAGCTGTAAGGATACTAGCACACATATATTGACTTGTCGCTGACCCGATCTCGTAGACCTACCTGGCAGGAGAATCATTTGCGGGACAGTATATTCCCTACTTTGGTAAGCTCATTCTCCAGACATCTCTTCACTCGTACTCACTGATTCTATCCTATTCTATGAAGCCGACGCTTTGCTAAATGCACCAGCATTCTTTGAGTTTCCTTTGCAAGGAATAGCCATTGGTAATGGGTGGATCGATCCAAAAGAACAGTATCAGGGTTACGTGGATTTTGCCTACGAAAAAGGACTGATCAAACAAGGCTCAAAGGTTGGTCGATACGCTTCCTGTTCGTATGGATATTGTAACGCTTATACTTCGCTCCATGGTAGGAAGCGGAAACTCTCGAACAGTACATGCAGCAATGTCAAACGCAACTCGATAAATACGTGGATCCTGCCGACGTACCAATCAATGTAGATCAATGTGGTCAAGTTATGGGAGCGGTAACAGATCCTTTCATTCAGGAGTAAGCCATTTGCCAGTGCCTGATTAGTAGTAGCTGATCCATGCTTGTCGAATAGTCTGAATGGTAACAAAGTTTGTATGAACGTTTACGACGTTAGACTCAGCGACGAATATCCTGCTTGTGGGATGAACTGGCCCCCGGATCTGACTGACATCTACCAATATCTCAGAGTATGTTACAACTTACGAATCCTGGTCTTATCTTCCCTCACGTATGTCTGTTGTCTAGCGTCCTGACGTAGTCAAGGCACTACATGCGAGCGACAAGGAAACCGCATGGGTCGAATGTGACAACATAGTTTCTTCCCAGCTATACCTTCGAAATAGCCCCGCTTCTGTGTCTCTCATACCAGGTATTTTGGAACGAGGGGTAAAAGTCATGATGTTTGCTGGAGATGAAGACCTGATATGCAATTATAAGGGGATTGAGCGATTGATCGGTCGCTTACAGTGGAGCGGAGGCCAGGGTCTTGCCGTAAGTTACGGGTTTGAGAGCATGTGGCAAGGGTCAGGCTGAGGAAGCAAGTTCTTCTGTAGGACCAATCGTCGGAAGACTGGTATGTCAATGGTACGTACGCGGGGACATGGCAGACAGGCAGAAACTTGACCTACGTCCGGGTATGTAGCTTTTCATGAGTCTGGACGGAAAGCAAACTAATCATCACCTTGTGATCAGGTCGCTGGAGGTTCGCATATGGTATGTCCGCATGTTTCTTGAAGGCTGATCGGAACAAAGCCTAATTGCCCTGAAAATACCCTAGGTGGGATATGATTTGCCCGAAGTAACCAATGACATGATTACCCGGTTCATGGATGTCGATATGTCGATGGTTGTGGGGGACATTGCAAGTATTTCCAGTAGACTGGGCGACAAGGAGCGACCTCAGCTCGGGTCTATCTCTGGCGTCCTCGCTTTACCATCAGCGGGAAAGTCACCGCAAGGCGAACTAGATGGTAAGTGTGCTATATATTTATCTTACTTGACTTCATGTCTGACAACTGACTTGGGTTTTACTGGACCAATGAAACAGCTTGGTATCACGCCGGATCCGCCATCGTTGTACTCGGTTTCCTGATTTCCGCAGCTGGCCTGTACTTCTTCCTTCGTGCACGAAACCGATTCGCAAAATCCCGTATCTCACTGGAACCTCGACCGCTGCAGGACGAAGAAGAACGGGTTCCCTTGGGGCAGGGCGAGACACATGAGATGGGTGATTACCAGCCGCGACCTGAGTCATTCGATAACGGGAGTAATAAAACAAACAGCGGGAACGGGTTCGGCAGGAACGACTATGATGACGGGCAGGTAGTGTTTGAGCTTGGTGATGACGATGATGAGCATAATGGCCAACGGGCAGAGCATAGTCATCACACATAGAATATGACTACTTGATGGAGTTGTAGATGAATATCCGATCCACGGCAGGTGATGAAAATATTGATCACCCTTGTTTACAACTGGTCATCTATGCTTCTCCGTCGATTCAAGTATATCATCAACCACCACTCTATAGCAACCAAAGACTTCTGATGAGCACCGCAGGCACTCCCAGCCTTTGGGCAAGACCGCTTCTTTGCCTTGTGATCCACTCGTACTTTCCTTCCCTCCAGCAGCCTCAACCTGTCGTTTCTGCTGTGCTTCCTTGGCGAGCGCAGACAGTTCATGCGCTATACAGTAATAACAATACGTACAGCCCGCCTCACAATCTGTTCGAGTCGGTATATGTATTTCGGTCTCTGATGGGTCCACCTCATTGACGTGGGTTGTAGTATCGTGCATTAAATCGGCCAGTGCATGCGTATCCACCGTTTCCGCGGCCAATGGCACGTCTCCGCTGCCTGCTGATAATGGCGGCGGCGAGATAGTCGGTAGGCCAAGCTGGTGATCTACTGTTGGACGAAGGCGGAGATAACATAGTGGGCAGGTAGTAGCGGATAAATGCCAGAGCCGGCCCTTTTTCTCGATCTTGGGCTTTTTTGAACTGGCGTGACCGTTCCGCTTGATCGCCTCGTAATCTTGTGCAACATGTTCTGTACGGAAGAAGTGGATTCCTTTCTTCAACACTTGAATGGCCCGTTTTAATGGCTCGGAAACAATTCTGTGTCGGGCTTGTAATATAGGTAGGAGGAAGACCAAGAACTCCTATTTGTTGTTCCGGGTGACTGTTCAGTCTAGCTGCGATGTACATCTGACAAGAGGCCGACTCACCGTAAAGCCCGCCCAAACCAACTGTCTGTTCATAAACTCGTAGCTGATCATTCTCGTCACGTCCGCGGTAGCTTCTTGAGGTATCAGACGCATCCTGAGCACCCTTGCCACGACGTTTGGATACCTATGGGTAAGCAAGGATTAAGAAGGCATCATGGGCCTGATCCTGACGGCCAACTCACTTTCCATCCCACAAAAATGTCAGAAATCCACACAACTCGACGAATCTCCCGACTGCTAAGAATCGTTCGAGAAGCAGCCACCATCTGCGTTGCAGACTTCCTCTTGGATACTCTGGAAAGGAAGATGATAACGCTTGCATGTGCAGACGTGACACAACGTAGGATGGTATAGTAGATAGCAAAGGAAGTAGGTAAAGAGACTTGGTGGGTACTGGTAGGTGGTCAAGTTGTCAGGTTAGCATAACAGTCACGCTGAATATGCCGCATCGCGGCTGGTCCTTACTTGGAACATTCCTATCTCGACCATATGCATATCGAAGATTCTGCAATTTTAAGCCTGGCGTCGCTCTATCCTGGACGCTCCAGACCCCTAGTCGATATAGCAGTAACTTGAGGATAAGCGCTACCTCTGGAGCATATCTTGATTCGTAGCTAGGCTATCTCCACTTATCAGCGGGAGAAGACGAGGACACAACGACGCAAAGAACTCACACCGAAGACCCCTAGAGCACGAGATATCTTGGCATTCAACATGTGTATCAGGCCACTGTCCATCTCATCTGCATCAAGCTGTGAGACCCGGAGAGCTCGTTCGCTTCGGCCCTCCTCCCTCGGTGCGTCGTGGTGGTGTTGCTGCATGGTCGACTCGAGGGCGGATGATGCGCGCGGCGGCAACGCTGTTGCTGCAGGAGCAGGCAGAGTTTCTGCGTCAGAAGCAGCAGTCGGAGCTGTCATGTCTGCGGGATCATCAGCGCGGGATGTGGGGAATGCATGATAGTCTAATGCTACATTTTTATGAAGAACGAAAGTATGCATACAACGGAAGTGCAGCCGGTCAGTAATCATAGCCGGCTTGGAGGTCTTATTTCCCACCTCCTCCAAGTGCGATCGAAGTAGCGACAGTGACATTCACAGATTCGACATCATCTCCTCGACTTTTGGTTTCATCTTGTCAGCTCAAGGTCACCGACTGTAGCATACTGGTAACCCCACCTCACATACGCCGGCAGATATGATTTTCAGTGTATCAAGTGCTGCTCGCATTGTGGGTCGTGCGCCTGCTCAGTATCGCCATGTACGCCGTATCCAGCCGTTTTCCTTGTCCGCTATCCGTCTGAAAAACTTCGAACCGGCGTTGACCAAAGCCACCGATGAAGCTACCGAACCTCAAGATGTTCCTCAACAGCTTCTCGGATCGAGAGAAGAAATTGAAAGGAAACGGAAAGCGGCAGAGGAGAAATATGCTGAAAAGCTAAAGCAACGTATGGCAGAGTGAGTTGGTTGGCAGGATGTGACCGTTGTAATCTGGTTCCCTCGCTAATGCTGTGTGACATAGGATGAAAGCCAAAGATCTTGAGGAGCTCAAGAAACGAGTAAGGGCCCCGTCGACACTACCAAAAGGATCTGCGAGATCACATGCCGTCGAATCCCTCCCGGACGCTCCTGCAGGTCAGCCCCAGCAGACACCGATCCCCGCTACCAGAAAGGCAGCGAAATCTGTGAAAAATGAACAGGCAGCTGCTGATCGCTCAGGTATCAAGGTAGGATTTGGTTCCAATATTTCAAATCTTTGATCTGACTGCCATACCCTGCCATAGCCTCTATCCCAAATCCTCAACTTGGACCTTATTTACGCGCATCCGCATACCACCCAAGCCATCTCCTTACTGTGGCAACACTATCACACCGCACATCCAACACTATCTTCCACCTTTCTATCTGCAACCATTCCGCCAAAAACGTACTCCAGTATGGTTGATCTTGCCAAAAGGTATCCCAACTTTGTCATCCCGTTACCGCGAGACCCGACAGGCGAGAATCAAGCTGCCCCTGTGACTGGAGAGCAGCCGGCGTTCGAAATGTTCTACCTCCAATGGCTCTTCCACCCTACGCCGTCTGTGACTTCACCAAGTGCGACGCCAGAGGCCACAAGAGACATTCCCAAACTCCCCATCGCGTCCGTCATCTTTACGCCACTAGCAGAATTCAAGAACGCGTCAGAATGGGCTCAGCCACAGCTGGTATTGACCCACTACCCGGACTTGCACAACAATCCAATCCCGCTTGACCTTCAATCCACTTCGAATGCCGCAGATCAACCACAACATCATCCTGTCGTATTGATGCGAGGTGAAATTTCCCCGTCACAAGCCAAATCCTCGTTGACATCGCCCTTGCCCTCCACTCATCTCGCACTCACCCAAGCTCAAGCGCAACTACTCGCATTGGCCTTGCAGAGGTTTTATTGCAGTGAACTTGTTCCCGAGGTCGGAGAAAGTGCCGAAGCTAAACGGCTGAGGGAAGAGCGAACGAAGAGTCTTCGTGATTTCAGGGAACGACCAGCAGAGTGGGATTGGAAGGGTTTGATCAAACTGGCGTATGCTGGTGTAGTGTAGATTAAATGCATTATTAGGAACGTAAAAATTTCTGCATATAGATACAACATACCGAGTCATAAGATGAAGCTTTACTACAGCTCTCGAATGAGCTCGGAATGCGCCCAGGGAAAGATATTGCTTTGATTAGATGTCGATGTCATCATACAACCTTGATACATTCAAATTACATGAGCGTCTAGGAATGTGGAATTGTGTTCATTTGTTTCCCCTCTGATCTCAGTGACCGTTGGTACCGTTCGACTTCAAGGCCTGTGCTTCGAGCTTCTTTTCGACCTCTAGGAATGCCTTGGCGCCTTCGTGGTTGACCAACCATTCTCCCTTGGCCTGTTCATCGAACGGCAGGATAGGCAATCGAGGAACACCACCGTAGCCTCGAGTCTTTTCGAGGAACCACTTGGTACCGGGGATACCTACTTGGCAGAACGCCCAGTCTGCCTCAGATGCAAGGCCCTGGAGCTTGAGGGCTGCGTTCAGACGTTCAGGATCCGAGCTGGCAACCAGTTCAGAAGACGACTTGAAGAGCTCTGCAAGTCCGTACTATAAGAAGTGACCAAGTACTGCGTAAGTCTTAAAGGCTTTGATTGACAACACGGAAGGGCACTCACAGGGTAGACGTTGGCAAGACCCATGATGGCACCGTGTGCCTTACCACCCAGAACGGAAGGAAGGATAAAGTCGGCGAAACCACCTAAGGTGAGGAATCTACACGTGGCCAGAATGCGAAGGAATGTCAATATGACAGATCGGGCTCCGTGATAAAACAAGTGCATGCTTACGGTGCGCTCTGTACTTTTCTTGGGTACTTCTTCAAGAAATCAGCGGAAGTGGTAGCAGCGGTGATTCGGGTCAGTTTGCCAACAGCGCCACATCTGAAAAACAATACCGAGGGCATTATCAGTACCAGTTTCAGATCCAAACATTGCGACTGTCTTCGACTCACGTCAACTTCACGCCGCAGATGTTGGATGATTCTTGAGCAATCTGAATGATGGTGTCAGAGTCCAAGTCAATACCGCCAGCAGCACCAGGGTCTGTATGCAATGCGATATGAGCTCAAGGACGACAAATACTCAACCAACGCGAACACTTACAGTTGTAGACCATGACCGGAATGGGACTGGCATCGGCGACATCGACAAAGAACTTCTTCAAAGCAGCCTTCGAGAGAGCTCCGGCGTAGTAACCACTCGCAATGACGATGGAAAAATCGGCACCAGCCTCGGCAGCTTCCTTGGTGAGCTGGATGGTCAACTTGGTAGCTCCAGTACCGCTGCAAAAGGCTATTTGTCAGGAATTTCCCGCACAAGTTTGCCGCAGTTCATCGACCCAACTTACGTTCCGGCCATAATAGGAGTGTCCTTCAATCCGTTTTCGTCCAAAGCTTTCCTAGCCGCCTTGATCAATGTGACTCGTTCCTCGTTCGCCAAGTGATGGGCTTCACCCATAGAACCACAGATGACAGGCCATACGTTGGCTTGGGCGAGTCGGACGACGTGCCCGGTAAAAGTGGCGACGTCTATCGATTAAAAACATTCATATTGCCAGTTTAGCGTCAAGGTCTTTCACGCATCCAAAGCTATCATTTGAGGACAAACAACGATTCACTCACCAATCTCTTCGTTGGCGTCGAAAAAGGTGGGGATAGGTGCCCAGACTCCGGGCTTGAGTTCACGAACGGTTTGAGTGGTGGCAGGCATGTTGGCTAAAGTAGAATCTAAGGGGACGGACGAAGGATAGGGCCAATAGGATAGCGAGTGGCAATGGTAAGGCTATGGTTTGTCGTGGTATATATACCAGAACACCGATTTTCTGAATGTCAAGGCGTATTCTCGTGCCGCTACCCATTCAAAGGTTCCGGGTCGACCGGCCCGGTGCTCTGCCGGCGATGAAGCACTTTGAACAGCGTGTTCGGTTCCTGTTTATTCTTCTGCATTTCACCTCGTTGTCTTCCGCCACCTTCCTGCTTTTCTTCTGATGCTTTCTTCCCCCTTCCTCAGCGTTCTAAGTCTACCACTCAGAGGCCTTGTGCAGGCCCCGGGACACTTGTGAGTGGTCCCATCGAGGCCTGCTAACAAAAGAGCTCATCAAAACAGGCACGGATTTACACCATGAATAAATGCTTAGGTAATCAAAAAGTCGCTGACCGCCGACGAGCGAGCGCTTGTGGCCCGGCCCGTCGCACCGTTATAACCGTTATAGTGAATTCCAAAGATGCCGTCAACGGAGTTGCGAGGCAAGAGCAAAGTAGAAAGTGAATCGCTGCAGTTGCCGTATTATAAGTAAACGCATATTCAACGAGCTGCTCCGTGACAAGCCTAAATCCGTTCATTTCAAGTACTTCTCGATACGGTAGGTCTGTCTTACTCGGAGTGACCAGACAAGTTACATTAATACACATTGAGATTCATGTCGTAGCACTGCTCTGCACGCATCCGCTCGTCCCCTCAGTAGTGAGTGCAAACAGGAAGCAATTCAACTCGAACTGCCAATCCCAGTTCACGCAGAAACCACCTGCGTAAAGACGTGTCCGATACCTGACCGACGACCGATCCTTTGTGTTAGCACAGAAAGTGGATCAGCTAGCTATTCCATTCATTTCCTATACACGCAAAGCTCACAGATCATTGTGGTTGCCGTCTTTGATATGGTAGACCACGTAATCTATCGCGTCGTATTTCGAGGCGAATAGCTTGTTCAACCACTCTAGAGGCAAGATTCGATTCAGTATACTGTCTGCCAGTAAAGAGAGTGCGAATACGGCTTACCCTGGCCTTTTCTTGGAACCATCCCGTCCTGATCTCCCCACCAAGTCTTTACTTCTATACGTTTAGACCCGGATGACTGCGCTATCGAGACGCTGTCCCGAATGTTGTGACGCAGATCCTCCAATTCTCTCTGGAACCATTCGCCTCCAGTATGACAACCTCTGTTCAAGCACACAAGATGCTCTGCGAGGAAGGATTCATAGCGTAAGTTGCGTCGATTAGATGGTGGCACGCTCCACACGCAAAATCAAGATAAGAGCTACATGCCTTGCCCGATTCCTCCGAGATTCTCAAGATTAATCATGTTCTGTATAAACTGGGAGGTAGTAAAGCAAAATGAATCACTTAGCGTTGGAGTGCTTTCCGCAAGAATCAAGGGGAGACACCTACTTCCCACGAACCCGTTTGCCAAGACTCGCCTTCGAATGTTTCTTTGCATCTTGCTCGTATCTTCTTGTTCTGTTTTTCCGTCACTCCACCACTCCACCATGGAATACGCTTCCGAGTATCTTTGACTAGCATACTGGATCCTTCAAAAGCGTTGCCAAGAAATTCGAGCGCTGGGATGAGGGTCGGTAGCTGTGCAAGGTCTGATCAGTGTTTTATCACCGGGTAAAGGAAGACAAGTTGAAAGCTTACCAGTTGATGTTGCACCTTGATGAGAGAAGTTGGGACCAGATTCAGAGGCTGGAAATACCCGTCCTCGCCTGTAAGGACTGGGCTCCAGGGTGCAATATTGTATAGCCTAGGGTATACAGATCCATCCTCGTCCTGATGCAGTACCCTGCGTGCATGTCGATTCAAAAAGCGGAGAGCGTAACTAGACAGGGATTCCCTTCAGTCATCGTGGGCGATAATGAACGGTGCACAGGTGACCCACTAAATTCCCCCCGATGCCAACAAGACGTGCCTGATTTTTATCCGAAGATGTTCGAGGACAGATAGCATCATATCTGTGAACATTTGGAGGTATCAATCAGCCATCCAAGAACTAGCGAGAGCTCGCGAAACTATGAACCACCTGCCGATGTATCAATCCTGTCAGCGAGATCAACCCACGGCGTACCGCCACATCCAGGTCTATCAAGAGCGATAAGCCGTACGCCATATCTTCGCGCCAAGGGTTCTAATGGAAAAAGAAGATGTAATCAGCGATGCCGTACAAGCTGCTGAGGCCCCCCTCAGAGCAAAAGTTCTTACCCAGTTGGATACCGACCCATCTTGTGCACCCAGATGGGAGAACAAACAATAGTGGCACTCCATCGGGATCCCCTGCGTCCATATACGTCACGGGAAGCTGGGTCCGCTGGCAGAATAAGCGTTGGTGCAACTCGATTCGGCAGAGGTATTCATGAGAGGCGTGCAGGCTGCATCCAACGCCTCCATCGTTGCATGTGCAAGCGTCAAAGGTGTCAATAGCTGAAGGCGTCTCCGAAGTGCTGCTGGAAGCCGTGACGTTGGGTAGGTCCACGATGGGCGATGCTTCAGGCATGGCAGTCGAAGCCATTTCCCAAGTGGTGCAGCCGAGCCAGGGTTGGTCCGGCGTCGATTCTTCAAGTACTGTATGAATGGTAAGTTAGGGCGGCCTCGGAGAAAGATAGTTGAATAGATCTTATTACAACTGGGTTCTACTCTTTTACGCTATTCTTACGTGGTTGGTGTCTTTGATGTTCCTGAATTACTCGTATGCAACCCATGCCTCCACCTGAGGAATATCCAGATGATAGGGCGGCGAGCGCGGAGTCTTCATTCGCGAGCGCACCGGAACGATCATTGCAACGAGGATTCCGGGGTTCTGTCCTTTGAATCAAGCTATCTGCCTTCGGATGATGGTATTTTGTGGGACATAATGAACGACTGTGCGAATACACGAAATGGATACAAGAAGAACTTCTGCCAAAGAGATGGCTCTATCTATCGAAAAAAGCGTCAAGCGCCGACCGCCCATCATCCGACTTAGGCGGGAACAACTGATCCCGGCCGTCGTCCCAACCCTGACTTGGTGTAGACGTCGTCAATCACCTGCATCTGCGCAATGGAATCCTCACCGGGGACCCAGTGAACAGGTTCCTTTCCCTTGCATTGATCGACGAATGCTTCCAGCATGTAGCGGTAAGTCGACCACCACGTCTCGCCGGTGGTCTTCCATTTCGGACCGTAGTTGTAGTGCTTTTGGTACGTGGTGGATCCGGTCGTCTTGTCCGTTATTGCAACGTACATGTACAGGTGAGGCATCATAAAGTTGTAGTAGTAGATGGTCGCCTTTTCCAACTCGATGCGGATGGATGGCAATTCCCACAAGCGCGGGATCACACCGAGCAAGTTTGGCTGGTCGAGGTCATTGTGGATATCGCTTGTGATAATGTCTCCCTTGTCGTTCTCGATCTTCAAGGTCGCATCCATGGCCGAGTCTACTCGAGGATCTTTCTTGTAAGGTCTGGCAGTGGCGGACACGACGGTTGCTTGTTTGCAGCTGGTAAAGTACCGGGTGGCCGAGATGGTATAACTATTCAAGTAGCATGCGCGCCAGGATAGCGGAAAGTATTAGCTTTCACGGTGCTTTGCGCTCGTAATCTGCGGACTCACGTTTCATCCATGGTCGCTCCTCCTGCAAGATCATACTTCCATCGGATATCCCACGAAGGCATCGAATTTTTAGGCGTCACCATCCTCGCACTCGTCTTCAATACCTTGCCGTACTTTCCACTATCGACGTACGACTTGACGACATGTGCTGCTGGGTGAAACTGCCAATGAAACGCTTCGAGGGCGACTCGGTTGGTCTGCTGAGCGACTTGAAAGATTGCTTTCGCTTCATCGACATTGGCGCACAGTGGCTTTTCGATAAGAACATGCTTTCCTGCCCGCATAGACTTGATAGCCCATTCGGCGTGCAAGCCGTTGGGCACGGAGATGTAGATGGCGTCGATTTCGGGATCGTCCAGCATTTCTTCGTAAGATCCATACGCTTTCGGGATACCAAACTTCTTGGCACCATCCTTTGCCTTTGACAGTTCACGAGAGGCAATGGCGACGATTTTCAATCCGGGATGGGACTCTGCAGGACGGACGACTGCAGCAGCGTTGATCATGGCGGAAGAGAGGATACCCAGGAGGAGCGCATCGGGTTCCTTGGAGCCTTTGAGGCTGGCGTGTACTCGCCCTTCATAGATGTATTGGTGCAGGAAAGTGAGGGTCTGCATGAGAGAGTCAAGATAAGCTAGATGTCGTAAAGGCGCAGATGGAGCAGGTAACGAACGGCATACCTGAATTAACATGGCCATCTTGGCGGTTGCAATAGCAGGCTAATGTGGTGTATATGGGCGATAACTCAGGCAAGGGAATGCGATATCGAGGACAAGTTTGGCTGGTACGGTCATTTGTGAGTATCATGTTTATACTATAGTGGCAGTGCGATAACAAGCATGACAGGAGCACAATCCATTCCGACCCTACCCGCCTTGAAGCTCGACTGGAATGGATTGCCTCCCGAATTGTAGTTGACGCATTGACGTAGCTATTGACGTAGGGAACGCCGTTCACCGTACTCGAATAATGAATGACGAGGCATTCTTTTGTTCTGCCACAAAGGAAACATTTTTTTGCTCGCGCGGTGAGGGCGTTTCATTTGGCATTTTGTGGACCTAGCAGCACACCTGATATCGTCGAACACAATTGCAGTTCCCTCTTGACACACCTAACACAGACCACATAGATATCGCTAGAGCAGTTCCGGAACAGATATTTGCCACGCCGTAACGTCAACCTTCGTATTTGCAAAACCTTGTATTCAACTCAGCCAAAATGACTACTCACCACCCTCGACAGTTTCCTGTCATCCTGATGACCGGTAAGCTTTCGTGTTTGCTCATTTTCCCCAACTTTTCTCATTCTGCGTACCGACGACAGGCACTCCCGGAACTGGGAAATCCACCACAGCAGCACTTCTGGCCTCATCCTCATCGATACCGCTCAAGCACCTGAATATTAGTGATATCGTCAAGGAGAACTCGTTCCATGAGGGATGGGATGAAGAGTGGAATTCCTGGACATTGGATGAAGATAGGGTACGTTTCTCGGCTTGAGGGGTGGCGTCTTGTTTACGTTGCGCCTGCCTCGTCTCTTTGGTGTCCCGCTGATATGATTATACGGCGATGTCAGCTACTGGATTACCTAGAGGATGTCATCAACCCGAGAGACGCACCGGCGACAACAGGTAAAGCACATGCTTCAAAAAAAAGAGTATACATCTGCCTATCGCTTATCAGAATACACTTGACCCGACTGACGTAGGCTTCATCATCGACCACCATTCGCCGAGTATGTACCCCGAGAGATGGATCGATCTTGCAGTAGTGTTACGGACGGACAACGAGATCTTGTACCGCAGGCTTGAAGACCGGTAAGGCAAAGACCTCCTGCATTAACTGCAGTTCATTCTACTCGCTCGGCTGGCTCACACCCTCACGCCTTTCTGCAATCTCCTCTAATAGTAAATACAAGGCCAACAAGATTCAGGAGAACGTCTCTGCAGAGATTATGGAAGTGATATCTGCCGAAACACGAGAATCATACGAGCCGGAGATTGTTGTTGAGTTGCGGTCGGATGGTTTGGTGGATAACGAGATGGACGATAATGTGAGAAGGATCGAAGAATGGTGCGCCAACTGGATAAAAAATAGTGTGGAACGCGAGCTAGCCGAAGGCGATGGTGCAGCAGAGGAAAGTGACGAGTAAAGCGGAGTATATGACGATACAGAATATTCGAGCGACAGCTCGATTGTTGTATCACTATCTGGCCATGTAAGCTACCATGTGTTTCTTCCTGGCGTACAAACGAGCAATAACGTAGAGTCGTTCCGATCTGAAAAGAATCGAATTCCCTTCCATTGAACTAGCTATATTTGCGCTTCCAAGACTCGATTATACATTCCCCGGCATCCAGCTATACAACCAAATACAACATTATGAGCACGTTACCGAAGGTCACTGTATTCTCGTCCTAACTTTGGCGATCAGCGAGGGCACGTCATTTGATTTTCGTGCAACATCTACCGCATCGTCAATATCCGCCGAATGATTCACCAGCTGTAACGAGGAAAAGGTTGTCAGTTTGCCGAATCGCGTTTGATCGAAATGCTGAATACTAGGAAGAGGCGAGACGAACCTTTGCATCTTCCAGTCTTCTCGTTGATTCATTAAACAAAAGAGCTAGTGTCACAGTTGGATGGGTTTCTGTTTGTACTGCCCCTGTTCTTGGAAGAGGCTCATATTCAAGATGCAACTCATTGCTATCGACTGGCTTAACGGATTTGATGCCGAGAAGAGTGCGATAGACTTCGATTGCGGTCGTAAACCTGGATAACGCAGATAGGAACAATGCACAACGGTCATGTCGACGACCTCGGTTTGCATAAAGGTGTTGCACTTACCATGAGCACAGCTCGTCCACCTTGCCATCACCCTTTTCCCTTCCGGCTCTTGCTTCCCGCGCTAGTGCCTCCTGTCTTTCCTTCTCCCTCGACGAACTTGCCACCTCCTTGGCAGCACGATTCACCTCTGTTCCGATTTTGTCCATCTCCTCTGTCAATTCGTAATTCGTCGTGGTCAATTCCGTAATATACTCGTCTTGTTCCGCCAAAAGCTTTTCCGCTCCTGATACTGTGATGCGCTGAGAAAAACGAGATAGTTCAGTCTAGTTTCCTCTGGAGCCTACATACGAGGCAGCACTCACATCTTTTACGGGATGCACCCCTCGAATACGAGCCAGCTCGTGCTCCATCTCTTTAACCTTTTTCATATAGTTATTGACGTCACCTACGGATTCGGCGACACTTCGATGCGCTAGATGGCATCATCGTTAAGAGCGGATGTTAGGCATCCTTCGAATCCCAATGAACACGGGTGGACTTGCACGCAGACACCTCTTGACTCAACTTCAAGGCTTCAGCCCTCAGCTCCTCCAGATGAAGCTTGTTGGCTTTCAGCGCGGCCTTCTTCTTCGCATTAGTTCGTTCTGCACGCTGCGAGATTAGACGAACACCCTCGCTTGAATATGAAGAGCAAGCAGCTTACCTTTTTCCTCATTCTCACCCTGTTCGAGGATTTTTCCTTCCTCTCCCGTCAGATTATGCATAAGATCCAGCTTTGCATGTTGCTCGAGGTACTTGAATTTCATAAGCCTAAAGTAATCCTGTAGTACACGACATAACAAGGGTTACAGCGAGTATCTCAGATTCGAAAATCAAGAGAGACTGACCTTGATGGCAAACATCTCTGCCTCTAGCATCAAGGGATTCATCGGATCAGAGGTCCCGTTTGCGTGTCCATTGGTAACATCCGAGGTGGCATCCTTCATGGCCTTCTCGAGAAACTTGTCTTTGAGGCGTTCTTGGTAGAATGAGTTTGCTTGAGACATGCTCGTAGTCAATCTGGTAGACAGCGGTGGAGGTGGGATGAGAAACCCTACCACGACGCCGACGTTTCCCCCTGTGCTCACCTTTCAGCTTGCTCCTGCAATGCATCGTGTCTGCCATGATCATTCCCGTATGAGTCCCGCTTCACAGGTGCCGGTGGTAAATTTGTGGTGGTTGCTGACATTTCGAGTGTGATTTGCTGACGGATACCTTGAGACGTCTATCAGTGTAACGATGTGATGCAGAGTAGATTTTGCTTGAACCTCGTTGTTTATCCTCAAATGTGCACTCGCTCAAGATTCAGCTTACATAATCAATACGAACGCGTCTTGCGATCGAAAGCTCATCCAAGCTATCCACCAGCTACTATCCATCCTCCTCGTCGACTTGTGCCGCTCCAGCTCCACTCGAACAGGGTTCTTTGGGGAGGCTTAGGGCATCAAACTGATTCACCAACAAACCTCCCTCCGCAACTTATAGACTTGCCTCAATCGCGACTGAAAAGCTTCAAAATGGCCGACATCGAAACACCACCGCTCATGCCGCAGCGCACGCTGGGAAACAAGACCACTGCTCCTACCCCTGTTGATCCAGCGAGACAACGTGAGTCGTTGCATGCTAATACCGTTCGAGTGACTCACTGACAAACGTACGGCGTATAGCATGGGTGGAAAAGTACCGACCGAAAACGATAGATGATGTGGCATCACAGGATCATACGGTAGCCGTTTTGCGGAAGACACTAGGTAGTACCAATGTAAGTCCTGTGGATGGATGCGGTCAAATGCTCAACTTGCTCATACATGACCCTGGTATGTAGCTGCCACATATGTTGTTTTACGGACCTCCAGGAACGGGTAAAACAAGTATGTGTGTAGCTGCTTATTCACGCCGGCTACATCACTGACTCGATATTCTTCTCCAGGTACGATTTTGGCTTTAGCAAGACAGCTATTTGGGTATGTTGTCGATGTCTGGATCTGGCAGGCTCCGGGCAAGGTATTTACTAAAGATATTCTTGCTATCTTTCCTAGTCCCGATCTCTTCCGTGCACGAGTCCTCGAGCTCAATGCTTCAGATGAACGTGGTATTTCGGTAGTGAGGGAGAAGATCAAGACGTTTGCTAGAGAAACACCGAGGCATATGAAGGGACCCTCGTCGTGAGTTTTCTAGTGCCAATCCCGTCGTTTTCAAGCGCATAGTGTTGACAATTGATGATTGTCAGAGACGGCAAGGTGTATCCGCAACCACCATACAAGCTAATCATTTTGGATGAGGCCGATTCAATGACTCAGGATGCGCAATCCGCCCTCCGTCGAATTATGGAGACCTACTCGAAAATTACTCGATTCTGCCTAGTCTGTAATTACGTCACGAGGTACGTACGGTTGACGACTCTTGCTATGGAACTTTCTACTGACTTTCTGTCTGAATACCAGAATCATCGAACCGCTTGCTTCCAGATGTTCCAAGTTTCGTTTCAAATCACTGGATCCGTCAAGTACTCGAGCTAGAATACAAATGATTGCTGAAGCTGAGAATGTACAAATGGACGACGAAGTAGGTCAACACTGCCTGTACCGGCTCCGAGTACGCATTGTGAACCGAGAAAAATCCTCTTTCAAACAGGTGGTGCCCTTGATTCTGGAATTGTCTGGCGGAGATATGAGGAAGGCTATCACGTTTATGCAGACGGGGCAACGTTTACATTCTGCGCAGACTCCACCAACACCCATTACAGCTGATTCCAGTAAGTCGATGTAAAAGGGGACCCATGGCTCTGCCCGCCCTCACGCGCTGATCGCTTCCCGACCTGTCAGTTCATGAAATCGCCGGCGTGGTTCCCGGGAGGATCGTCAACGACTTGCTACGTGCTGTTGGTATCGACGTCAGCTCGGGACTGGTGGATAATCTTAAAGGCAAAGACGGTTTCAAGATGGTTAGCGAGACGGTGACGATGATCAACCGCCAAGGTTACAGTGCAGGACAAGTGCTACAACAGGTTAGTGTGAATGTGAACACCTTCAGGGGGAAACGTGCTCACCAATGCCTGAGGCGACCTGCTGACTTCGCCCCGGCTTGAAAATAGCTTCATGACGCTTTCATACCGTTGGACGGTATTCCATCTCTACCGAAATCACTAGCATCGATGGCCATGGCGGAAGCCGACTACGCCTTGTGTGCTGGAGCGGACGAAGAGCTGCAGTTGCTCGAGGTTGCGCTTCGGGTACAGGCAGCGTTACAGCGAGTGGTGTAGTGACCTGCTGCAGCAAGGTCTCGTTTGTGTTTGTTGGTTTGGTAGTCAAGGAGAGCGCGCCAAGAGTGATTGAAGTAGAGTAGCGCTTGGCATGAACAGCATGGTACGACGTTGTATTCATTAGGTTTTCAATAGAGGTTGCAGCAAGGCCACATGGGATGGGGCGCACGTATGATCCCATCATAGTTGGATTTTGCATTTGCGAGACGATACCGTAATGTCGGCAGAGCAGAGCAGAGATGCCCCCAGTAAGTCTGTTGGAGCTTTTCGCAGAGATCCACTTACAGTCTTAAAGCGGGCTCCTTGCAACAGCTCTTGCCACCTTGAACGCTGTTTTCGGCCTTGATGGTGCCTACCTGCCGTCTCCTATAAGATTACGGGGAGGAACAGTGTCTGAAGTCGCCGCACCGAGCCTTATCTCGGCCGAGGTTGCAAGGCGGACGCCGATGCGGAATCAAACCTTGATCCAGTCACGTACCACCTACTACTATTCAGAACAATAGGAGGGTGATTTCTCCTCTTGCTTACCAACCAGCTACACTCCAGCTACACAGCCACAGCCCTCCAGCCATGACGCTCCTACCACAAGGTAGACTACTCGCACGCACCGCCATCCCCACCCTGGCCCGTACATACGCAGCAGGAGGAGGACCCACACCACCACCGAACAAGGACCACCACATCCAATCCCTGCCCGACTCGGTATTCCCTCGTGGCTTCCAAGTATCAGCAACCCACTCGGGCGTCAAGAAAAAGCCTGGAGTACTCGACCTCGGACTACTCGTCTCCACATCTGAAACCCCTTGTACCGCCGCCGCATGTTTCACGAGGAACGTGTTCAAGGCTGCGCCCGTCGTGGTTTCCACCCAGGTGTTGAAGCAAGGGCAGGGGCGGGTACGTGGGTTTATTGTGAATTCCGGGTGTGCGAATGCT
Organism: Naganishia onofrii; assembly: GCA_030039215.1. Classification (NCBI taxonomy): domain Eukaryota; kingdom Fungi; phylum Basidiomycota; class Tremellomycetes; order Filobasidiales; family Filobasidiaceae; genus Naganishia; species Naganishia onofrii. The sequence goes on from JASBWV010000005.1 coordinate 816,442, forward strand.
GTTACGGGGAAAAAGGGGATGGAGGATGCGTGGGCCATGTCGAGTACCGTGACCCAAGGTCTGCAGCGGCAAGCTCGAGGTGGTAGCGGAGGTGCTGCCCACGAGGACAAGGACGCTGCGACTGCGACCGCGACCGCAACGACACCAGGAACGCTCGTCATGTCCACCGGAGTCATAGGCCAACACCTCCCCATCACCAAAATTACAGACTCCATCCCCACCCTTCTTTCCTCGCTCTCATCCTCATCAACCGCATGGATGTCCCTAGCAAAATCATTCATGACGACCGATACATTCCCGAAACTCCGTGCTCGAGAATTCTCCCTCTCGGCAGACGGCCCAAAGATCCGTATAGCAGGAATCGATAAAGGCGCAGGCATGATCCATCCGAACATGGGTCCACCGCACGCTACCCTCCTTGGCGTGATCGCTACCGACGCAGCGATCCATCCAGAGGCTCTACAAGCGGCACTCACGTACGCCGTCGATCGGAGTTTTAATTCAATCACCGTCGATGGGGACATGTCGACGAACGATACGATCTTGTGTCTCGCCAACGGGGCCGCCGCCGCCGCTTCCGCTTCTACCGGTAACAGCGGCAGCAGCGGCACCAGCATGCGGGAAATAACAGAACATGGTAACCCGCACGAATTCGCAGTGTTCCGCGATGAATTGTGTTCGTTTGCGCAGGAGCTCGCGCAGTTGGTCGTTCGTGATGGGGAAGGCGCAACGAAATTTGTCACGGTTCGCGTTACCGTACGTCCGTTCCGTTCGCGCGTGTTACCCTCCCTCTGTGCCGCAATGGACTTTTACCCTACCTTGCCTCCATGTATTTGACTGTCCACTAACGCACACACCTCACCCTTTTCCCATTCGCGCGCGCGATAGAACGGCCCATCGTACGAGGTGTCTCGAGCGGTCGCTTGCTCCGTCGCTACCTCGGCACTGGTCAAGACGGCGTTGTACGGACAAGATGCGAATTGGGGTCGGATTTTATGTGCCGTGTACGCTGTTCCCCTCCCGCTGCCTTCCGCTGCTGCGTTTCTTGAAGCTGATAATGGATATACCTTCCCCCCCCCTGCCCGGATAGTGGGTACACAAACCTCCCCGCTGGAACGATCGACCCATCCACCGTCAGCGTATCCTTCACCCCTCCCGCGTCATCAACAAACACCACCCCGCTCCGCCTGCTCACAAATGGAGAGCCCGAGGACGCGATTGATGAGGCGCGGGCGAGCGAATTGCTGAAAGAGGAGGATTTGGAGATTGTGATTGATTTGGGTGTGAAAGAGGGCGGACAGGAAGCGACGTATTGGACGTGTGATTTCAGTCATGTATGTCTCGCGCGCGCGCGCACTTACCCGACCCCCTCCCGTTCTCCCACTCTCGAGAACTCCCTCGCCTTGTTCGCGCTCATCGTTCATGTGGTATGGCAAGCTTATCCTTCCCTTCTTTTCGTGTCGTGTCGTGTCGTATCGTCCATGTGCGGGTTGTTGTTTGTAGGAATACGTCACCATCAACGGCGACTATCGGACGTGATCAATGAGCCGGTCAAGTCAACCCCAGCCGATGGACCGACCACCTAATGGATACATAACAATAGATGCTCGTATAGGTGTGTCTCCTGTCGTGATCGGAAGTCGTACAGTTCAAAGTGGTTGTAGGGTTGTAGGACTTGCTCGTCTGGAGACGACGCGCACTCAAACCCCGCCCGTCGGGTGCGAAACGTCCGTCCGACCTACCGATATACGGGCGGGGCGACGATGCATGTATTGAATCTTGAATGATAGCCGCAGCGCACGCAGCACTGTTCAGAAGGACGAACGCGCAAGCTTGGGTTTGCTGCTGCTCGGGTCGTACCCTTCTTGTGGGTGGACTTTGACGAGATCATTCTGCCAAGGTTTGAACCATCAGTGGTTGTTTCAAACCCAGGGCGCGACACACGCACGTCTTTCCTCTTCCTCGACTGCCGTTCCTGTTGCGTGTTTGGTTTACTCTCTTTTTTCGTATCTGCTACCATATCGCGTGCCGCTGTTTCACCACACGGTCACATCGTCGATCAAAGACCTGCGCACGAGAGGTTGGTTTGCTCAGACGCGCACTTTTACTGCCTGCACATGTATATCCGCAGAACCCGCGCGACTATGCTTTTACTCATTCGGTCAGATGTGTACAGACAGACAGAAAGAAGAAGAATGACATGGACACGTGGGGCTGCCTTTCATATAGCCTCGACTTCAGCGTAGCTGCTTTTATCCCTTTTCACCTTTTCTCTACAACAAGGGTGTTCCGTCCTACCCTGCTACACGGGAAACTCATCGTAGTACACGACATACTTGTCATGGGAATTAGCCCACGATTCTTCTCCGTGCTGATCACTAGTCCCCTCGGGATACCTCTTGATGTAGTACTCTACGACATCTCGGGCCTCTTCTCGCGGCTGACCCGGGGCAGGAACGACTCTTTTGATGCCAGCCAAGAGAATGTCGGAGATGTCTTGAATGATGATATCGCCCAGTCCATGCGCGGGAGGAGATAACCTTCGCGGCGCATGTTCTAGGTAAACCGGGAGGAGCGTCCAGAGGATTCTGTTGATTGAGATGTTGTTGCGAGTGAAGGGTGTGTCGTTCTCGAATTGGAGTTCGACCCAGTTGTAAGTGGCATTGCCTCGAAATAGGTTCAACGCTTCCACCGTCTGTCGCGCATGAAAGGAAAGATTCGTCGGTTTACAGAAGGCGAGGCGTCAAAAGAAGCACGATAGTGACACTCACAGCTTGAGCGCAGATGAGCACGGTTTTGACCCCTTTTTGCCGATGAAAGTTGATGTAGCTCCTACAGTCTTCTTCCTCTGTAATCCTCTGCGTCGAAAACTGTCCAAGAAAGTCGTTCCACGGCACAACACCATTGTTTCGCGGCACTTGGTCCATCCATGCAAGGAATTCAAAGACAATTCGTGCCAGACGAGGTTTGTCATTTTGCGTGAAAGCGTCTTCAGATGGTGCAAGTAGGACAGCGTCGAGCGTTACAGGAAGGACAGGGACAGGATGACATGCAGAGTATGAATTGATAGAGGAGGGCAGGGGTCGGTGTTGCACGCTCGGATGGCATGGGTGAATAACGAAGAACGCGTATCCGATTGATGTCGGACTGGATAAAGCTTTTTTCTTCAACTCGGGTTGATTCTTGCGACTTGGACTGGTGGCAACAAGGTGTACCAAAGCGTGTCGCAAGGTGATGAGATCCTCGTCGCCGGGACTCAACGGCTCATACGCAGGTAATAAATGGCAAGTCACCTTGCGCTCGGCATCATCGTCCACAAACTGCGTTTCGCTGTCATCGAGGTCCGCAACGTAAGCTTTCAACCGACCCTGTTTCATGACTGAAAGCTCGGAAATGATCTCGGGAAGCTTTTTGTCAGAACTACTGGGAACGTTGGCACGGTCAACAAAGAATCTGGAGCCGTACTCCGACAGGGTAAGCAAAGGAGCCTCCGTATACAGGAGCCAAGCAGGATGACTTGCCGTATATAGTTCGCACCTTTACTAGTACGCAGCAACTTCCAGTAAGCATCCGTGTCCTCCTGGCTTTCGGTATTTGGATCCCAGATAAACGTACGCCATAAAAAAGGCAATGTCGCATGATACAACAACCGAGACGAACTGCTGAGAGAAGCAAGCGAGTCCAATGCTCCTCTTGAGATCAAGGATTCGAGGATGACGTCGAGGATTTCGGGATCTGAGAGCGCGAGGAGCGATAGGCGGTCGGTGGCGGGAATCGAGTATGCGCCTTGAAATGATCGCAACGGTGCTGGTCGCCTTTGCAGCTGCATTTCTGATGCGGAGGAGCTGCTTCGGTAGAGGATGTGTTATCGCTAACACCTTGTTCATGCCACGATGCGAAGCTCTCGTCCTGTCTCCGACTATGAGCATGACCCATTGTGCAGCTAGTTTTGTAGAGTACAGCTGAACTTGACGGTAGGTAAAGTCCAACATCGAACACAACCGAGTCAACCTCAGTTCACAAGTTGACCTTGACCGTTTATATATGCAATTTTGATCGATAATAGTATGGAACAATCTATTTTCCATCAATCAGCTACCATTTCCATCAACGATTCTTGAAAGCATTCTTTCTCAAGCATCATTATTATTGTTCAATATTCACTACCCCTATCCTTTTTCAGCTTCCGCTGACTAAGGAACACAAGTACAAATGACCATTCAAGTCCAAAGATCTCGCGGTCCTTTCTTTACGCTCCGCAATCCATTAGTCCAGCTCCCAAGCACTGAGGGAATCTCCCGCTTTCCCTTCAATCAACCACTCGGCAAATGGCCGTACATGCCCTTTCGCATCCACCACCACCTCGCTATCAGCGACCGATGTTTCCGCCACAGAGCGGCCGCGCAGGCCATGAACCCGTTTAATTTAAACCGCTTCGTTCGTCGTTTTGGATTCGAACGTCAGCAGCTGTTCTGCTGGTCAACAACTGGTCTGAAATGACTGTTGTTCCGCGATAACGGTTCAGCGATTATACAGCTGATTATACCGCAAAGACTCCGTCGCATTTCTGGTGGGATCACAGCAGCGTGTGAGACGTTGCGGATAATCCGTACTATTATATTCCCAACGCTCCCAACGCGCCAAGCTCAAGCTCGATCGCTATGCAGCCTCAACCTGTTATATGAGCAACTCGCCGACCCAGCTTGGTGGACGTCCTCGGCTCTTCTTTCGGCAATGTCATACACCCATGAAATAGCGTCGGTCTATGGCGCGACAATAAAAACCTAAAGCGTGGCTACCCGAACTCTCATCGTCTCCTTCTCGAGATCACTCAACCCCGCAATACACTGATGGATGTTGTTCGTGTTATTGACATATGCTTCCTGGAGAACCTTCGTGATGTGGTTCTATGGGACGACTGGCATTAGCAGAAAGACAAGGAAAGAGCTGTGATTGAAACTTACTGGCATATCCATTTGCATGAGCGGGTCGTCCTGCAGATCCTCGTCCGTGTTGGGGCCTTGTTCATCTTCAAAGTCCTTGAAGCCACCGAAGCCGCCTCCCATCAAATCTGGATTTCATGGACGATATTTAGTAAGCTCGTGGGTGTATGTGATGTGAATCCAGACTCCAGAAGCGCATACCGGACAAGAACGCCATATCCCTGACATCGTTTCCTGAACCGAGAGGATCGTCATCGTCCCATTCGTCGTCCTGTTCAAAGGTTTCTCGTCAATCAAAGTTATAATGGCGCACTAGGGTCTAGGAACGCACCCCATCGTCAGACGCGATTTCCAAGTCACCGTGCTGACGGTTCTCTGCATCGGCGACCTCAGAGTTTCGCAGTTGACTCAAAAGATACTTAAGTGCTCGAACAGGGAAGGGGATTTGTTGATATTGGTGTGGGCCTGCGGAAAAAGAATGCGATCAGAGAACTGATTGAACTCCTGCTTCAAGCCAAGTGCGCTTACTAGTCTTCGTTCTTGATCTCGTCAAAATTGCTAGAAAACATGGTTAATAGTTAAGACCGCGAATCATCAAGCAGGCGATGATACTCACTATCCTTGTTCTTTTCGTCGATGATCAGGTCTCCTTTTACGATTATGTTTTGCAAAGAGGGCCTCTGTGACACCAGCAGTTGTGTCATCGCCATATCACTAGCAATACCGACTTGTCAGCGGGAAGGCATTTTCATCATACCAAGAGTGATACCCACTTGACTTTGATGCTGTATGTGCCTTGAACGGTGTCAACGGCTTCATCACACCAAGCTGTGATTACTACCTCCAGCGCGTTCCTTTGCACAGAGGGGTCTGTCGGTGAAGAGACTTGCAGCTGTTCAAGAAGATCAAGCGTCATGTCTCGTGCCACCGTGAACAGGTAGGCGAATGGCAATATCAAGGTCTAGGGAATGAGTTCAGCTTTTGCCCTCCTCTCTTTACGTCGACCTGCCGGCATTCAAGCATCACATACCTGTGTGAACGAGGTAGTTTTGGAGATGAGGATGCGTTCCACCAGCGCCTTGAGCAAGGCAGGCAGCACTGATGCCAAATGATCCCCTGCATTACGGAGCAAGTGCAGAATCAAATCACCGATAAAGAGGGCACCAGATTCGGAGAAGGTTGGTTCCAGTAGTCTAGCCAACAGTTGGAGCATTCGTTCCAGACCAGAATGCCCTTGCCCATCTCGCCTGTGGCAATATCTGGTTTAGCGTAAAGGTTACAGATATGTCCAGAGATCGGCTTACCATTGTAACAATACGTTGGCATCCTTCCTGATGAACTTGGTCAAGGTATCGGACGCAGACTTTACCAAAAGCAGAATTCAGCATGTAGACCCCGCATTCCTGTAGACTGCAATTTACCTGCACCGTCGCATGATCATCCGTGTTCATTGCGCAATCGAACATGGGCTTCCAAACGGCAGGGCCCAGCTCGGCCCCGACATCGGCTGCTCGACCATCCAGAATATGACCGACAAGTTCGCATGCCTCTGCTTGAATTCCCATGTTGTCCTGCGTTGATGGCGCGGACAGGATATTGGCAAAGATGGGTGCTGAGGATCTTACTAGACTCTGATATGTCTCTTCGGATTCCGAGCCAGCCATAGTTTCGAACAATTCTTCCATGATGGCTGTGGCGATGGGATCTAGCAACACAGGGCCGCAAATTGATGATTAAGCGGGTTAGGCTACCACTTGCGGGGCCATTCACTTACCCTCAGGATGAGACTGCCACACCTGAAAGATGACATTGACTAGCTGCGACGTCGCTTCGGCGTTCAAAATGCTCGCATCGACGCCGATAACTGCTCGGATGGTTTCCATTACAAGCGCAAGCGAGTTTTCGGTCGCTTGAGCAAGGAAAGGCACCAAGTCTGAGAGAATGCGCTGCGAAAATTGAGAGAGCGTTTGCGCATCGATGTACCGGCAGAAGCTGTAAAGCTGACAGATCAACTATCAACATCAACTACTTAAGATTGCGACAGACTCACTTCCTAATGCATTTGACAGCGGAGATCTTGACCACCGCATCAACTGACTCGCTCTCAAGTGCTTGGATAGCCGCTTCAAGATATTGCCCACTGATTCCGCGCTCGGACAAGATCAACACAAACGAACTTGCAAAGACAAACCCTCGACCCTGCAGGAAAGGATGCTCTGATGAAAGCAAATAACAGACCATAAGCCATCCTATCCGATAAATCGATAAGCGTATCCTCACTCACCGGCGATGACCAGTAATTGAGGAACAACGTTTGTCAACAGGTTAGTCAGATCAATGTGTTGCAAAACATCGCTGATTTCGTCCTCTCCTGATTCTAGCAGCTCGTCGGCGACGGATCCTACACAACTGAGAACAGCTTCGAACGATTTCCACCTAAAATACAGGACGAGAAAATTAGTTCCAGTACGAAAACTGGTCAGGCCAATCAGCTCATACCAATCAGGGTTTCCTGCTTGTCTCATCTCAGCCGATGCTCCTAGTCTGCGCTGTACAGCGTCGCCGAATGTTCGAGCCACAGGCTGAGGATATTTGTCAAGAAGAGACTAAGAAATTGGGATATGTCAGTAACATCATTATAGAGAGATGTCCGAAATTGAACGTACACCGAGGAGGTCATTCACAGAAGTCCGCACGTTGTAAATGTAACTCTCATCGTCCTCCTCTTGAATGAAAGCATTGACGTCCCCTGACCATTCTTCTTCCTATACAGCGTAGGTAGTGATATGCATCATTAAGTCCAATGGGCCCGGTTTGAACAACAATTTGAACACTCACATTCTCCCTCGAAATCTGCGAGACGATGAGAAGATCATAGATCATAATCTCCATCAAAGGCGTACACTTGTCACGTTTGCCATTGCCAGTGTCGAGCAACATGACATCCCTCGCCTGCCTCATTCGGGTGTAGCTTGTCAAAAGATCGGTCAATGCGTTCATCAGCTGATCGAGGCCGATGGCACTTCGATCATCCGCTTCCGGGTTGACGAGAGGTTCGGCTTGATCATCTGCATTGGAGACATAGTAGCGCAAGTAGAAGGGCGTCAGAACATGAAGATGGTGGATGGCAATCTCGATGTATTCGGCAATGTTGTCGACCACGCATCGAGGGAAAGCGGCGGCAATTCTCGTGAGAGTCTGCACAGAGAGTGTCACATGATCAAGACCCCTGGTGTGATATCGCATCATATCGTATACCTACCTTGAATATCGAGTATCGGACCTTAAGCAATTCCCATGCGTGTTCTGGATTCTGAGCGAATGCTTCTCCAACGTCAACCTGGTTCAGCAGTTGACGCATGTGCTGCAGCCAAACGGGAATGACATCCTGGATGGCAGCCTCGGTTACGTCGGTAAACTCATCCTTCATGTAGTGAAGGGTGTTGATCGATTCTCGGAACAAGCCAATCGTGGCTGCCTGTACTGCAGGCGTGACCTAGAAATCGCACATTGATCAACCGCCGCCACATATTCTGCCAAGCAAAGGAGGAGGCGAAGACTTACTGTTGGACTGCTAAGCAAAGACAATAACACCGGTGCAATCTCCTTCAAGAAATCCATCAACTGCTCCTCGGGCAAGTCTTGCTGCAAGAACTCTTTCAAAACGTCGAGCGCTCCTTGGACTGCTTGAGAATTGCCCGATTGCAGAATGCTGAAAAGCGAAGGGAGGAACTCTGGGAAACTGTCAGGGTAATCCGAGTGCGCAACCAGTGAAAGAGCAAGAGCCTGCCAAAAGGGAAAGCGTTAGAAGTATCCGGCCTGTATAAAGGAGAGATATTTACCATCGCTGAACGAATCTTGGAAGACGGGTCGTTTAATCCCGAGACCAACATTTCCCTAATCGGCTTCTTGATCTCCTCGGCTGGCCAAGGTCCAACAAACTGCGGGAAAACGCCAGACCAGTACTTTTTCACATATTGACTGATGAGGACCGCTGCCGACTGTCGGACGGAGATGTCGAGCTGCTGATCCAGTGCAATCCTGCACAGACCAAGGCCACCCTCTACGCTGCAGGTCAGCAAGAATTATCGTCGCATCTCATACATACAATACACTTACCCGGTGTAGCTAGCAGCCGGTCAAGGTTCTGTTCCGCAGCAGTCCGTGTAGACGCATCGGGTGACAAGGTCGACTGCAACGTGACGTATAGTTCTTGCTGCATGTTGACCGACAATCTATCTGCTGACGGTCACTATAGGTTTGCGAGTCTCGGATATCCGCTCGGAGAGGCAAAGCGTGAGAGATGGTGGCGGCTTGAAGGGGAGACCTTTGATTTGATACGATTCGCCTCGCTACCCAGATGCTATCGTTGTTCTTGTTCAAACCGAGCTGTACAACAAAGGAAATGAAGCAGCAAATCTTGATCTTGAGGGCAATATCAACAAAATGAACCTCCACATCTGCCGGCGCCCGGGAGTCGTCGATCGCTTGGCTTTCCAGAACGAGTGGGCAGCCGCAACGTCACTTTTTATTTACGAGCACAGGTCTGGTCTGCACACAAGTAACCTGTCGAGGATTCAGCATTATCGCAACAGTAAAATCCATTGAACAGACGAAGAAACATGCCTCCCAGCAAAGTAAACGCGAAAAAAGAGGCAGGAAAGGCGAGAAAGGATGACAAGAAGGTCGGTGAGCCCTCAACCATACCCGCACCCACGACTTCTCATCCGTCTTCCACAATCTAGAATGCAGAGAAAGAAAAGGTAGAAAAAGTCAAAGCCGCCAAGGAGGATACCGAATGGGCATCAGGTGCCAAAGATAATAGCAAGAAAGAAGCCGCTCGTCAAAAAGCCGAGGAGGCTGAGCGTAAGAAGCGAGAAAAGGAAGCCCTGTTGAAGGCCGAAGAAGAGTCTTTACCATCGAAACCCAAGGCGACAGTAAAGAAGGCTGGAGCTGGTGCGGCCAAAAAGAAGGAACCTATCCGACCTGCTGGTCCTGGAGCAATCGCTGCTGGAGGAGGGATCTCCGGCATTCCGCTCGACGATGGCAAAAAATCTGGGCAGGATACGCCTGAAGAGGCAGCAGAAGTCCACCTTGCTGCCACGGGTATTGATCAAATGTTGGAGGCATTGGAGCTAGTAAACGCAAGGACGGATAAAGAAGCATTGGGTGCCAAGGTATGTGGTCTGGACAAAGGATGCTCAAGCTGGCGTACTTACAATCCACGGCGTACCCCTACCCAGGCCGGTCTGATCGAGAAACATCCGGAACGACGTTTCAAGGCGGCATTCGAGGCATATGTCGAGCGTGAAATGCCTGTACTACGGAAAGATGTAAGCTCAAACAAGCATTGGAAGATCCCGTATTACTGGAAGGCTTACGATTATCTATCCTTCAGCATCCGGGACTTCGAAAGCAACAAATGCACGATATCTTGTTCAAGCAGTTCCAAAAGGCGCCAGAGAATCCGTAAGCTGCAGGTTGCGTCTTGTTAGCTGCCCTTTGAGCTGACAAGCCTGTAATCCCGTAACAGGTTCAACCAAGTATCCATCGCTCATAACGCAACCAAGGAAGAGCGCGTACAAGCTCTGCAGCATGTCATGGCAGAGAAGGAGAAGAGGTACCAAGCTTAGACCATATCGAGACAGTTCTCGAACGGTACCGGTCTTGTAACGAGTGATCGTTACTTGATATCCGGCATACGTCCTATCAGCGAATAGATGTATTCAAGTAGAAATAAATCGCGAGCGCATAAGTGGCTGCTCCAATGAAGCGGTGACGGCAGTGCTACCACCTTGATCAATGAATCAAAAGACGTCTCCACACATGGCCAACACGCCACACACAAAACGCATTTTGCAATTAAATGACATCCATTACCCTCTACATCTGTACATAATACCATTCCGTCGAGGAACCTTGACCTTGCACAGCGTAACAAAGCGTATGTCGCGCAGGCGACCACGCGAGACTGGCAACAGTGCCTTTTGTGGGGATCCGATGCAGGGTTGTACCGGTCGCAGTCGACATCTGTCACATGTGTAGGGTTTGTCTCAGCGGAGTGAACGAGACGGTGCAGTGGGCTGGAGCAAAGGTGACTTACAATGTCGATGCAGCGATCGTCTCCCGCAGCGGCGATATACTCCCCATCCCAGCTAAATTTGACGCTCTTGACCTCCTCCCTATGACGTAAAAACCGCACTATCGTTAAACCAAACATGTATGCAAAAGCGACCTAGCCGCAAAACCCACTTACGTATACGAGTCAAAGCTGGCAACCCCAATCCATTCCTTGAAATCACAAAGATTGACCATTCCCTCACTTCCGCCGGTCGCGACGTACCGCCTCCGTGGGTCAATATCGATGCAATTCAGACATCCGGAATTGACGACTTGGCCAAACAGCCATTTCAGCATTTGCGCTTCAGGTACGGGGGCGGGCTTTGGTGCCTGCGGAGCGGGAGTTGGTGCGATGGTGACGTTGTTCACGGGTTCGGTTGGGTTGTCTTCCGTTTTTGGCGATGCTTGCGAGTCGGATGCCTGGGTCTTCTCTGTTTCAGCGGGTCCGGTTGGCTCGTCACTGGCAGGCTCCATTTCGACGTCACCCTCGGCGTCCACCGCGTCACTGTTCTTACTTGTTTCGCCTTTCTGGATATTCGCCTCAACAGCCATCTCCCCGTCCTCTTGCTCTTCTCCGTTCGAAGTCTTTCCGTCAGTTTCCTCCACTTGCTGTGTCTCCATCTCCATCTTCGTCTCGGTCTCCCCCTCGTTTACCGTGGATTCCGCGTTTTCGATTACGGGTTCACCCTGCGTATCTGTTCGCTCTTCCTCTGCTCCCCTATTCTCATTCGACCGTCGCATCGGTGCATCGTCGTCATCCTCACCCTCATCCCCTTTCTCCTGTTGCACGCCGTTTCCATCATTCATCTCAACATCGCCCTCCTCCTTTTCCCCCGTCACATCATCCCCATTCACAGTCTCCTCATGCGAGTTATCCACCCGCTTGATTGGGTATTCCCATACGTTTATCCGACCATCGTGGTTGCCAGCGTAGAGTCGTGTGCCACACGGACTGAACATGGCACCGTTCAATTCGGAAACTCGGTAATTCTTCTCTCCGAGGCGGATATCGGTTCGAATTTGCCATCCTTCGTCCTTGAGTCCCGATGGTGGCACCGTAGTCGTCGTGCCGTTGTTCGCCGTATTCGCTGCCTCTGCAGCAGCAGCCTGTGTCTGCCTAGCCAATAAAGCCCTGTACACCTCCCTCTCTTGTTCCCTCTTGCTTTTTTCCACCGATATATCCTCATCCTCGAAAACTAAATCCGTCTCCTCCTCTACGGCGCGCGGTTGCCAAGCGAACACGACGTAGTCATTGCGTTCGCGCGAGTCGAAGCAGACGATGGCGAGTTGTTTTGATGACGGGTGGAACGCGAGGAAGACGGGGTTGTGCGCGAGGTAGATGGTGGTGATTATTTGGCGCTCTGGCAATGGGAGGGAGTGGCTAAATGAGTCTTGTTACCAAGGTCGACTACACTTGTTTGAGGTGAACTTACTGGCGACATTCCATATTTCAACCTTTGGCGGCTCCACCTTGCGACTACGACTCTTCATCCCTTCTGCCATTTCTTTTCCCCACGCTTCCTCGGCCGCCTTGTCATATTCCTCACTGGCCGGTCCTTGTACCGCCACTACCTTCCCACCCGTGGCACCCGCTGACGAATCGTTGGACGCTACAGCGAGTATATCAACACGACGAGGAGAAAAGGAAAGGTTCGTGATTGGATTCGTCGACGTTGTTGTCGGTTTTGGTGTGACGGTTGTTGGATGCGGCAGTAAAGGCTCGGGCTGCGCAAGTTCGAATGCGTTGATACCTGTGACTCTCTGATACCATGCGATTGTGGCATCAGTCAAGGTCTTGCGCATGCTGGAATGAACAATCACTCACCCTCGTCCAGATCTTTACATTCCTGTCGTCACTCCCTGAAGCGATAGACGTCCCGTTGCAGCTCCATGCCAGCGCTCTAACTGTCTTTGCATGTGATCCTGCTATCACTGGCACCGGTATACCTGGAGGAATGTGCTGAAGGGAGAGGAAAGCTAGTAAGTTTCTGGTGAAACTCGCGTCTTGCTCCTTCTACCTTACCTTTTGCTGCCGTGCGGCGAATGTTGCATGATCCGGCACTGGCTTCTGTATAGGGAGTGGCTGACTCGTTGGCGGTGGTGAAGAAGGCCTCGAAGACGAGTAGAAGGACATGTTGATATGTCCTAGTTGTGGTCATAATGTTAAGGATGTTGTCTATCGTAAATAGCTGAACTTGTATTCACACTACATTACCTCCCTCGATTGGAAATTGGCCGACTCTGGCCAGGAATCATGAATCATCGATTGAAGTACTCAACTGTATAGGGAAGTCAACGATCAACTAAGAACGGTCTATCAACAACCTACTTACACTAACATCCTCCTCCTCAGGTCCCAGCCAAACTCGACAACAACTCACGGCATGCCCGCCACCCACCCTCATCATCATCATCATGTCAATCCCTACGTATACCCCACTTCAGCTCATTCCACCTCTGCCTCCAACTCCCTATGATCCAGTCCCGTTCCCTACTACACTCGCGTTCGACCCGTACGCAGACCTACTCGACGTCGGTACATCAGCAGGAACGGTTGTCACCTACTCTTCACCTCTATCCCTTACACAGCACGTCACTTACCCTGCACATGGAGCCAAGAATTTCAGCAATTTCATGGGGTTTGAAGTGGGTGAGGTCAGGGAGATTATGATGACTGAACGTGAGGTGTGCAGTCTCACACCGGGTGGTGTAGGTGGAAGAACGAGAGGAGGTATGGCACGATGGAGTGCTACGTGAGTTGGATCTTGGTGTTGATTTACGAGGCAGCGCGTTCTTACCGTTCTTACCCGTCGACAGCGACCCACAAAGGGGATTAAAGACATTCACGAGCAACCCTGTCAACTCGCATGAACTTGTCGCGGGTGGAAAGGGAATGCAGATGATGCTAGTCAATACCGCACGAGGAGAAATCGTCACTAGGGTACGTAAGCGTATACTCAGCCGGCGTACATTCATGTAAACCAACCCGTCATCCCATATGGTAGCTCGACATCTCTCAGTCCCTCAACAAGCTCATTTCCCTTCCCAAATCCATCCTCGCCCTCTCGTCACTCGGACACATCAATCTCCTTGACCCGAGGCAATCTTTCAAGGTTTCGAGCGTGATTTCCCTTGTGAGCCCGTACTTTACCGATTCGGGCGGGATGGACGTGCAGGGGAATACGGTGGTGAGATATGGCTGTAAATGGACGTGAGTAGGCTGGTCGTTGGTCCTGCTCACCACCAAAAGACGTCCGCTGAAATTAAGGGCCCCTCTCCCCTTCGCCCTCGTCAGGGCCGATCAACAAATCCTTCCCGACTCGACCATCATGTTATACGACATGCGTAATTTAAAATCCTCATCAGAGCCTACAGCGACACTAGACTTCCCTCCTGGAGCAGCATTCGTAAAGATTCATCCCATGGACCCATCCAAGCTCGTTGCTGTGAGTGCGCAGGGGCTGGTAAGAACGCTGGATATGTATGGTAGAGAAACGGGAGCCGGCAACGGGTACGACGCGGCGGGAACAGATTCCGAGGTGAGTCGACTCTTGCTGTCAAAAGAGCGTACACCACTCACAAGCAAATCTGCTATCAGCTTCCGATCAACACGTATGCCACCTCTTGCGCTTTATCTCTCCAAGGGGACTATCTAGCAATAGGCGACGCGGAAGGACAGGTACACTTGACAACCTCCCACGACATGTCCGAGTCCAGTCATTTACTGGATCAGGAATCCGGTATGCTAAAACTCCCACCTATGAATGGCTTCAGTCACGTAGGCAATAGCAACAAGGCAAATGTAGACTGGCCGGACGTGCCTGTCGAGCTGCCGCGGGTACATTGGACGGACCAGACGTGAGTCAGGATGCCCTTTTTATCGTATCATCACCTGCTTGGGTGTCTAAAATACGCACTTGTGCTCAGTCCCCTCAATATCGTCGGGATGCCGTACTACGACACGCCCCTCCTCTCCAACTTTTCCCTCGCAGAGTACGCTACGGCGTCCTCGCCCATCTTCCATCCACCAGCCAAAATCCCCACCTCGATCCTCTCCAGCATGCGTGTCTTTTCCGGCGTAGGTTATGCAGTACTACCGAAAGAAATGCAGGGCAAGCGGAACGTCGTGTGCAAGAGCTCCAAGGCGAATTTGTTGGTTGATCGGAGGGGCAAGTTTGTGCGTGGTGATGCTGCGGAAGGGGGTGCCAAGTTTGGTGGCAATAGGAGAGAAAGTGGGCCGAGGTTTAGGAGTGAGAAATCGCGGGCGGGCAATGATAGCGTCGATGATGTGAGTCTTTTCATACTGATGACCTTGATCCGCCTTGCTTTGCTGATCCAAATGGGTTTAGTCCTCCACGACACCGACACACGAGTTGACTATCGACGGGAAACCAGCTATGCCAAGACATTACCGTAAAGTGGAAATCAAATACTCCAGGTTCGGTGTCGAGGACTTTGACTTTGAGTAAGTACTTAGAACAACTCGCTCGGATTCAGGAATGCCAGCAAGCATCGACTTATCCCGAACTCTACAGGTTTTACAACAAGACGAATTATAGCGGTCTGGAAACCCACATCTCGAATTCGTATACCAACAGCCTGCTACAAGCGCTGCACTACACGTTGCCGATCAGAATCGTAGCAAAAGCTCACATTGCACAAGAGTGTGAAAAGGAATCGTGTCTTCTCTGTGAATCTGGGTTCTTGTTCAGGATGCTGGAAGACGCCAAGGGGATCAATTGTCAGGCCAGTAACTTTTCGAGAGCGTTTAGCAGTTCATCCCAAGGTACGTTGCCAATTCCCGGGAGACTTTACCCTCCAAAGCTCACTGTATGTGTGTCTTTGATATATCCTCGCTTTCTTGCAGCGAGTATGCTGGGTCTTCTCGTGTCAGAGGACAACCAGGAGAAAGTTGATTATGCGAGTCTGATACAAAAGTTCAACCGATGGTTGATGACGGCGTTCGCTTCAGAAGACACGCTCTACGCGACAGGCCTTCCGCTCGAGCGAGGTATAGAAAACCTTTCTCTACATGACGGTGACACGGCCAGCAAGGACTCCGAACGCTTGGGTTCGATTCCACCGTTGACGCAAGTGTCTGCTCTCAAGGGTGTCACCAAGACCGAGTGCATGTCTTGCCATGCTACCACACGCAAAGAGTTTCTAGCGCATGTGGTTGATCTTGTTTACCCTCGACCAGTGAGTTGGCAGCGCGAGTGGCGGGTAGGAAGAATAGCAGCCCTTCTAACCCGTCTTCCCTTTTCACTGTCTAGTCGACATCCCCTCGTAGCCAACAAAACAAGCATGCAGCCTTCTCCGAGATTGTTCAGAACTCGCTCATCCGCCACACTTCGGTCAAGAATGTCTGCTCTTCGTGCAAACGAAACGCAAACCTGATCAGCAAACGTACATTCGCTGAAAATGGCGTATTGGGACTGCCCGCTGTAATTTCTCTCAACGCAGCCATCCTCTCCAAAGAGCATCGCGACTCCTGGAAGAGCAAAGCGACTCCGTGGACTCAGCCTTCGAAACGATTCTTGCCCAAGTATCTCAAGGTCAAGGTGGACACTGAAGGGGCCCCAAAGGTCTCCGAATCTGATGCCCTGGATGTGAAGCAAGGTGATACTAGTGTTTACGGGATTCGCGTAAGCCGCAACCTATTCTGTGTAAAGCATTGGCGCTGGTCTAAAAGTGGTTCTTTGCGCTTTCTAGGCAATCATCGTTGCCATCGAACCAGATGGTGTGCAGGAGGGCCATCTGGTTGCCTTCGTACGCGGTAAGTCACAATATGCCTCTCTGAACTTAGCCCCAATTATTGATCAGTTGACGTTCGATAGTGTCTACCGATGATGAGCCTGAACCGCGATGGGTATTGTTCAATGACTTCGCTGTACGGGAAGTTTCCGAAGAGGAAGCGCTGGATTTCGATCCCGACTGGAAGGTAAGGTGATTTGCTGCTGTTCACCTGTCGTTGCCCACTAAAGGTCTCTAGTATTTCAGATCCCTGCGACTATCATGCTGGAACGCATCAACAGTCACGAATCCTTGAATCTCAACAGCTTGACCCAAAACATTGACCCCTCAATCTTGTTGCGGGATGTGTGTATCTCGAAGTGAGTGTTCAATCTGCCTCTCTTGCCGTGGGCGATAACTCACCAATAAACTCTCATTAGACGACGGGATCCTAGTATGATCAAACACGTGAACTTGCGGCCAGAAGAGATTCCAAAGCCAGGCACACTGATCGCCATTGACGCGGAGTTTGTATCCTTACAATTAGTAAGTCGTCTGTAGGATCTCGCTTCTTGCCCACTATCGCTGTTGTCACTGATTCATCTCAATTCATCCCTTCAACAGGAAGAACTCGAAATTAGATCGGACGGAACGAAGAAAGTTTTACGGCCCACCAAAATGTCGTTGGCCCGAGTGTCTGTCTTGCGGGGAGATGGTGAAGACGAGGGATCTCCATTCATCGACGACTATATCCATACCAGCGAGAAAGTAGTAGACTATCTCACCGAGTATTCTGGTATTAATGGTGTGTGCCCGGTCGTTTCTGCTTGCATGGCATCTTTCTGACCTTCATCTTGATTCCCCATTCCCCTTCGTCGAATGTATAGATGGTGATTTAGATCCTCTGGTATCACCACACACCTTGGTTCCACTGAAGACCGCCTACAAGAAACTCAGACTATGTTCGTAAAGCCATTGACGCGGTCACCTTGGCTCAAAGCTCATTTGGCTTTGTTTCTTTTTCGTAGTGGTCGATCTTGGTTGTGTCTTTATTGGACACGGTCTACCGAAAGATTTCCGGACAATTAGTACGTAGCAGATCTACAGGCTATGTCAACGAAACGGCTAATCTCTGTCTTGGATTCCTCAGATATCTTCGTGCCGCCAGAGCAAGTCGTCGACACGGTTGTTCTTTATTACGAACCTGCGCGACACAGGAAACTCTCGCTGAGATTCTTAGCATGGTTCCTGTTGAAACAAGATATCCAGCTAGCGGAACACGATTCAATTGAAGATGCCAGGTCAGCACTCCTTCTGTACAAAAAGTATCTGGACTTTATCGAAGAAGGCCGGTTCAAGGATGTCATGGAGGACATATTCGACGCTGGGAAGCGACTGGTAAGTCAAGACAATGAATATGCTTACGGCGGACTCACTAGTTGCTGATGCTTCTGCGGATGCAAAGGGGTTCAAACCGCCTCAATCAACAGGCGTAACCAGTGTGACAAACTCGCCACTTCCTTCCGCGCCATCAACTCCGGATATCGCTGAAGCCCGCCTCGCAAGTAATACACTATATCCTGGCAATCCGTCTGTGCGAGGTCCAGGGACAAATCTTGCGAGCAGTCAAAGTCAAGCTCAGATTAGTGCCTCACCGCAAAGGCACGGGCGTTTAGCCACAGGATGGTCAAGCAACAATATGAATCAGCCACAGAGCAACAGGCGACCCAATCACATGTCGCAAAATGGCAACGGTTTGGCTATGGGAGCATCAGGACAGCCTGTGGCTCCAACAGCTCGAAGGTGGCGGTGAAGACCAAAACCTGAAGGCGTCATCGTTGTAGATAGGCTACTTTATGCTTGACGCATACAATCATTCGGCTCCAAGCCAAATCCATCTTGTACTGTACCTTGTGCGTAACAGAAAGATAGAATCCGCATTGCAAAGTCTCTGGTTACATTCGGCAGATGTCAAGGCTGACATAGCGACATGTAATAAGATTACCAAAAAGATACAACATGGCATAATGGTTATTCTCCATCTTCCTTTGCAACTTCTGCGTAAGACGGCTTCGTATCTTCCCCCTTTGTATGGTGCTCATCCGTAGAGTCATTTTTCTCCTCTTTCTGCTCATGCTCGGCATCAACTTTCTTTGCAGCTTGTGAGTCTCGTCTCCGCTCAGCCTTGCTTTTACGGCCCTTTTGATCAGACTCGATGGTCGTCTTCTCTTTCTGTTCGTGAGATGATGAATCATCGGTCGCGCCCGTACCGCTTCGCGACTCTACGGCATGATCTAGAGTGATGCCCGTCTTGGGTGGCGTTTTGCCTAATGGTGATCCCGGTAGGGAAGGAGGTTGCGCTTTCTTGATTTCAATCTTACTCCGAGAGGCGGGTCGGTCTTCAGCGTGCGTGGAACTTGAGCTGGTTGCAGGCTTTGTCGGTGCCGATGGAGTTCCGGCTTTCTGTGCCTCTGGAGCATGGGCAACATCGGTGTCCTCCAGTTCCACTGTCGTTGTCGCTGTGGTTGGCTCAGTCTTCGCCTGACGCGGAAAGATGCTGGATAGCGAAGGATTGGGACTCGAGATCAGTCCGCTGACAGTCGCTGAGCCGGATGACTGCGCAACGGTTGGCGTAGAAGCATTGGATCGATTCATCGGCGGTGACTTCATAGCACCGCCAGAGTACGTAGCGGATTTCGATAATTTCGGCGAGGGCTTGAAGCGTGATTGTGGACTAGTAGACAACGACCTTACGAGTGAAGCGGCGGCAGTCAGTGGAGGAGAACCGGGCAGTTCCTCGTCGTCATCGGCGATAGCTGATCCGCTCGTCTCCGATGACGTGTTTCCGGTCACCTCGGAAACGCCTTGACCAGGAGGAACATCGTTGGGAACCGGTGCCGCTTGATCGTCGTCCTTGTTGAGAAGACGGTAACCTTCAATCTCTTCCTTGGAATTTTTATCTTTTGAGGGACTCTCGGTCTCCACTATGTCTATAGCTGCGTTCTGTTCGTGATGTTCCTCTGCGTCTCCTGACGGCAAATGACCCGTCTGCTCTTCGCGCTCTTGCTCTTGTCGAGGCGATAACGATGGCTCTTGTTCTTCCGGTTGCTGTTCTTGTTCTTGTTGCTCCGCTTGGGGCTCAAAGTCTTTTGAGACACCCAACATCTCCCGTAACAACCTATTCTCCTCCTCCAGTCTAATTATCTCGCCTTCTCTCTCGATACTCCAATCTAGTCGAGCCATACTCTTACCCGCATAGCCTCCGGACACACCTTGATCCCCTAGCCAGCGGTTTTGCGCCACTGTCCCGGTACGTGGTCGGTTGATCGGTGATGATGTCGGTATATTTTGGATATCGGCGAGCACGTCAGCGAGGCTATAAGGTTTCTCGACGCTTGTCACCGGCATGTCGAATCCCGGATGGTCAAACTCTTCATCTTCTCCGTTGACAGTACGAAGGGCTGCACGAATCAGGGTACTGAGCCTTTGAAGCAAAGTGGAAAGGGTGGTCGAGTCGTGCAGAGCGGACGTGGAATGAGTTGTCTGAATCTGCTGCAGTAATGATGTATAGTACTGATGGAGCGTCAACTCGTGTTGCGTTGCAGCGTGCTAATTTCGAAGCGGCAAATGCATTTCCATGGTCAGTACAATCCTGTGGATAACTGGCTCGGAAATCTTACGCAGACACCCCTAAACTTGCTCATCACGCCTTCCAGCGTCTGTTCGTACTCTTTCAGTAACAAATTCAGCTGCTTGTTTTCGTATGCAAGGTTCTGGTTTTCAAGAACGAGATGCGAAGCAAATCGTTCTAATTCTGATGAAAATTGCTCTGTAATTGTAGAACAAGATCATGTCAGATTGCCAGGAAGTCGAGAGGCGGAATTGCGTGGATACTGAGAAGACTTACCATCTGTAATATCGATATTAAACCTTCGCAAAGGAAATCCAACTCCACTGTGCACGGCTTGACCCTACAGAAGTCGAATTAACGGACGAGAACTTGATTGCATTGGGTGACGTGTTACGTACTTTAATGTCCGTAGCTTGGACCTTCAAGGCTTCCGTCAACGCCCGGTTTGCTGTCAGTTGCTCTGTGCACACGATCCGAAATTCAGTAACAGCATCATCACATACGAAGTCACGTTCGCACACCTGACAGCTGATTGACGAGCTCCCACAAGTGCGCAACATCTTGATCCATCGTGGTGTGGAACGAGAGCGATGGAAATACTGGAAAGCGCTGGTCTTCTTTTAATTTGAGGTGTGCCAGAAGACCAGGTATACGGAATAGATCTAACGATTTCGCAAGCAAGAAATGATCGTCGTCGAGGATAGTAACAGATAGATGTTACCCCTACCTTTGAAGTCGAGGAAAGTGATATTGATGATGTAGTGTGTACTTGTAGGCTTCTTGCGCGCTAGTGCGATCGCTCTTCTGCAGGTCTTTTGCAAGAACAAGCGACCGAGTTTTCTTAGAACAACCTGGCTGGTAGCAGCTCTGGTAGCTAGCTGGATGTTTGATCTTCCTGCCTTTCCCCAGATTAGACGTGATGTGCACCATAGCAGAAGATCATTTATGAGGGATAATAAACTTTGCGGTCTCAGTAACGAGTATCCTACCGAATGTTAGATTCTTGAAGTTCTCTGAATCGATAACTTTCAAATTGCCGCTATTAATGTTCCCCGAACCTCCAGAAACCTCGACTGCTACGTCCCAAGATGCTTTATTCTGCTTTCTACAACGCAACCCTAGGAAGAAGAAGAATCTCTTGCTGCATACCTGAAGGGGAACAGTTCTCCTGATGGCGACAGTAACGATATCCATCGCTAATACGTTACAAGACGCTGACGGTTCACTCGTTGTTCGTTGATGTCGCGATCAGCTCCTTTGGAGCCAGTCGCCAGCGTGTCGTCTACGACAATATCTACTACGCCGTTGGAATTGCACCCAGTTCCTATGATCATCACGTTCATCGCGCTTCGAATGTTTGGACGATCACATTCGAGTATCGCACAGGATGTGTCTTTGGTCCCCTTGACACTGCAGTCATCTCCGAGACAAGAAACCATGATGGCAGGACGGCCGGTCTGCAAGCCACTATATCAAAGCAGTTCATCTGTACCGTAGCCCAAACCATGATAGTCGATGGTCGTCCTTCTTCACTGCTCCCTCTTATAGACTCTACTAGATTTGGCTCCGCAGTCGAACGCCGACTTGCCGCATTGCCGCTTACCAGCTCGGAGTTGGCTGGAATGAACTGAAAGCTTCTCGTGAAGATATATATATACTGGCAGCAGCTACTGCTACCCAGGGCGACGTCCGTTGAAGTGGGTTATGCACCTGGACAAGCGACAACGCTGAAGCAGCAGATTATCAACTGAACAAGATCGACAAAAATGACGGCCGACGTTTCTCCCCTGTTCCTTGGGCTCGACTGCTCGACCCAAGCCCTCAAAGCCGTCCTGACGACCTCGTCTCTTCGCGTGATTAGCGAGTATCGGGTCGACTTTAGCAAGGATATGCCACAGTACGGAACAAAGAGCGGCGTTTTGGTCGACGAGAAGGATGGAAGTATCATGGCGCCTGTCAAGATGTATGTTGAAGCGATGGACAAGGTCCTCGATGGGTTAAAGCAGCAGTGAGTAAACCCAAATAGCGTAATATAGAAAGCGAATTCTGAAAAGATCTTTGATATGGACGGACAACAGGAACGTTGAATTTTCAAGAATAAAAGCCATTTCCGGCGCAGCGGCTCAACATTCCATCATTCTCCTCACATCCGAGTTCACAAAAACCATCAGCGCGTCCAATCTCGATGCCAAACGTTCTCTACATGAACAGTTCGATGCAGAAAAGGTCTTGTCTATACCTTTTGCAACAAATTGGCAAGATTCTACTACCGGGCAACAATGCAGGGAGATGGAGCAGGATGTACACGCTGCGCAAGGTCAAGATGGAGAATCTCCAGCAATGACAATGGCCAAAATCACCGGTTCATCAGCGCATGAACGATTTTCCGGACCTCAAGCGAAAAAGATTTTCCAGAAATCAGACACCACATGGAAGCGGACGGAACACGTCTGTCTTCTCAGTAGTTTTTTGACGACTCTACTATGTGCCGACGGACAAGTGCGAGGGCCGGACGAAGCGGATGCGAGTGGGATGAATTTGTGGGACTTGTCGGAAACTTCGGGCAGATGCTGGAACAAAGCACTGCTCAAGAGCGTTGTCGGTGGTAATGAGGGAGAGGCTGAAAGACTGCAACATATGCTAGGCGAAGTTGAGCAGGATCCTCGAGTCTCGGCGGGCACCGTAGGGGACTGGTTCAAGCAGCGATATGGATTCCCAGAAGGTACGTGGAACTTGTTACAGAGAGGTCCACCAGTTTGCTAATGCTAGTGTGTAACGTAGATTGCCAAGTGGCCTATCTCACCGGGGACAATCCAGCGACTCTGCTGTCCTTTGCCCTTGAAGCGTGAGCTCTCGTGTCCTCGTGCGCCGTACGGTCCTGTACTGACGTGGTACCGTTACGCCTCGCAGCGGAGATGCCATTGTTTCCCTGGGAACATCAGATACCGTCTT
This sequence comes from Naganishia onofrii, assembly GCA_030039215.1. Taxonomy (NCBI): domain Eukaryota; kingdom Fungi; phylum Basidiomycota; class Tremellomycetes; order Filobasidiales; family Filobasidiaceae; genus Naganishia; species Naganishia onofrii. Next base: position 839,821 of record JASBWV010000005.1, read on the forward strand.
ACTGGCCACGGAGTTCTATCAGCCACATCCCAACTACCACGTCTTTCCTCATCCAGCTGGTGATAGCAATGACGGCACGAAACGTTATATGGGCATGTAAGTTGCATCACGCGGTCGAGAGTTCGTGCATCCACTGACGCTGACTCATTTCAGGCTGTGTTACAAGAACGGATCGCTCGCGCGAGAACACGTCAGGGACCAGTTGCCTGGTGCGACGCCGAGCTGGGAAACGTTCAACGAAGCTGTGACTGCAGAATCAGTGCCTCGACTTGCTCAAGCCGAGAGCAGCTTTACCTTTGGCTTCTACTACCCGAAACACGAAATTATTCCACGAGGCGTACATGGATTCTATCACGTCAAACAAGACCAGCAAGGCCAATTCACAATCGCAGAGGCTAGTGACGTGAAGCAGGCCAATGAGACAATACATTGGTCCGCCGCCGATGCGCGTCGTATTCTCGAATCACAATTCCTTAGCTTCAAGTCGCGCATCCAACAGCTGTTACCGGAAGAATCTCGACAGCGCGGACTCAAGCGGATATATGTTGCCGGAGGGGCTTCAGCAAACCCTGTCATCGTGCAGCTTTTGTCAACCATTCTCAACGGCCCGGTTTACACTACATCTGACGGCACGACACAAGGATGTGCGGTCGGCGGCGCATACCGTGCTGCCTGGTCATGGCATTGCTTGCAAGGAAAAGCCAACGGATCAGCACAATTAGGATTTGGCGACTTTGTCAACGAGATGACGGGCCAGTCGAAGGGAGGAGTGTCTTTGGCTGAGGGCAAGGTGCTGGCCAGGCCGGATGCCGAGCAAGCAAAGCAGTATGACGAACTTTTGCCGTCGTGGCAAAAGGCGGAACAGCTGGTGATTGCACACTGTCGGACCAATTAGGCCAGGCGAATGCGACGGTGAGGAGGTATGGTAGAGGGAGCGCGGCGGAACAGGAATACCACGCTGGCGGTTACATACTTGTATACGGGCTAGATACAGCATAGACATGAGCATACATTGTACTACATAGTCTAGATCCTATAGGAAAGGTACAGCAGACCTGCAGACAGCAGCAAGGGTGCGCATTCTCTGCGCACTACTGCGCACTGAATTGAAGTGAAAAATGAAAATATATGGACCATTTTCGGCTTGTGCTATCTGACGATGAACGATGACGAATCTATCTGTCATCTGTCTCTGTTAAGCTCTCTGTTATGTCACCCTACCCAACTGCCACCAACTGCTTACTTGACGCCGCATACGGTAGAAACGGCGAATCACTCCTCAGCTAGATGCAATCTACCTCGCTTCATTTACTATCTTACCCGCAACATGGATTCCGTGGACCGAAAACCCCAGTTGGAACCGGCTGATCTCAAGCCCAAATTGGAACCAGAGGACCGCAAACCTAAGGTGGAAGCTATAGATAACAAGCCAAACATCCGTCCAGCACCACCTTTGCAGGACAAGGCCGATGTGTGGATGGAAGTTGTGATGATCTTACAAGGTGACCAGGCATATCGGTCTATATCGCATCTGGCTGTAGCCTCAAGAAACGTCAACTCCGTAGTTCAGCCACGTCTCAAGAAGATAAAGAAGAAGATAGTCCTGGATTTAGATGCTGTGATGCGAACATCCGAGGCGAAGTGGAAGGATATCGAGTACGTTAACGCTCCCTCACGCTCGTCCGACCCACCGTGAAGTGACAATGTTGTATCTGCGTTGGCTTTCTCAATTATCGAATGCACAGAGCTGAGCCGCATGCCGTATGACATCTATGACACCGACGATCAGATCTCGACCCGAGTCAGGAAAATACAGAGTCTGCTCAGACCTTTCATGCTCGCATACCGCGGACACCCACACTCGACCGTCATGAAATTGCGAGACCGCTTCTTCCCGGTGACCCCGATTCTAAGGATCATGGAGGATTCGTCATCTCACATTCTACGGGATATTGAAGCTTCCTCCTTGGAAGCCCGAGAACGACTATGGACCGAGGATTACTTCATCTCGGCCATCAATGCCGTCGTTCGAAACACTCGCCATGGTGTTCCTCTTAGTGTTCGCTATGTTCTACACGGGTCCTATCAGTCGACACTGCTAGAATCGAAGGGCCGCCAACAGCAGCTATACCTTTCCGCAACAACCATAGAAGGCGACGAGGTACGCAGGGAGATGCATGACGAATTTCTGGACGAGAATTTCCAGGATGAGACCCTAATACACTTGGTGCATGCGCCCTGCCTTCGCATGCGCTCAATGACTTACGTGCCCATCTGTGGAGTAACAGAATGACTCTATTACCCTACCTGCCAGAATGAAGTTTGACCGGATTGTAATCGACTATTACATTCAGCTTTTCAGAACCGAGCCGGGTTGCCTTTTCGCCGCTTCTGCCACTGATTACCCGGAAGGTTACAGAGCGCTTTCCCGGGCCGTCGATCAACTCGCTGAACGACATCTGGATGGCAAAACTCGTGGCCCACTCCTCAACTTTCGGTTCTTTGTCGTGCAACACGGAAAATGGCAGGATCGGAGAGATATGGTCCCTGTATACAGCACTGTTTGCGGTATGCAGGTAGAACCAAATGGGAAAGCAACGTTGAACGTGCTGGAAAGGACTTTAGATCGCGACTTTACCATGTGCATCGTGAACGGCGGTTGTAGGCGCTGTAGAGCGGCGTGAGTCCTGTAGTACAAGACATGCAGTGTGTGGGTGAAGGCTTTGTAGAGTAGCGCAGATCCCTGTGCTACGAGGATGCAATTCTCAAGGTTGGAATATTGACATATCATACCTCTAATCGACATCCACGAAACCCACTAGTCTCCAGCTCGTTTCATTAATTAAAGGTTTCTGCCGGGAACAAGAAGTTCAGTGCAAGTCAAGCATCATTGCATCACATGGCTTGCTCGTTGCAATCGACCCGATATCCATGTGAACGCATTCGAAGTCTAGCCATGCATAGGGTATACTCGATTGACAAACAAGAATTATATACGGATTAAGCGGACGCAGCCCCATCTATCAAGCCTTCGTTCACAAACTTGACCTCATCCCCGCTGTTAGGTCCGTCCCGCTAATAAAAGACACCCTGCCATCAATCCCGCCAGTCCGATATTCGTACCTAAACTGCCCCATATCTCCGGCACCTTCCGCCGTCCATCGCTCGTGGCAGCTGCAGTCGATCCAGCACCACCACTCGCTCCATTTGTTTGTGCAGAGCCTGACGCTCCCGCCGACCGCGTATTCGTAGGCGATCCTGTATCAGACAGACCCGCCGACCCGCTAAGCGACGCCGTCACCACAGGTACACTGTTAACGCTATATATGAGCGGGTTGGCGAGACCGTTTGACTGTACTTGACCCAATGTGGGAACGGCACCGGTGGTCACGAAAGCGTATGGAGGGGTGGTGTGGGACGGGTCGGGAAGCAAGGCGTTGGGAAGTACTGTGGCGATAGTACTCGTGATGAGACTTGAGATTTCTGCAACGTTCTGGACGGATGTCGGGGTCGGATCGGAGAGGTTGCGTGAGACTGTGGAGGTTGGAACGATCGTGCTCGTATTGCCGGCGACACTCGAAGCGGATGAATTCGCGGCGGCGGGTGCAGGCAATGGTAAGAACCCCAGCAACGGCGGCTGCACTCCGTTAATCCCATACGAGAATATACTGTAAACCTTCCTCAACACAGGAGTCCCCAGCTGCCAATCTACCCCGTCCGCACTAGGAGGCGCAACAACCGGCCAAGCCAAACACATGCTCGATCCACCACCTACACGCGCGTACATCCATTCGGACGGTTGAAGCTCCACAAGCGTCTTTCGGCCGAGGAGGAACGTCATTGTGGCGCGTGTGGAACAAGGCACGGCCCATTGCCCATCAGAAACTTGTCGAGCGTCCTTGATCTGGGCAAAGAGGGAAATGACGGCTTGTTGTGGTGCGTAGATCCCGTTTGTACCAATGTCGAGGAGTGCGATGGGTTGCTCGATACCGGTGAAGGAAGAGTTGTATGTCGGGTTGAGAGAGAGAGCGGTACCATTCAGGCTGACGCCAAGAAGAGGAATTGACCAGTAGAGGTAGGCCTCGTCTTCCAGGGATGAGAGATCAAAGTTTCCGCTGTTGCTTCCTTCGGCTGTAGAGTTGACTGCTGTAAAAGTGGTCGCACGGCCAAAAGGTACCACCTCGACCCAATCAACATCATCGACCGTTCTCCCTGCAAACGAGCTATTGCTCGAGGTGGCGGAAACGTACGCACTCGAGACGCCTCCCCAGGTAATAGAGGCTGCATCGTTGGCGGTCGTATATGGAGCCGAGGTGTTTGCGAGTGCGATGGAGAATAAGGAGTAAGCGAGATGCGGGGAAGAAGAGATCGATGGGTGACCGAAGAGGGATTCGAGGAGTGGAGGGTAGTATTTTGTTTCCTCCGCGGCGGCTGTGGCTCGACGCGCAAGGGAGGTTGAAGTCGTTGTGGGAAAGGTAGTTGGTATTGACGTGAGAGGTGTGATGGTTTCGATTGGAAGGATCGAGAAGAAGAACTCTGTGGTCGAGGTTGACTCGGCTATCGTGCTCGGTGTTAGGGAAGACTGTGATGTATGTCCTCCTCTAATCGCAGTCGTCGTAGTAGTCGCACTTGGCTCATCCGTCATATTTTCGAGCGAAGCACGTAAGAGCGCACTCAATCTTGGAAACCCGAGCCCTACTATTCCACTGACACCGAGTGCGGCGAAATCTAGCGTCGTTTGATTGACGATCCCTATCACCTGCTGCGGCATCGTGACCTGTCCACCGCTCGAGGTACCGGGAATCGTAAGGCTCTCGAGGCCAAGGAATCCACTCGCTCGAGACCCATCCGAGTATGTGAGGTTGAAACCAGTGGTGTTGCGGTTGACAGAGGAGAATGAGCTGCTTCGGCCCGGGTGGTATAGCGGCGTCGTTGATCCGAGGTCCGGGCACGAGGACGATGTGCAGAGCGATGAAGCGACGAGGAGGTCCGAGGAGGCCGTATCCAGCTGAAAAGGGTAAGTGGTGGGCGGATTGCCGAGGGTCAAGTTGACAATGTAGACGCTGTATGGGGCAAGGTCAACAGGGGAATGGCGCGCCGGGTTACAGGAGACTCACTTTGCTTCAGTTGTCAAATGCTGTATTATTCCCGTCTCGTTGCCTAGCGGCGCTCTTTTCCTTGCCCTATACGCATCTCGCTTGTTATGGCTACGTACCACTGGCCAATCCTGTCCTTCATCAAAGACAACGAGCTGTGGAATGCTTGTGGTACGTCTTCTTTCCTCTGTTGTTTGTGGACGACGGGGAATCAAGCGGACGTCCGGCGAGCTCGAAGTCGATGGCGATGCTGCGTGTACTGGTATCAGTGCTAGGGCACATGCGGCTGCGATGGATATCGTATGCATGGTAGTGATGGTATGGTGGTCAAGTCGAGTTCTCCAGTTCAGAGGTTGTTTGGGAATATAAAATTAATAATACTGTATGATAATAAGATACTCGCGACAACCAAACAACCTTCTTCATTCTAAGCACCGCTTCACGGAATCAAAAGTCGCTTCCATCGGCGATTAATTTGCTTCCGAACATTGACGGAATTATTATTGGCAAGATCCAACAAGAAGTCAACAAGATCACTAAATTCAACGAGCACTAGAGATGGCTACGACTACATCAGAGACTATGCAATTGGCGGCGAGGAATTCTTCTGATATCCGTCTTCGGCATTCACGCCTTGCGTCATGACTGATGAAAAGCTACCCTAGAGAATCGGACAATTCTCCTGCCCTCAAGTCGTTCTGCGCAGTCATGGATGATCACTGAACTCTCATCGCTCAGTAACAGACGTAGACAGCTCGCCAAAGGCGAGCGTTTGCTTCCAAAGGATGAAGCGGCGAAGCCAAAGACGCACCTTATAGAGTTCCCTGACCTTGCCGCTGCTTTACACAGGGAAAATATCAAGGCTTTGCAGACTCCAGACGGAGTTGCAGCAATCTGTAATATGTATTTGCGAGAACGTCTCGAAAATGTCTTCTCTTCACAAGTATGTACCTCCGTTTGATCGCTTCGATGTCTATAACATTATACGTGTCTCCTAGCACAAACTTGCTGGACTTTCACCGACCGCCCTTGGTGTGGCGTCCGTAACTCGCGTCAAGAAGATCAAAAACATTGGTTACAAGACCTACACCGTCTTCATATGCTTCATGATATTCGCCATGTTCTGGTCTGCGGCGATCCTCCCTGAGCTGCCCGGCTTGTCACTCGATCAGGATCGACGAAATCTTCCACGATACAACCTCTACGGAAGACGAGATAAGGCGACAGATGATTGCAAGGCAGATCATCGGTCTTGACAAACTGCAAGCACAAGCAGAAATCGAGCATCATTAAGATGCGGCAGGCGAGAAGCCTGTGTAGATAGGTCTTAATCCTGATTGTATGAGCATACAGGCACATTCAGGCTCATGCACAGATTCGCAAAGATAGTATCCACGGCCTGCTGTATGCATCATGTGGTGAGCCAGTCGAGCGCATTGAGCGAACTTCGTGATCGCGCCGCGACTCCAGTTTGTTCGCTCTGGAGAACGGACAATTCCCCTCTAAGTACAAGCACCCGTAAACAGGAGCCAACCGGAATGTCCCTCCGAATGGAACAGGGCTCATATGAACATGACAGAAACCAGCAATAATCCTATTTTCCTACCTCCCGAGTTTACGGACACAGGACGCAACAACGCAAAGGCAGGTCGCACGCGCGCTAGAAGAATGGTGCGCCCGCTAGCAGAACGGGGCTACTGCTTATGGCAAGTCCCATCAACCGCACATACTGTTTTGAATGTCTCCTCATCATCATTATTCTCAGAAAGCTACTTCGCAACCCAACGATGTCCATTCGCCATCGAATCGATGGAAGGTCTATTCGTCGAAGGCCATCTAGGGGAGGGCTCTGCCTCTTTTACGAACATGAATAGCTCCAACAACCGCGACAGCGAAGTCGAGGACTTGCAATCATCACCTCCTAAAGCCAGTTCGAGCAAGCCGAAATCGAGCGACAAAGCAGCAAGGACGCCGTCTTCAGCCATGCAACAAACAGAAGCGGTCTCCAGGCCGCAGACGTGGAAGGATAAACCGGGAATGGCCAAGAAACGAAAGACCACAAAGAAACGTCAGTATTGGGAAATCATCGAGGTTGATGATGACGATGATGCCTCATCCGAGGAAGGGGGATTCGGTCTTCGGAACGGCATGAGTGGAAGTCAAGCCAAAAAGAGTGAAGCGAATGGCTCGAAGCGAGTTCCAATCAGCTATGTCGACTCTTCCGACGCGGACCCAGAATCAGAATCTGCGGTCGAAACGGACGAAGGGGACTACGGGGAGCCCAGCAAGAGCGTCAGAACCAAAGCAAAGGGCAAGAGCAAGACCAAGAAAGCTCAAGAGGTGGTCCCTACGCCTTTGCCTAAAAGCCAGAAAGGTAAAGAGAAGCAGCAGAAAAAGAAGAGAAAGAAGAAGAAGGGAAAGACAGGGGATGGTAAAGAGCAATCTCAAGAGGCCGAAATCAAAGACCTTTCGCTCTCCTCCATGGACAATCAGATATGGACTATTGGTGAGTGCATAGTAGCACAATGACGACACATCTACTGATTGAATGGGTAGATGGCATCTTGTCGGCCGAGTACAAATTCGATGAGGCTACGCGCAGGAAATGCTGGCTATACACGATCAAATGGCACGGTTATACCATCGAACAGACCGCAGACGAAGCTCCTATTCCGGCCGAGTACTTCGGCGACGGCAAAATTATCGACGACTTTTGGCAAGGCGTGGGTCCCGGTCTCGACATGTCTTGCACGGCGAAAACTGAAAACGGCAGCACCGTACTTGAACCGAGAGGAAGAACAGGCGACAGATATGTGGCATCACCTCGCACGTTAGGTCAGTATACAGACCGTCACGCTATTTCTCGTTTGGATTCCTTTGGCTGAACTCCTTGATATCTGACCTCTTATAGTCAAGTGGCACATCTCAGCCTACCGTAAATACAAAAAAGAAAGCTTACGGTTCGTCCAGCGTCTAAACAGCCTGGAAAAACGCGTGGACAATGGAGCGGCGATCAGCAAGAAAATGTCTAAACAGCTCGGCATATTGAACAAGGGAAAAGAGGAGCTCAAGGCGCACATAGCAGATACGCGGCGCGAGATCGATATCAACGAACGAGCGATTCGTGCAAATGGGTCGCCTTTCGAACTGGAGGATGTCATGGACGATCTCAGCGATTCTGACATCGACACCGATTACGCTCTCGGAATTGCAGCTTCAACGGACGAAGAAGACAGAGGTCACCCTCCACCTCCACCTCCGGTCCGCAATCCGTCTCCCCAAAAGTTCAAACGCAAAGCCCAAGTAGGATCCTCCGAGTCCGAGGACGAGCCCGTCGCGCCGGTTCGACCCACAATCAAGCCTAAGGTGAAATCTAAGGTTGCGCAGGAAACGTCCAGTGGCATCAAGCTCAAGCTTCCCAAACTGCAACGTCCTCAGGAACACAAGCTGCCAAAGGAAAGCAAACAGGCTCCCCTGCCTGTCAAGTCTCCTGGACAGACCCGGCCAAAGCTCCCCGATGCACAACCACCCAAACCTAGTAGCCCTGTGAAAGAGCAGCCGAAGCAGAACCTTCCTTCGGTCACCCCGAAGAATTCCTCTCAACATGGTGAACGCAGCGCGAATGACATGCGACCGAAAGCGCGAAAGCGTGCCAAAGCAATCGATAGCGATTCTCAACGGACCGCTCTGGGCCAAATATCTGTGAGGTCAATTATCGAGGCGAGAAATCCTTCTCCGAAGTTGTCGAGGTCTACGCCTCCAAACGTTCCATCGCCTCTTCCGAAAGAGACGGAGCCCTCCGCACCTTCCGATGAAGCTACAAAGCGGGCAGATGTATTCAATTCTCCACGCATCGAATCGGCTCCGTTGTTCCTGGAAGAACCGGAGACAGCCCAGTCAAACAGAAGACGTGGGCAGTGGGCGTTTGGCGCAGACACTCCCAGCCCCGCAGCAGCTAGAACCGACAAGGATCGATTTGGCATCACGGAACATGGCAATGGAACTCCGGCTGCCACGCCTTCCGTTGGCCCTGTGCAGAACGGTGTTCAAACGCACACTTCGATACAGAGCAACGCTCCGTCATCATCTGAGGCGGCTGATGGAAAAGGTACTGTGACAAACCCCAAATCTCGGACGCCACCGCCACCCGCAATTGTGCCTTTCGTGAAGCCAGAGCCACAGTCACCAGGAGATCACAACTATTCGGGAAGTGAAGGTGAAGTCGAGCATGACCTTGGCTTGGATGCAGAACTGAACTATCCTGGAATGTAAGGCATATTGGAAAGCATAATTTCGAATCCACTGACTAATGCAATCTCTTGTCGTTGAATAGCCCGGATGCTGTAGTCGTCCGAGACGATCATCGGCCGAGACGGCCGCCAGAAACGGCCGGCATCACGCTTCATCTTCGATTCAACTCGCCACACATCGGACAAAGGAACATCGGCAAAGTCAAACTAGAAAACATCAGTGACCCGCAGCGTCTCGGACACCCTTTGGCAATGTTTGAATCGTTGTTCCTAGGCGGCGAAAAAGAGCTTCTCATCACCCAAACGATTACAGATGCTGCCAGATTTTTGGGCGGACAAAAGGTGAACCAGTTCGCACGGATTCGACCCGAAAACCCGGAGAGCACACGGGAGATCAACAAGTTGACAATGCTCTTCCAAAGCACGAGACAGCCAGTAAGTAGACAACGTAGGTGTTGAGTTAATACTGCATTGGACTGACACGTCCGCTTGATAGGTTGGCGTTGTCCGCGTGCGCAGCGACTTGCTTGTCCTCGTCTACTCCTCCAAAAGCATCCCTAGTTCCATGCTGAACACTCCTAGAGCGATTCAAAGCTCCGGCGGTTTCACACTCGCAGCAGTGTTCCCTAACAGGGATTTGAATATGCAGGTCAATCCGGGTGTACGGCCACCTTCCGCTCTGCCGCCGCCGTCGTTGACAATTCCCAACCAATCAAGTGGTGCCAACGAAGTCCACAGTGCCGGAGGACCTGCTCAAACCGCCACGGCGAGAATGATACCATCGTTAACCGCTTCGTTGACTGGTCAAAGTACGCCTGGTCTCACATCTGGGTTCGGCAGGTCGCTCCTCGGACCAGGCCCAACACGACCTGGGCAAGCGCGTGACCTGCAGCCAGCCAGCAGAGCCGACCCGAGTATCACTGCCGACAAGAGGTTGCCTTCCGACTTCCATCATGACGCGGGAGTGGATCTAGGGTTGGACATGGATATGGATGAGGACATAGAAGTGGAGAAGACATTGCCGTTGGACTCCAACGTGGACAATGACGTTGATCTGGGCCTGGACATGGATATGAATATGGACGTGGACATGGACGCGTCGTTGGACCCGGATATCAACCTCGATTCCAAACAGAATCTGACTACTTTGATACCGACTCCGAACCCCGCCTTATCCGTCAGAGCTGTCGAACCTGTCAACCTTACGCCCATGATGCGGATGGAGACGAACGCAGAAGCTTCACAACAACCTGCTGTGATTAATACAGCCCAACCGCCATCATCGTCTGAAGCAGCCATGCGCTCACCTGTGCAACAGCGGGACAGCCCTCCTATACAGCGTTCTCCACGTCAAACAGCCTTACCGAAAGCAGCTCCTGAGACGATGCCTATTCCAATGCAGCAGATCATTGCCCAGCCATCAACCTCACGGTTGACCTCTCCGCCACATCAGTCGGAAGGAAACGAGCACGTACTCGAACGACCTCGTTCTCGCAGCCCGCCAGCTGCTGAGACTATTACCAAGGCACCGGCGATGTCTCCCAAGCCGAAGATAACGGAAGAGGCACTTCCATCCCCTGTCAGAGTACCTTCTCCGCCACTCACTTTGGATGGGTCTGTGGACAACGATGCACAAGCACTGAAGAGCACCGAAAAGGCGTCCACACCTCCTGTCAATGCGTCTCCCCCACGACTCACGTCTGAGGAGTCCATGGAGGAGATTGATGTACAGCCGTCTACGACCATCGAAAAGGCATCCACACCTCCCGTTATTGGAAGTCTGTCTCCGCCGATCACGTCAGAATATTCCACGAAGGGGACTGATGTACAGGCATGTCTCCCTGTTACCTCCCATCCGTCATTGCCGGAACCAGCGCAAGATGATATCGCACCGGCGTCTCTTACCATAGAAAGAGGTGTCAGCGCTCAATCAAAGGGAGTGGTGTCGGCTGAGGAGGAGTTGGCTTCGATTCTCGACCATCCCATGCAGGAAGACACGATTGTTTTGAACGCACCCTCTCGGGCAAGAACTCCAGAACCGGCGGAGATTGTGCGTCTTGATGTCCAGGACATCGATATAAAGCAATCAAAAGGGATTGCACGTCCTGTCTCTCCGCCCGCGCCAAACGTGCTATCACCAGCGAACGCTGCCCACTCACTACCACCACCACCACCGATTGCAGTTGTACCTGGCCCTCCTGCTTCTCCCGGTCCTGCTGCGCCTCCTTCGCCTCCTATACTTCCAGGTCCTGCTCCACCGTCTGCATCGCCGCCACCGCTACCAGACTCATCGCTACCCCAAGAGATCCCTGCTCCGGTTTTCGCGACCAAATCACCGTCATCTAGGTCCCGTGCAATCTCTCCAATCAATTCGTTGCCGACTACTCCACCTGTTCCTCCTGGTGGTGGAAAGCTGAAGCTGGAAGTCGTGATTGATCAAGCGGAATTCGAGAATTCCAAAGATGGATATTTCCGATGGCTTACAGCACGCCACAACCCCGACGACATTCACCCGAATCCCTTGCTTGCAACTTTTGGATTCACCAAATCATTCGGCAATCATCTATTGAACAAAAGATGCGTCATCACCACCAACTTTGCAAAGGACGAATTAAAACAGCTCGTTCTAGAAGCCGGCGGTATGATTATCCCATTCGGCTATGGAGCCGAGTTCGACGTCATGTTGGTCAGCAATGATTTATATCCGACCCTGGCAGAGGCGCAAGGGCAAAGCGATGTCAGTTTCGCGCACGCGGATATCTGGTCGTTTGGAGCGGCGGACTTCCTTGACGCCAAGGACTGGAAGCTACGGCAACGTATCCCCAAACGAAGCGGACTGGTCTCCTTCACACCAGCTTCGATCATCAAAGCACCGGAACTCTTCTTGGAGTGTCTCCGGAAGATCCATAATCTTCGTCACTGGAATGCATTTTTGTCAGCCGAGACAATTCAAGCTTTGCACCACTACATAAAGGCACCCATCACGCCGCAAACAAACAAAATCAAAATGTTCAGAACCATGAACGATGCGACCGGATTGTTCAAAGTAAGGTATCCTCGAGCTACCGACATCGACGATCCTAGTCTGCGGGAACAGCGACAACTGGTGGTCCGCCGAATCGATAAATTCAACAGATGGGTGGATGTGCAACAGGAAATCAGCAAGAATGATCATCTCATGAAGAAGGCGGGCACTTTGTGCGCTCAATTCGAAGGCAAAATCGTGCCAGCAAACCACCGAAAATACTGGGAGCGCGAGGCCGAAATTTTAGACGAGCTGCTGGAACATCACTTCAAGACGGACGAAATCTACGCCATGAAGCGTAGCATTTTCGTAGGCTACAATCCGAGTGCGATCCGAAAGGGCCTCGGTAATGACGCTTTATCGGAATTCGGGTATCAAGATATCGAAACCTACGAAATGGAAGACTTGCTCAAAAGACTGAGCAGCGATGTTAGATTTGCGGGATTACTCCGGCCTTCCGAGGGAAGGAATGGTCAAGACTCTTAGTAGATCTCGTTGCGTTGTAGAAGTATCTCTTGATGAGTGTACATGTGTACAAGAGCGATCCGGTTGGGTCCTGGTTGGTTATTATTCGATTTGCATATCTTGTTTCGTTTATCGGTTTGTGACATCTGACATCAAAGCGACATCAACCTCAATAGCTGCCAGCTTAGACAGCTCATCAATAATAGCCTATTCTTTCCTCCGGATAGGCCGGGCCGAAGCTGGCCGAAGTTATTCGCGAGCCTGACGGTGATGTCCGATTGAATTCCGGGGGCTCGGTATATTGATGATTCTTTGGACTCTTTGGGTTGACAGACGAATATTGATAAAGGCTCATCGTACAAGCGTGTGAGCATTGCCATGCACCCTAGTTCATCAATCCACCCCAGACCATCCGTATCAGACCTAAACAACAATGTCCAGACTCGCATCTCGCCTTCAAGCCCGACTTCCAGCGGTGTTCAGATACCAGACATCCCAGCTTCACTCATCGGTTAGCAGAGCACAGCGTCGACCAGCACACGCAGGCTTCAGAACAGCATCGGCCGCCCTTGCCGCCACTGGATTAGGCATCTCGGTAAGTCATGAGGGTAGCGAGGGTAAAGGGGAGGGGAAGCTGATATCCGTGCCCCTATTGCCAGTTATACTTCCTGTCGGAACGTGGGAGCGTGCACCTGGACAGCCAGAGAAAGGTCGATGAAGCGCAAGCAGAGGATCCTGATGCCGCACCACCAGGTGCAAAAGGATCCAAGGAAAGCGGAGCAGTGTCCAACAAGCGAGGACACCGAAAGTTTGAAAAGCATGGTCGAGAGGGACACATTCCGATGAAGGAGGTGGGAATGCATGATCTGGCGGTGAGTGATGGGTGCGTGGTATATGTCGTTTGATCAGACTATGCTTACTGGCCGAATTGTTGCGACAGCACGATGCATGGGTGATTATAGATGGAGAGGTTTGGGATGTCACGCAGTTCCTGAAGCACCATGTAAGTTTCTTCGAGTGTCTCGGCCTTGATCACATGCTTATAGAGATCGTACAGCCAGGTGGAGCCAAAATCATTCTGAGTAACGCTGGGAGGGACGTAACGTAAGTAGTGTGCAAGGCTGATCAACCATCAGAGTCTGCAATCATGATGGCTTCCTTCCGACAGAGAACTGTACAAGCCAATACATCCCCCGAACACGCTGGAGAACAACTTGTCGCCTGAGCAGTTTGTAGGGACGATCGACCCCGAGCTTGCACAAGAGGTACGCATTTCCTTCATTCCTACGCAAAGGCCGAGACTGACACGTCCGCTGTGTAGAGCAACCACAGATACGAGGCGGACATGAAGAGAATACAGGAGGCGCGGGAAGGCTTGCCACCTGTCGAGACGGTGTTGGGTCTAGACGAGATGCAGGTGCGTTCGGTTGCGTATCCGCGGTATTCCATCGCATTGACGATTCCCCTCGCATCTTAGGAAGCGGCAGAAAAAGTTATGAGCGAAAAGACCAGAAGTTATTACAATACCGGCGCCCTGGATGAGTACAGTGAGTCCGCGTTCTTTGAGCTTGTCATGCAGGAGCATCGTCGAGACCTCCCGCTGCTTGTCCAATAGCACTCGACGAAAATCGCAAGGCATTCAATAAATGCCGTTTTGTACCCCGGGTTATGGTGGATGTCTCCACCATTTACCCTCAAACCAAAATCTTTGGACAAGACTCTCCGTTACCGATTTACATCTCGCCAGCATCAAACGCCCTACTTGGACACCCTGATGGAGAATTCACTCTGGTACGCGGAGCAGCAAAGACTGGAATCTTTCAAGGCGTCTCTGCAGCGTCCTCGTTACCGTTTCATGAGTTGCTAGAGGAGAAGGAGAGACTTGATGCAGAGCTGGGGAGCAAGATGAATATGGGGTATCAGGTGTACGTCCAGAGTGATCGTGAAAAGTCGGAAGCACTGGTAAAGGAGGCTGTGGAAGGGGGTGTCAAGGCGTTGTTCTTGACCGTTGATACCGCAGTATTGGGCCACCGCCAAAAAGTATAGTTCACTTCCTCCCGTTCGACTACTACTCTTACTGGCTAACCATAGTCTCTGTTTCGTCTTGCAAAGAACGAGAAAGTAAAGGGAACAAAGGACGATTGCGCTCCTGGGATCCGAATGGGCCCGCATACCGATTTCCCGCCATATCATGACGCGCGACTCAACTGGGACGATCTACCGAGGCTCAAGGAGTTGGCACAGGGTACACCCATCTACCTCAAAGGCGTTGCGAGTATCGAGGACGTCAGATTGGCCAAGAAGCATGGGCTTGCCGGTGTGATTTTATCGAATCATGGTGGGCGGCAGTTGGACCAGTGAGTAGTAGGCAGTCGACCTGTTGTTCCCGAGTTGTCGCACGAATTCATCTTATTCATGTACATTTTCTCCAGTACCCGTACAGGATTCGATGCGCTTCGCCAGATCCACGCAGACGACCCGAATCTCGCAAAAGAGATTGAGATCTACGTTGACGGTGGTGTTCGTCGGGGTAGCGAGGTGCTAATGGCAACGGCATTCGGAGCCCGAGGTGTAGGTTTAGGAAGACCGTTTTTATGGGCTCAAACTGCATACGGGGAACAAGGGGTGATACGAACGATCCGAAGTGAGTTTGCTCTCAAAGTTGTCTCTCGCTGTGTTTTCTGGTCGCTTATGGTAGTCTGCAGTTATGGAGAGTGAGATCGTGATGGCGATGCGGCTCTTGGGATTGACTCGGTTGGACCAGGTAGGGCCGCAGCATGTCGAGTGTATTCAGGAGATGTGGAAATAGGATGTTGTGATAATCCTAGTTCTATGTAGCATGTATACATCTACGACGACGACGACGGGACCGCGCGGGGCCCGGTGACTAATCCGGAACGCATGAAATAGTAACACGCTACTACGTCTTACTTATCAGACCTCGTGTTCCCGTGCCCATAAGACCAAAGTTATATCCTCTTTCGTCGTCACCTCTTTCATTCATGTCCTCCAATGCACAACAATTCAACTCACCATGACTCCTACACTGCACATCCGCACGTCATCACCGACTCTACCCGCGCCGTCTGTTCCTTCGCCGTCAAAACCATCGCAACATACAGCTAGTCGGCTCCGTAACCTCTTTACACCGCACAAGTCGGCAACATTTGCAGTCACAGTGACGATACATAGTGTACAGAATGTCCCGCAGGTCAGAGGTTTCTTTAGCGTCGGATGGAAATTTAGGGATGGGGAAGGAAACGGGAGGGCAAAGGTTCAAGTCAATCGTGAGTGAGAAAGGGGTCCGATAATGCAATTCAAAGGCTTTACTACGTTGGAGCATTGCTGACATTACCTTATGCTCGCGTCACAGATTCTGCCAAGAATGGCGAGAGTTCAGTACTCTCTGCCAAACCACCTCTACCGCTTCCTCGAAATCTAGTTGGCAGCAAACGACGGTCACTCGACACGGTGTCCTCGGGAGCAAGCTCTATCAGTGGGGTCTCAATCGACAGTTCCATCGTCCCTCCAACAAGTCCGACCAGTATTGGATCGTTCACTTCTAGTACCGCAGGGTTCACACCGATAGTAGGAGGTGTCTCTGGAAGAGGTAAAAAGACATCCATGGAGTCGTCACGGATGAACGAGGGATCCATCGTCTCGCCTGCATCGGCGGCATCAACCGATACCTCGGTCGTTTCTTCTCGCCGTACGTCAATTTCGGGAGACGGTGCATTCATGTCAAACGGTGATGCGAGCAGCGCTGGAGTAGTCGACCTGACGGATGTACCTCATGGGCCACATCAACATTCTCCGACCGCACCACATCCCCCAGTGGGTCACCTCACAGTCCCAATTCAGCATTCACGCTCGACGAATCCTAAAACACATCCAATGCACAAGCTCTCCTCCTCGTCTTTGCGACGCACCGCATCCAAAGATCGCCCACCATCCATGACATCCCAAATAACGGAATCATCGTCCGTGGTCGACTCCCTTTGTGTGCCTGCCAACACGATCACGGAACGACAAGGATGTACCCCGATAGCCGAATTACGAAACCACTCGTGTGAATGGGGAGCTACCGTCACGCATCTTGTACGAATGAAGATCCACCCTCTTGGTGCACACATTACCCCGCATACACGCCCGCCGTTACCTGATACACCACCTTTAGGCATTCTCGGAGCCGGTGCGCGGTCGGAATCGGGGCTTAAACTCAAAGTATGGCAGCATATTCGACCGCCGACGAGGGATGAAATGCAGAAGACGGAGCGGGGGAGTATGAAACACCGGGCGAATGGACGTACAGAGGATTCCTACGAGTTTGGAGGGATGAATTTGGATTTGGCAGAGTTTGTTGGGGAGGAGGGGAAGCGGGTGACTCGGAGGTATCTGTTGACGGAACGGGCCAAGACGAATGCGACGATCAAGGTGAGCTCTGAAGGGAATCGGCGGTCAGTCGGGAATCAGGTTGGACGAAAGAGCTAATATTTGTTCCGCTTCCTCCTACAAGCTGACGATCGAAGTCAAGCAAGTTGGCGGTGAGACGAATTTCGTGGCGTAGGTTTCCGACGGGTCTACCTCTCCATACGCCGACATCCAGAAATGCTAATTTTTGCCCTTCGCTCATAGCCCTGTTCTTCAGAAACGTCATATAGTGGCTGGTCTTGCCGATATGGGGCACGAGGATATCATTGGTAATTGTAAGTGTCGAGTTCACATTTGTCATGATGGATATGCAAGCTCGTGCTGATGTTCCCGCGTAGCCTCTCTCGGAGCTGAACTACATCCTATCAGATCAATCGCCTCATCACAATCGGACGTGTCTTCCATGTCCGCTACGGCTGCCCCCGTATGTATCTTGCCGGTGATCAAATGAACAGGAACTATAATGCTGACAAGGTTTGGTGCTACTACCGCAGTCCCGTAATCCGTCAACTTCGAATTTACGAGATCTGGATTGTTCGTTGAACATCATTACCGACAGAACGGCTCCAGCTATGAGGTTGAAGAAACCGCCGGAAGAACATTTGTTGAAGCCGCCGCAAGAAGTTACCAAGTCATCGACTGCCTCTAAACATAAATACCACTTAAAACAATCAGATGGGGAGCCGGAAGCTCGCTTGAGACCTACCTTGAACGGATCAGGAAACCGGCCAGGGCCATCGCGCACCGTTCCGGGTGCTCCGGAAAGAAGGTACAGCGGGGAAGCCCATCGCGAGCGGATGTCTGCGGACAAGCATCAAACAGAAGCACAAAATCACGCTGATGCCGCAACGCACGCGGTGGCGCACCAACTCCCAAAACGCCACGGGAGGACTGGTAAACATAAACATCATCCACACCACGTCGCAGATCCCGACACGGCGCCCGAACGAATCATCGAGGCCTTGTTCAATCCGAAACCCTCCACCGTTTGGACCCCATTCACGTATGTAGTAGACTCGGGATTGCCATCTTCCGACTCTCGGACGGAACGACCGTCGGGTGTCGAAACGGCGACACCGGAGAGGGAGCGTCGCAAGCACGAAAAACAGTCCGAGTTGCACAAATCTGCAATAATGGGGTCGTCGCCCTTGACTGCGAATACGACCATGACAACGACAGACAGTGACTCGGATGTCAGCAGGACGAGTGACGCGGGTACGGATCACGAGTTGCGCGAGAGGGAGAGACGACGTCGGAACGCGCTGAGGAGGAAGGGCAAACCGGTTGGCAAGACTCGGCAGCCTGTAGGAGAGATTCAGAGATCGTTCTTCAAGAGGTTGGGCACTGAACATCAGCCACAATGAGAGGCAACTGGTCAAGAAGATGCAAAGAGAATTGGTGCATTCGCGTTGTAAAAGGTAATGATACACTCTAGGTATGAAAAGACAAATATGATGACTGTATCCTCATTCCAGCCATGCAGCCAGATGGCGTCGGGTGTCTAGACGCCTTACAGATACATGCATCGGGACTGAGGGTTGGCTCATGGAAATGCCATGTGTATGGCGAGGGATTTGGGTCGCCGTGCTGATTACCGAGCGACTCGTCGATTAAATTACAACAGCTAGGCGTCTCTGTACCTGTACACTCGAATACTACCATCCGCTGAAATCACCGAATCCTCCCGTCTTCTTTTGTTTCTTTTCCTGTCCACCGAAATTATATGCTCCAGTAGGGAGAATGGCGCTAGTTGCCGCCGACGACGCCGCCGCTGGTAGTGGTGCTGCCGCCCTTCTCGCTGCTAAATATTTCCCGACAGCTGCGTCCTCTTCGTCGTCGTTGTCGCCTCGCTTGCGTTTCGCGTCTTGATTACCCAGGTTCGTGCCGAGCCATGTTGTCCTATCCTTGTCCCGTTTGGCCTTTTTCTCTGCTCGGCGGGCAAGAGCTTCTTCAGACTGATCTTGTCTCGCCACTTTTGCTTTCAGTTTCTCTTGGTAAAGCTCGAAGGGATCCTGCACGCTGTCAAGGCCAAAGGAAGCGGTGGATCAGTATCAGTATCTTGAAGGTGTAATAATGCTTTCAAGTACGTACACTGTGATTCCAAGGATTTTGATGTCTTCCAGTGGGCGATCGGTACCCTTGTGGCTGGGCAACGATTCCATAGCTGACAAGACCGTGTCACTATCTATCAGTTTCCCAAATACGGTATGCTTGCCATCAAGGTGCGGCGTGGGTCGGAAAGTGAAAAAGAACTGGCTCCTATAGCGCGTGAAAGGGTGTTCCTGTCAACATGGTTACGAAACAGCGAACAGCAATCAAGGGGTGGCACCATTCCTTACCCGTTCGTATCTGCGCCGCGATTTGCCATGGACTAGGGCAAAAAGCGGGACTTGTCAGCCGTTTTGGAAAGACGACACCAAGCGTTTGATTCCAAAACGTACCAAAACACCTCTCGAATCATGCTTGTACGCGCCCCGGATATCCGTCTCATCTCGAAAATTTGAACCCCAAAAGGACGTCCCGCCTGAACCGGTTCCCGTCGGGTCACCGCCTTGGATCTACAGCCCGGGCCGGGAGGGCGTCATCGTCAGCTCGGGTCCCCACCGCTCACCAGTTCCTTCGGGGACGGAACGCGGGATTACTTACCATGAAGCCTGGGATAAGTCGGTGGAACGTCACGCCGTCGTAGTAGCCCTGCTTTGCAAGCTTTATCCAATTATATACTGTTTTAGGAGCCTGAAAAGCAATTCTTTTTGAGTCCCCATGCAACCGGCGAACATGTCAGACTGCGTACCCTATCCCCATGCAGCTCGACATTCAGGTTTCCCAAATTAGTTTGTATCGTCGCATATCCTTTCGCACGAAGACGATCGCGTTCGTTTTTAGTTTTCGACATTTCGTCAAACATGACTGAATCACGCGCGGGGGGGCCGGAAAAGGTCAGCATCTCGGGTTTACTACTGTTGGTAGGTGTGCCAGAGCGACCTACATTCTTCCTGATGCAACGGAAAAACACGATTGAGCAAACTCGATCAGCCCGGAAACCCTGAAAAAATCAATCAAAAGAGAGCGAAACCAGCGTACCTCATCAAACAAGGCTTTATCGTTCTTTGTTGTTGGCTCCAAAGCCGTACTCGTGAAACTAGCAGCGGTTTGACCGGTCGTAAAGTTGGAGGCATTATCTATCCGGGTCAAACCATAGGTAAGAAACAGTCTTTTGTCGAGCACGAAAAAGAAAAGAAAGACAAAAAAAGGAAAACAAGCCCTTGAGGAGGAGGAGGAAAAGCTATACTGACATATCGTTTGCGTTCGTCTACGTTCAGCCACTGTCCCCTCTTTTGGTTTTTCCTCCTGCTCGACCGGCGCCACCGCCTTGTCCGCTTTTTGCTGCTGCAACGCCGACTGCTTGGACTACCGCGCGGTGAAGAGCGGAGAAAAAAAGGGGTATATATAAATCTTGGTCTTATGGCGATCACGCACGCACGCAGGCACGGAAACAAGGGAACGCCAAAGGGGTTCCGTTCCGTTACGTTCGGCGGTCGGTCGGTCGGTCGGCGGCAGTGGTAAAAGCAGACTCACTTTTTCCGCTACCATCCGTAGTACCTTGCCCGCCCCGCCAGCGGCATCCACGTTGATCCCTTTCAACGGATTATGCGCTTGGTCTTCATCTTTCGAGAGTAGCGTCCGGGGAAAGGAGAAAAGGGAAGGGTGAATCAGCCGCTGAGCGCGTGAGGGAGACGGAGACGGATGTGCACCTACCATCCAGCTTTTTATCGGTTTTGATGTAATCATAGTTCTTAAGATCTCTAGCGGCCAAGTTTTCCGGATCCTATACAATGCAGTGCCGAACGCATTTCGAGAATCAGTAAACGCCTGGCTGCCTGCGCTACGCTGCGAAAAGCCTTTTCTCATCCCCGCCTGCTGGGCTGGACTGGACTGGGCTAATCAACCCACCTGTATCGTAATGATATCCTTCCTCGTAAACGGCTCTTCCGTCACGAGATCTCGCATTGTTTTCGTCTTGATCGCTAAAAGCTGGAGGGATGCCATGTCGTATACGTTTCCCTGTGAGTAAGTAAGTAGGCGCGCGCGCAGGGAGGGGTGAGAGTGAGTAAGAGGGTGAGTAAGAGGGATGTTTTTATGCCAGATGCCAGGTATTTGCGCGGACCCGGTTGGACGGACGGACGGACGGAGCGGGTGGGACGTACAGTGTTGCGCAGAAAGACGATATGCGTGTGCTGAGAGAACGGTTTGTAGGTTACCCAATCCGCTAAAGAGCCTTCCGGGTTCTACAAGATTGAAAAGAGAGAGAGAGATTCAGTTGATGGTGTTGGGGTAAGCCGGGTTAAAAGAACATCTGGTTGTTGAATGTGCATCGCATCCGCTACGCACCCTGTGGAAGTTGAGCTTGATCAGGTCTGTCGTCTCTAATGGATCACCTGTCACGGGATCTGTACAGGAAAAAAAAAGGTGCACGTAACGCCAACGCCAGGTAAGCAAGCAATTCAGCAAGCAAGCCAAGCTCAAAAGCCGTCCTCTTCTTCTTCTCCTCTCCCTCTCTCCTGCGCACGGGGGGAAGAACGTAATGCCCGAAAAAACGCACTGGTATGGTATTTCCTGATATACGGCACGATATTCACCAAATCAAACACATCCGCTCGTGTAGGTGTTCCATCTTTACCTTCCGTGATGGCAGCGACGGGGTTCTGGAATGGCTGGAGGGAGAGGGCGCAGCAGTCGCTACAAGACGATACGTGCGGGAAACGTGTACGGTAGGAGAAAGGGTGGTCAGTTCAAGTGAACAACACGTATTCCAGTCAGTCCTACCAACCACCCGAATCTCGTGCCTCTTGCCTCGTAACCCGGAACGAACAGAACAGAACAGGGCTGAACGGAAAACAATCGACTCACAACGGAAGACGCTGAAACCCGAAATTGTGCGTCAAGCGCTTGCCTGTGGATCCACTGGAAAGACCGTCGGCGTGCTCGGTGTGGGTGATGTAGAGTCTGTTGTTTTTTGCTTTTCCCATGGTGGCGTGAGTAGGTGTGTGTGTGGAGAGGGTAGGTACCTGGAGTGGGTTGGATAGTTTATTATGTCAGGTATAGGGTGGATAAGGCAAGGCAGCAGGTCTCAGTGACAACGATCGACTGTATGATAGTCCAACTCTGGCCACCGCTCATCCTTGCTTGTTTACTTTATTGGTCCCTTCCTTTCCCTTCCCTCTTTTGATGGTCATTCCAGTATCCTACCAACCCCTCCTCCCTCCCTTCCCTCTATACACCAGCTACAACACAGCAATGACTGATACACCCACACGAGTTACACGAGGCGCAGCTTCTACCAGGATCAACTACAACCAAACTCAGATCATCAACTGTACGTCGTGTCGGTGGTGATCTCCAAGGTCTGTCCACTAACACTATGCATTCTCCTCCCTTTCCTTTCTACAGCGCCAGCCACATTCACACCGCCCTTGCAATCACGAAACTCTCAACCCAATGTCCCATCCCGACTTCGTCATAATACAGGAACACCACAACCAACAGGACCTTCCGTCCTTTACCGGTCAAGCGGCGGCAACTTACCAGCACCACCAAATTACCGACCCATCCCCGGCAGCGCTTCCTCCCCTTACCCACCACCACCCACCAGATTCCCCGACACCTACCCTCCCGGACCATACCCCATCTACGCATCCCCGCCAGGACAACCACGTTCCACGCGATACCCGCACAGACCGCACACCCAGGCGAAATACACGACGTATGATAGTCGGATGCGCACCGGGGTGAGTGGGTTGGTGCAGCCGCTGCATGTCACCGGTGGACCGAATGAAGCATTCACGCCGAGTAGTGTCTTTGGTTTGAACAACGGGGCGGGGGGCGGTGGCGGAGGTGCGGGTGGAGGCGGGATGACACCCGTTTTGGGGGATTATGGACGTGGTGGACGTTCCCGCCGACAAAAGATCAACTATGCGGAAGTCGATGACGATGATTTTGGGGATGAGGATGGGCATGCGGGTAAGACGGGTGGTGGTGGTGCGGGTGCGGGTGATGCGCGGAGGGCGGCGATGGAGGAGGTAAAGGCTCAGGAAGGGTGGAGTTGGTTGGGGGAGCGGACGCCAGGGAATAGGGTCAGATCACGCTTAGTGCCTTCATCTACGGGGAACTTGCCGTTTGTGTGAGTAGGAGTCGGAGATGTCGTTGCGCGTTTATGCTGACTATGGCGCGGTGCCCTTGGTAGACCGGAAGATGATCTAGAGCGGGAAGCGCAAAAGCCCGTGTTGTTGGCGCCGATACGGGTGGAGCTGGATACAGAGACGCATAGAATACGGGATTACTTTACCTGGAACGTTAATGGTGAGCTTCCTGTGTGGCCTTGTGTTGCCGAAACTTCCTCGTTGCTGACCAGCTGCGCGCCTCGCCCCTTCCTAGAAACACTGATCACGCCAGAAGAATTCGCCACCACCCTCTGTCGCGACCTGAACATATCCGCCGTGGCATACCGTGAACCAATAGCGACCATGATCCGCCAACAGACCGAGGAATACGCAGAGCTATTGTTGATTGATGCGATGGATGAGATGGATAATGATGTGGATGCGGAAGATGCGGTTGAGCAAGAGGAACAGGTTATTGCTGGCAAGGAAAAGGTGAACAAGGCGGATCATGATGGCCGGCTCGTCGTGCGGAAGAGTTTGCAAGAGGAGGATGAGTCGGGGATGGAGCCGGATTGTCGAGTGATTGTCAACGTGAGCACAGACCGGCCGGACTTGCCAACTGAATGGTTTCCACGTTAACCTCGCGCCCGCCCTACCTTCCAGCTCGACGTCCAAATCCTCACATTCAACCTGCGTGATCGTATAGAATGGGACCTCTGCTCCCCGCTCACCCCAGAACAATTCACCGACGCCTACTGCGCGGAAATCGGTCTCACGGGGGAAGCAAGACCCATCATCGCGCACGCGATCCACGAGGAACTGTTGAAACACAAAAAGGACGCGTACGAGGTAAAGCTGTATGGTCCGGGCGCGTTACAGATGGAGGATCGGAAAGATGCGCCGATGAAGTTGAGAGAGGTGTGGAGGGATTGGGGCGAAAATGAAGAGTTTGGGCCGGTGATGGTGCCGTTACGGATGGATGAGTTGATTCAAAAGGAGCAGGAGAGGGATAGGGCTGCGAGGTATGTCATTTTCTGCGGGTTCGGGTGACTTGCCTGCTGGGAAGCTGATTTTGGGGGGTTTTTCCCGATAGACGGATGCGTAGAGAGACATCCCGGTTCCAGAATCCTACTGGACGGCGTACGCGTTGGTGAGCGCGGGGACGTCTGGGATAACGTGTACCCGCAGAATAGAAAGAAGGCGAACAACATGAAGATTGAAATAATATGCCGCTTTGTTTACATGATAGGGTGTGAAAATAATATGTGGTCTATCCGTTCTACCAGTAGGGCATCCATCCGAGTACATACCCTGCTCAAGAGGACAGACAGGATCAGTACTGCGCGAGAGGACGCTGCACCGAGTCGGAGTGAGACGTACCTTGGGCAAGATTCTCGTGAGACGTGGCTTCTTGGATCAATCGTTGGACTTGATCTTCAGTGCTCTGTGTTTCTCCATTAATGTCACAGCCTATCACCACGTTGGTCAGCACTGTCTAATTAGAGCATAAACCGAGTCGGACCTACCTTGCAACTTGCGCTCAATGACCGTCAACACCTTGAGCGCTCTATCGTTTGTCATCGTATTCGCCATCTTGGCAAAGTAGCCCTCGCCCTGGTTTTTGCTTCCCCCGGGGGACGTCTGACCACCACCACCAGCAGCTGCTCTCCGCTCTCCATCTGCCGCTTCAGACGAAGCTAGATCCTTCTTGTGTGTGTCAGCTGTGCAACTGCCTTCGTGCGCATGTGGTCGGGCGTTATTAGCAGTCTGTGGGCCTTCAATGTCGGAAGGTACAAGCTTTGCCGCGTCGACCTCTTCCTGCCCTTCCTCTGCGATCCTCGCCAAATTGACTGCTTCGGCCACCTTGGGCTGCATGACACTGCCAGCGACAATGAAACTGCCGCCAAGCGATATTGTCATATTCCTCACATGCGTCAACTGCTTGTCGAGCTTGGCTTGCAGTTGTTCTTGTCGAATCACGGGCTTCTCCTCTACCGGTTGACTTTCCGCTTTGGCCAAGGATTCCTGGTCGGGCTGTTCATCTCGTCGTTTCCCCTGAATTTCGACTTCCTTGGCTTTCCAGTTCAGCAAGGGATCATAGGCGAATGCCTCCAGCATAGCAAGTAAACTAGCCTTGTGCTTGCGCATGATATCCATGGTTAACACACTCGAGGCTTTAAAGTGTCCTCGCGAACCAGGCGGACCTGTTCCGTGAATGGCGGCGAATTCAAAGGCATTGTAAATCTGAGGTGTTAGTCGGAAGGGCACCTTTTCAGGGTAGGGTGTCCTTTCGTGGGCAGCTTCAAAGACATCACCAAAGTCGATGGAAATTGCATTGAACTTGGTTTGTTCGATAAGAGTGTTTCCAGGATGCCTGTCGCCAAGACCGATAACATAGCCGATCATGGAAGTCGTCGCAACAGATCTTGCGAAGCAGGTTCGCCTCGAGAGCCACGTTTGAGACGAAGAGCTTCTTCGCCACAGCAGATTCTTTAGATCATCATTGTCGGATTGTGCCAGAGCGTTGCGATACTGTCGCATCTTCTGCTCCATAGGCAAGGCATTGTACTGTTGCATGAGTTTATCGAAGTCCACATGCGACTGTCGAAGGGTCTTGGGATCCAGTCCTACCATGGCGGCGCGTTCGATCTCCGAGGTGCGATCTCCCTTTACTCGACTTCGACTACTAGAAATCAATTGCATGATCGTCTCCGTATTGGTGATCCAGCTAAGAAGACCGGAATTGGGTCCCAGAGGTACCGCGCTGTATGGTTGAATGAACAGCTGCCTGGAAAACGCGTCGGAATTGTGCGAGAGGAGAAGATTCGTCAAAGTGATGAGTTGCATTACTCGCTCGTCCTGTCGTAAATCTTCGTTTCCTTTGAGCAAGAAAACAAACCGTTCTTTGTTGCTCTGCATGATCAGCTTGCGAGGCAATTGTTTGGTGTTGATGACCTCCACGGTAGGGTCAATCCGCGAGATGAACGGTTGCTCGGCAAGCGGGAGAGACCAGTCATATTGCCCCGGTACTATTAAGTTACTATCTTCGATGGTGATCAACCGTGGAGCTACCAGATGGAGGTTGAGTTGGAAGCTAGATTTGCGCCATTCCTCTAGACTGGCGTAAATCTTACGATAAAGCTTTGAGAAGATTGATGTTATCAATAATCATCTGGGTGGACCAGATTGTCGATTCACCTACCGCCTGATATTCTCCACATGCCTTGTAGTAGGAGCCCTGTGAGGCTTTACCGCCCTGTAAATACCTCTCCACTTCGAATTTGGCACTCATCAAGCTGTCTCCATAGTTCTGTACGAATAGATACTCTTCTTCGGATTGCGGCGACTGCAAGAATTCGAGTGTTAAGAGGCTGGAATGGAGTGATGGGCGCCATGACGTTTCTTACCTCGAGAATCGCATATTCATCCAGTACCTCCGCCCACGTGTAGGGGGTTAACCCATCGATATAGATGATCTGGCATTGTTGTGTTAGAATTCTGTAAAGGCGGGGCAACAAGCTATGGATCGAATCTCTACCTTTTCTATTGCGGTTTTCCACCTCTCCGCAAAGCTTAATGCTGTGCGATTGAGCTCTGTGCCTACCAATTGGGCCTGGGTCCATGTCAACGTGTCAGTCTACCGGACGTGTTAAACAATGCCTGGATCACGTACTTCTTGAACCATCTTGGAAATCTTGTCGTCGTCACGCATCTTGCTCATAATTTCCCTTGCGGCGGTTTGATGTATCGATCTGGGAGTCTCCGCTGCAGTAAGTAGAGGCCAAATAACGGCATGTGGGAATGATTTTGCGATGGCGAGAAGGTGCTCCAGCAAAGAACTGCGCAGCCGATGGTCCTTTGCTCCAAGTCTTGCGATCAGTTGCGGTAGCACTCCCAGCCATGCTTGATGAGGGCTTTCTTTTAAATACTTTCGGAAGGCGTTCACCACCTGGGAATTGTTCGAGCCATATCTAAACCATAGAGAGATAGCTTGCAACGTCTGTTTCAAGATCCGTTCAGCTGAATGTTGCATGTCGATGCACTGGAATACGGCTGAACGCGAACGGACGTCTCTCAGCGTCTGAGAGCTTTGACATCATCTCATTCTCACAGATGCTTACCGAAACATGCAGGAAGGACAAACTTCTCCAAGATATCTTCCTCTATGGCTTCATCTCCGTGGACAAGGTTTTTGTGGTCCAGCATGTCGAGCGCATAGGTACTCAGTTGGTCAAGACATGAATACCAGCCGGGATCGATCATCGCTGCCAGTTTTGTGTACTGGTAAACTTCCAGTGTCTCATCCTGTAACGTAAGTCGATGAGACGAACGTCCAATCCCGTTGACGCAGAATGGATCTATGCCACTCACTTCTAGCCATTCGTCGCCTTGGATATCTTTGGTCCAAGCCCCTAATCGCATCAGATGGCGGGACAGCCATCGACGCTCTAATGCAGTACCACGGCTTTATCAAGCGATTATATAGACGCCTCAGCGTAGTGACACCGAAAAATTATTGAGATGTCGCTCACCTCATGACTTCTGGATTAGGAAATCTCCAGGAATCTGAATAAGCCACGACTCCTGGAGCGAATCCACATGCCTGGGACAGATTGATGGTTTGCTGGCGAAGGCGCTCTAATATTTCGAGTTTTGCTTGCTCGTTTGGCCCAGTATTTGCCCATTCGAATCTCATTCGCGTGTACTCGGTCTTTGTGTGCTAGCAGTGAACCAAGTCAGACCAGATGTTCACTCCTTACGACACCTGTGTACTTACCGGTTGATCGTCCCCGTTTACATCCAAATTGCTTAGAATCGCCTTCCCAGCAACGACCTTTTCTTCCTGACACAGTTTCGCTAGATACAACCAACCATCTCGTAGCTCCCCAGAATTTTTCGTTGCTAAACTTTGCACCAACAAGCGCTTGTAAAAGCTGTTGACATTGGGATGCGCCTTCTTGAGTCTACATGATCGCGGTAAGCGATCAGTCTCAACACTTTGTTCGCTTGGTTGGATGGTCAGTCGTACCTTGCTTGCCATGCGTTGCGATACTGCAGCTGTATCTCAGGTCTGTGCGAGGACTCTTTGTCTATAGGTCAATCGAGTATCAAACCGGCAGTTCTAGGGCACAATCGCAATCGACCTTACATCGAATGACCTCTTCGAGTTCGCAAAGCATCTCGGATTTTGCCAAGGTTTTCATTGCGGAAGTATAGTTGTTTGCAGAAAAGTCGTGATAGCCCGTCCTGACCCGAAGTTCATCGTAGATTGCTGCCTTTGCCTTGGAGATATGATGGAGCGCTTTCGAGTGTTCCCCATGGTGGATGTCCAATACAGCTCTGGGCGAGGAGAGTTATTAGTGGAAAGGCAAGGCGGGAACTTGGAAGGGGAAGAGGGTACTGACTTGTACATCAACCTGGAGCTGCCTTTTCTAAAATGAGTCAGATAATTCGACATCTTCAGAAAGTCTCCTACCGCCCAACTGGCTACTGTATTCCAGTAAGCGATTTTTCCTTTTTGCGCATTTGAGAACTGATCGTAGTGTTCGTTCGCCAGCTGATACACTTGATTATAATCAAGACGCGCAAAGTGACAGATAATCTTCCACCTAGGAGGTCAGCTCTTAGTGCAGCACAGACTCTCGCTCTTTCTTACCTGATTGGAAACATTGTTGAACAAGTCGGTCTCTCCATGTTGAGCTTCACGTGCGGTTGCTTTTAGCCCTTCGTCCCATTTACCTAAAGCTACTAGCCAGTCGGACTTGGGCATTAATCCGTTTGTGGCCAAAGCTAGATCGATGCAGCTGCTCGCGGCGTCCTGCTGATTGATATTGGAGCCCACGCCGACTCGTATATTGGCTTCAATGAGTTTCGGAAAGTCGATAGGCTCCCCTGCCCGGAATTGCTCTAAAGCGTCGATCTCACTATACCAGAGAACTGTTTTTTTATCGTCAACGACACTAAATGCTTCTAGTCAAAGTTTTGCACCACCGCCACTCACCCAAAGGATCAGACCTCTCATTCAGATTACCGGCATCGAATTTGAGCGAATCTCGAGTAGCGGTCAACAGGCGAGGCGTGAGTCGCGACATACTGCACCTATGCAAGAACTGCGTTATACTAAGCCAGGTCGACTTGATACTGTGAGGTGCTTTGGAATTTATAACACGGGTGATCCCGTTTTCAACCGCAGTCTTTCAAGGCACAAATTCCGTTCGTCAGTCTCATGAAACGCAAAATACCCACCGACTCACTCTCTGTTCAGGGCTCAGCACGTCCCATAAGTTTACGAACGCTGCATGTAGAATTCCACGAGGAATGTCAGTCCACAACTACTTCACAGATCGACATCAGCCTCTTGGACGACCAGCGAGAATGACCCCTCTTACCGCACATGCCACAAAAAAGACATCCACTTGACAAGCAGCCAGGATGCTGAATTCGATACGGCTCTGCCAGAGCTGCCATTCGACAAAGTCAGCATGTTCCTCGAAATGCCACTGAGAAGCATCATATTCCGCTTGAGCTCGTTCCTGTGGCTGGAGGGCAAGATTGATAAACTGGGCATCGGTGTAATCCCGAAAGTCAGGATATATGCTCGGAGTGTTCCTCTGGGGAAAGACCGGACAAAAGCAAATTCCTAGACGAATCTGGCGAACCGCAAGATGTTAACGTGTGGTAAAAATACTTGATGTCTGCAATATCTCGGACGACGAACCTTGGCAACGACTTCTTCTACGTCGTTCTGTGCGGCTTTCTGGACCGATACATGTGATCCAATCAGTCCCAAAATGACCTCGATAGAAGCAGTGATTTCGAAGAGGCTGGTCCACTCGCACAAATGTGCCAGACTTTGAGCAACCTCAATGAGAAGTTCCTCATCCATCGCCCACGGGCACCTTGCAATGTGGTCCAGAAGCTCGCCGATAGGGGAGACAAACATGGCACAGTGTGATTGAAAAGCTGAGATGAGCTTCAAGCCGAACACGATGGTTTCTCTATCGGCAGCTTTCTTCGTTGTCTCGAGTATTAAAGGTAATAGCTCCAAGGCACTGGGCCCAAGATCCCTTTTACGACGCGAGATGATGCTGAGATTAAGCAGTAACACACTCCATAAGGTATTCGATTTGCAGTCAGGAGTTGTCACTTCACCATGCAGAACAGCAAGCAGCCTATCCATTTGTTCCTCGTAAGCTGTTCCATTTCGAAGAAGAATTGACTGACTCAATAGAGCAATCAGCTTTGGCTGATAACTCCGTCCGCCCGTGGACATGGAAGGTTCCATAATTTCGTTCATTATGTCGAGGGTTACGTCGGGCAACTTGTCGACATACTCTTCCCGCAACAGCAGAGCCAGTTTCATAACGACGTGCCAGACAGGAATCTTATTGGGCAACCCACGCCGTGAGAGCGCCGATACTAGGTTGTCGGAGATCATCGACAATTTATAGTCCAGAGATCGAACGCCGCGCTTGTCTCTTATTGTCGCGGTTGCAATTCTCCGTCTGAGGTTGTCGTCATAAATGCCTGGAATTTCAGCGATAGTTGTGAGCTTCTCATTCCTATGCCAAAAAGCAACAACTTCTCTTACCTTCTTCCCGTTTCATGCCGGCATATTGGCCCCGATTAGAAAGGGCGTTCCGGTCGGCCGTCCCGACTGACCCTATCAACGACATAACACCGATCTTGACGCTTGTCTCAGGCGTGATTTCGGAAAAAAGGTAATGGCTAAAGCAGTAATGCATGATCCCGTGTTGTAGGGTGTGACTTTCCTGTATAGACATCAAAGAAGCCATACATGCTAGAGCACTTGCCGCCTCCTTGGGCGACGAATATGAACTGAGCCGTTTTATTTGACCGAGGGCTTCTGAGAGGATGTTGACATCCCATACGTGTGAGCAAGATCGCGCCAGGTGCGCGATTGTGTCCAAGCATGTCGTACAGCCCTTCCCGATGGTGGAATAAGAGTTTAGACGGCCCAGTAAATGATCCAGTATAGGACGACTGTATAGTTTGGAGAGCGCTGGCGGGAAAGCCGGTAAGATGATGCCAAGGATCGCAATACTTTCAAGTTTCCACTCGGGTGATTTCGTCTGATCTTTCTCGAGAGTTATCAAAGTTGAGCACATGAAATTGCGTAGGACCTTGTAGAAAGACAGCAAAGGCACGAGAGACAGCAAATGCATCAGGTAAATGATTCCCCTTTAAAGAACAATGATAACAAACCTACGGGAATGATCAGAGAAGGAAACTTTATAGCTTGAATGGTCAACAACTTGGCAACGATTTTCTGCACTCGAAGATCACAACGTTTTAGCTGCAGTAAAAGCGGAGACGCCACGGCTTTCAAATCAAACTTCAAGTGTTGATTGGAGATCGACTGGAAGCTGGCTTCCAAGATGGCAGGTTCCTGTCGCTTAGCGATCAACACCAAAATCTGATTAACGATCTCGCAAGACGTTTCTTCCGTACACAGACGAGCATCGAGGCATTGAGTCAACGATTCGAGCAGCACGGAAGCGGGAGCCGAGGCTTGCAAGGACGATAGAAGAAAACGTTGAACGCTCGATTGCGAGCCATTGACTACAAAAAAGCAAGTTAGCACGTCAGAATGGATGGCACAAACTTAGCGGAAGTGACTTCTTACATCCTATTGCGATCCGAGGCAAGACTTTAAGAAGGGCTAACCAACGGTTACTAGTCTACATGCCTTCAACTAATCAGACACAGAAGCATACAGTCACGAGCCCTTGACGTACCGTCACGGTTGCACCAACTGGTAGACACCAGGCCAGATCAGCACGAGAAATTAGACGGCCTTCTAAGAATGAGTTCGCTCACGCTCTTCTATGCTGGAGATCTCCTTGAGCAGATAATCGTTGACTGCCTTTGTCAAAGATGGAATGACGAGGGGTATGGCTGTCAGAAAATCTGCGGAACTTTCTCGCAAAGGGCATTTTTCGACACTGGCAATGACCTGTGCCATTTCGCTTGTCGCTGTGGGACCCAAAGACTCCAATACCATCTTAGCGCAAATGAAGGGCACATCGGATCTTCGTGCAATATAGTTAGCGGACAGGAAATACATAGACTGAAAGATAACCTACTTAGGATTCGCCTCGATGGCCGCCAAAAGGTACTGAAAGATTCGAGCTTTCATGGGCAATACCTCTGTTGCCACAGCATAAACAATCTTTCCCAAAGCGCTCACACGAAGAATTGCTATATCAAAGATTGGTGATTAGCACAGTTTATAGCTTCTCAGCGAGAAGCACTTGCATGGTGCAGAAGGCTCAGAATCTGTCAGAAATCTGAGAGCTGGATCGAGATAAGGGACAAACGACTCGGGGTCCCAGAAGGCCATCAACGGCAGCAGGTCACACAGAAGTTGCTCCGTTACTTTGCTATGGTTACGTATTTTCAACAGTGGCTCGATTGCGTTCCACAGGCAGGGAACGTCGTAATATCTGTCGGATCTGACGGCGTTCATCTTGTATTTCAAAGTCTGCGGGGGTTTTTCCCACAAGACGATCATGGTCTCAAGCGGGAAGTCGATGGGAATGACACGAGTCTGTTGGCGGAACGACCTATTGACTTGAAGAAGCAGCCCTTGAAGAGCGGCATCATAAGTCGTGACGGCTAAAATCTCGATGCCCTTGAGAGCCCGATTCTGGCGAGCGGAGTAGGTGCGTATGATCCTGCTCAGTAACTGCCGGCTCATAGTCCTGATCTTCTCCTACATAGGCATGGCTTGTCAGGATCAGTATGACGCGACAGAATAGTGACAAGACGACCCACGTGACAACCATGCACAGCTTGAGATATAGGCCATAAGCAATCCACAATGTAGGTCTCTGCGTAGTGCTTCCCATGAGTCCAGAACGATCCAAAGATAGCAAGGATGATCAGCAGTTTGAGCTGGGTAGGATTCATGGCATGCGATTGGGACTCAGCGCAGTCTCTGCACGTCAGAAAGGCTGCATCACGTTGTATATGACCGCTGAAAGATATCGATTAGGTTTCAGAAGGACTGCGAGAGCAGGCAAATACTAACATAAGTTCTTGTACCGTCTGTAAGTACAGGGACTCGGGCCGAGATAGCTCGTGATCGGGGGATGTAACGAATAAAGCTGCCAGACCACGACCTGCGTTTGTTCGTGCAGAGGTTAAGCTGATTCGAGAAGGGCAAGACCGACCGACAGCACGTGACGTACCAAACAACGCAGCAGCTTCCGGGATCCATACCTCTACCTTGTCGGACTGTATCAGAGCTCTATCTTCTTGTCCAATCAGGGACTGCAGCATGTGACAAGCTGACAGAAGAAGTTCCCGTCCATTGTCTGTCAAACGAGGGGTCGCATCAATGACTTCGATAGCATAGGCTGTTTGTGAACGAGTCATTGACTTTTCAGCAGATGCAATGAGATTGCCTTTCAACGGAAATGTAAGAATACGGGAGATACTGGAAAGGCTAGAGCTGAGCTTACGTAGCGCCCGCAATCCCTTGAGCTTCTTGGAAGCAGGGGTCGCGATTGCCAACTGCTCTTCGATCAACGCCTGACGTTCTCCAAGTTTCAGAGCTCTCGTCTCTGTCAATGTACCAGAAGAACCCAACTATAATATTTCCAACTTAGTCATGGTCCGTCGACATCACTCGGTGTTTCCGTTAGGCTCACCAAATCATCGGATCTTCCTACGCTCAGCAGCGTACCCAATGTCGAAGCCTTTGGCGAACGAAAGATGCTCTCGGTCTCGGCGAGAGAACCCTTGATTTCTAGGCTACCCAACTCCGTTCCACGTTCAATGCGATCCTGGCCGTCCCTATTGCTTCTGGAAAGACAGGTGAGACAGAGGACGTAAGTCTGACAGACCAGCAATGATTTAGCGTCGCAAGAAAGCTGCTCACCGATGCTGCATACTCGCACGTGAAGGAGGTGTGTTGAAGAGACGCGCAACATATCTGCCTTGAGCGGAAGACATCTTGACTTGTCAACAATGTGCTGACTTGTTCGAGGAGTGAATAGTGAAAGCTGAGAACCAAGTCGAGAAAGATAGGACTTGAGCCTGATGTTCATATAATGTTGGCACGTTAGCTGTTTTCAAAATGTGGCAACCGAACAAAGGGGTTCGCAAGCGGCGCACGCCCTCCGTCCTATTCTGCAGGAGTCGAGAGATCCACCCGGTAGCTTGTGCTCTCCTCGTCAAGCGAGACTGTACATGTGGTTACTTCCTTTATACCTGGCGTCCTTTTGTCACATTACCTTCAAAGGCTGTCCTACAACGACGCAAGGACTCCTTCGCTCTTCTTTAACGGTTCTCATCTACGATTCGTGTTGATTCTTGACGACAGGAAGGGCAGTATCCGAAGCACTTGCATTGGATGAAGCGCCTGGAAGGCAAGCTACTGATTGCCCTGAAATGAGACCGGCAAATTCTAGACAAGCGTCCGTCGAATGAACATCATCGAGGGAATCGTGCCGGTCCGGGCTGTGGAATCTGCTGAATGATAAGTGATACAAGGTGGTATAATGATGATGTACTGCCGAGTTATGCTGATACAGGTGCGTATTGTCTATCGCCTATTGTCGTATATGCTGAGAGTCGCATCGCCGAGTGCATAGCTTTCCACGTCGACTCTCGTCCTCGTTGTATGCCAGTGATGCTGGAAAAGATGGTGGGTCCAGAAGCCGAGCCTAGGATGCGACGCTACACTTCCGGTTTTGCGACTTTTCTCTTCTCTCTCGCTCCCGTAACCTCGTCCTCCATTTCCTGCCATGATACCGGAACAAGCGGGTTTCCTGCCTCGGATGTTGCTGCAACGACACCGAGATGCTTGTCTGCTGTCGATAAAAAGTACGATCGAGCGTCTCCGAGTGACAGCTACGTTTGCAAGAGGTTTAGGATGTACTCTATGAACGATATTATCATGATAGTACTCACGACTGCAGCCTTGACAGTATCTCCAAGCTTGAAACTTTCTGCAATTTTCACCTTGTCCTTTTCTGTAGCTCTGACATCGGATACCCGTATCACGCCGACAAAGTCTGCTGATGATATCGGTGTTGGGAGGTTGTTGACGAGTGACATGTTGAGTGTGGCTTGCTGTGGCGTCAGCTGGCTGACTACACCGGTTACCTAAGAGAATTTAGGGGTAAGCTTGTTTCGCACAAGGAACCAGATCGCGTCAACATACTATGGCTCCGATTTCAGGTAGTGCACTCGTTTCTGGCTTTCCGTTCGTCACACTGACGACGCCATCCGTTATCCTAGGGTGACCGACAACGCTGGCACGCAAGATTCCATCTTTGGACACGTAGCAACCGTGACCTGGTTGATATTGACTGAATTCCGATGCTAGTGGCTGGCCTGGCAGGAGTGGTATCGTCATGCTGTGTGGTCTTTGTGTGTTCGTACTAGGTTCACGCTCGCAGGGCTTATAAGCGTTATGTAAACTAGAATGGCTTGATAAGGAAACGAGTAGTTTGGTGAAATAAAGATAAAGACCTCCTAAAGAAAGAAGACCTGGGGAACACTGCTACTACTACGACTTTAGGTTTCCGGCGGCCGGAATCCGTCGATCACGCGAGCGCGGAGACGGGAACGAGCGTATGACAGGGGTGACGACAGCGGGGGGAGGGCTCAACTGATATCAGTATCCTATCGACAATTGCTTCACTTTCACTTGTCAAACTTGTGATCTACTCCGCCAAGAGGACAGGCCGAGGTGCAATCCGACCAACTACAATATCGCAATAGACGGAATCGCCTATATCGCTGAACAAGCTCAGCCGTAACGACCCATGTAACGCCTTTACTTTTGCCTCAACGACTCGTGGCCATCCCTTTCTTCAGCAACTAGCACTCGTTTCTGTGCCACGATGCAACCCAGTGATCGCATTCGAAGTCAGTTTGCGGACATCATGGGTGGCGGTAGCATCTTTACAGGCACTAGGAGACGAGTTTCGATCGATGGCGGTGACGATGGAACTACCCCTGTAAGCGATAACGACACAAGTGAAACATCCGCACGCTCAACTCCTGCCTCTGTCTTCTTCAACTTAGTTATTCCACTCAGACGTCAATCCAGATCACTCATTCTCGCCACCGGCTTCCCTTGCAGGCCACCCGGATCTTCCGTTTCCGCAGCTGGATGGCGAAGTTTTATCTCCCGGATCAGAGGTTGACCCATACAAGTTAT
This sequence comes from Naganishia onofrii, assembly GCA_030039215.1. Classification (NCBI taxonomy): domain Eukaryota; kingdom Fungi; phylum Basidiomycota; class Tremellomycetes; order Filobasidiales; family Filobasidiaceae; genus Naganishia; species Naganishia onofrii. The sequence continues at coordinate 876,447 of JASBWV010000005.1, forward strand.
CAGCAACCGAGTCCGATCACATCGAACCTCCGAAGAGGAAGTCACAGAAACTACCACAGGACAACCATCCTCCCAGAGAAGAGCATGTGGCAGTGGAAAGCGGTACAGAAATCAAGAATCGTTCGAGCACCGCTTCTCCAAGCATCACTGCTGCGAAACGCACACGCGCCGGTGCAGGCTGGTGGGCACATCAGAGCATATTTCCATCGGGTCTGCTACCATCCTCCAGTACCCGATCCAACAGTCGAAATCCCACTTCTAGCGGAAGAAGCAAAGCAACGCGGTCTCGAAGAAGGAGAGACCTGGATGATGTATACAACAGCGATGAGGAGAGCGACGGTAGCGAGACGAGCATGACCAGTGGAAGCAAAGACAGTGATCCGCCTTCACCCTCTTCCTTACTCACAATGCACAGTCGAACAATACGTCATTCTCGATCTGGACACAGTCATCATCGTGAGCCACATCGCCATTCCCGCGGCAACAACCATTCCGACTTGGACCCGCCATATACATCGGACACCGACTCAGATTTCTCGTCTGGATCGTCGTTGGCGTCTACATCCACCGCGTCGGGACTCTTGTCTCCCTCGGAAGACATTGCAGAGTCCGTATCGCCTAACAGTCGTTCGGAGGAGCGTGCGAGAGGGGGAAAGCGTGCCTCGGGACGTTCCTCTAGAATCCATCGCGAGAGGGGCGCCCGCAAGACCCGAGCAGAAGATGGTGACATGCATGATCCCGAGTTTGGACAAGGTGATCTCGAGTCACTGATGAATACGAGAGGTGGAGTCATTCCGGATAGACTAGAGGTGTATCAGGATAGATTTGGACCTTGGAAAGGTCAGGCAGCATTTAGAAAGTACAAGGGTGAGTTTGGTTTCGCAGTGGAGCTTTTTTCGCTGTGGAATGTTGCTAAGTACATTGCACTCGTTTCCCCTAGATGCGCCGTTTCTTGCATTATGGCTGGCGAGTTTATCAGGCATCGTAATAGGCCTCTTCTTTGTGTGGGGAGCAACAACAGTAAGTTAAAATTCACAAGGTCATGCGAGCGAAACATAGTGCCGTTTCCCTGACGCGTATTTGCAATACAGTCTTCACCAATACCTCCCGGTGCCGATGTACCGTCCAATCCATCTCCTCCTGCACCTGGACAAGACCCAGAAGAATACCGGACGCCCTTCACAACTCTATTACATACGATACCGTTGCTCGCCGTGCTGCTATGGGTGGCTCTTGCGGCGCCTTTCGGCTTGCTGATACTATTACGCAGGACCGTACGACCTGTCTTGATTGTAAGTCGTGACTTATAGTCTCGCACCCAAACTTGTCTGAATACTCATCCGTCTCGTCCACTAGGGCACAGCCGTTTGCGTACCCTTTGCCTTGATCATGACATCGTGGTGGGCTTTCATCGCTTCGTTTGAAGCCGTTCCATCGCACAGTGGGACAGACGCCGAGCCGAACTGGTGGGGTACCGTCGGATTACGGTGGTGCTCGTTGATACCTCTAATATTAGCTGGGATCAGTACTGCTCTTGTTTGGAGACGGAGGAAAAGACTGGAGAGGAGTGTCGCGGTTGTCGAAGTGAGTCCATCTCTGGGTGACAATCTCTGTGTCAGCACTGATCGCGTATCGCATGTCAGCTGGCAACCACTTTCCTTATAGATCATCCGATTCTATTACTTGTCACACCGGCGCTTCTTGTGATCTTTTCGTTGGTGTCACTACCCTTTCTCACATTACTATTACGTCTGCTTCTTGTCGGATACTATCGTCACCCGTATGTCGGTCCGCATCTGCATTGGAAACCCATGAGGACTGATTCTGCGCCGCCGATACTCTAGACGAGAAAACACGTACATTTGGCACTTGAAGCCCTACACAGGCTGGCTCATTGCGCTAGTCACCTTGTTGTGGTTGTGGACGTGGGTCATTATCCGTGGGATTGGCCGTGTCGTCATTGCTGCCGTGCTGGGCGAATGGTATTTCCATCAGTAAGCAAGGCCAACCCTATCGAGCCTCTATAGTAGCTCACTTGTTCCGTCTATAGACCTGATCTCAAAGATCAAGATCTGTTGGATATTACAACGGCAGCAGTTCACCGGGCCACGGGTCCCAATCTAGGATCCATCTGCCTGAGTTCGCTAATCGTTGCCGTGACTCGAATGGTCGGCAAGGCAGCTTTGACGGCCAGAAAGGTATGCCATTTCCACGACATTCGTATGTGCATAGCTGATCATACTTCTTACAGGTGACCCACCCACGCTCGAATATCCTTCCGGGACCCTTGTCCTTTTTATCGGCCATGACCCCGTTATTCACCTGTGTCGCCAGTATACTCGACCAGTTGAACGGCTATGCTTTGGTTTATGTTGGCATAACGGGACAAGCCTTCTGGCCTTCTGCGCGAAAGGCAGTCGGACTGGTGCGGCGCAGACATCAGGCACATCTACTAGATTGTAGGTGAAGTGCATACGTCTACGCAAGGCTTATGCTGATCCAAATTTGCAATCCCTAGATACTCTTGTCAAGCTTCTGCTCACGCTGTGTTCGACCACAGTAGCGGTGGGAACAGCGACCGCCGGCTATCTATACGCCACGCATACGCTTTCCGCTCCGGCACACGCGCCCTTTGCCGCCTTGCTGTGCGGAGGCGTTGTGTTTCTCGCAGTCCGAGCCGGGATGTCGGTGTTGGGCGACACGTAAGTGGCACAGTCCTATATTCACTGGGTGAAGCTAACGTTTGGGAAGCAAATAGGTCAGACGCTTTGTTCATCTGTTACGCTATTGACAGGGAGACAGGTGGACAGCATAACGAGAAGGTTGTACAAGCAGTGCGTAAATCTTTGGGCTACTTCGCAGCTTGTCTTTTACTGACATACATCACGCCTCCTAGTTTTCGGATGATGTAACACCTCGAAGCGGCTAGTTGTATAATTGTTGAGTTGTATACCTTTTCATGTATTATTGGTATAAGAGTTGTAATCATTCTGTGTTTATGCGTCGAGCACGTCTTATGGCTTAGGATATTTATCAAGGCAAAGGGCGTCCGCTCAGACGAGGCTTCATGGGGATGAATACGCACGATGAGGGCGAGATCAACCCAGTGTATAGGCCCACTCTTCTTTCCGGCGATCCAGACGGGTAATACCGCACGATTGCAAGTTCGATAAGATAAAGGAGGTCAGTCAAATTGAATTATTTCCTTGTTGATATTGCACTAAAGCTCACTAGATTAATTCCATTTCACTGCTTCGCAACGCTTCTTCGCTTCTTCTTGGGAAGCAACAGCCCAACGGATGCCTTATCAGTCTACAGACCGAAGGCCGCTGCTCCTGCGCTGCTGAGCTGGAATAGCGATTCCACTTCCCATATCTCCTTTGTTGAAACTTCCTTCAAATAGGTCTCAGGCATTTTGCCTGGAGAAGGAATCTCGAGTCACTGGCAGAAAGGTATATATTCGATAGGAGAAAGGGGGAAACCGTTTTTCTGTGCCCTTTCCATGCAGCCTTCTCACATACTTTCCGCCTAGGTACTTACAAACACATGTTCACGTCGTTAGTCAAGGATCAAATGGACTCAGGCGTTACTTCTCAACAAGTATGAACAAGGCCAACAACACTCAGACATTCATAGCCAACATTGTGCGAAAGCCTGTCACTCTGTTCCCTCTCATCCTTTGTCGACACATCATTCAGCTCTCGAGCTACACCTACATCAGACATCTCAGTTTTGACGAACGCACCAATTATCTCAACAGCCATACACCTCTAAAGACCTGAAAGCACTCCCAGCGTAATCACAATCCTCATCAACATCATGGCGTACGCCAACAACGACTTTTCCGATTTGTTCAATCTGGACGATTTCAATACGTACGACAAATCGGATGACTTCAGTAGCCCCCTTATCAGTCCAGTCAAGCCTTCGGCAATAGGGCGAGCATCGCCACCAGCCAAGACTGCAAATTTCCTTGTCAAGCTGTAAGTTTTCTTCAGTTGTCGGTCACATGCTTTGACTTGCCGTCATTGATTTGAGATTATCATAGCTATATGGCTTTGCAGGAAGAGCCCCCTTCCACAGCTATTTATTGGTCCGCCGATGGCAAGCAATTAGTGGTCGCAAGCGTAAGCTCTTGACCACCTGTTGCGGGACATATCTATTAGGCGCCTAACGTCCATTTATATACAGCCCGGTCAGCTAGAGAAAGACATTCTCCCCAGATACTGGAAGCATAACAAGTTCACATCCTTTGGTAGGCAACTCAACGTAAGCAAACTTAAGGCGTACATTTTGTATGCCTGACTGATAGTAGTCTTCCAGATCTACGGGTTTTCACGAGTTTACCCTGGCCGTCAATTCAAAGACGAGAATGGCAATATCAGGGATGACGCATCTGTCTGGTCACACCCCACGTTGCATCGCGAAAGCACGTTGGAAGAGATCATGTCCGTCAAACGCCGAGCTGCACCCAAATTGTTTCGAACGCGAAAACTGGCAAACGGTCAAGTCGTTCAAGTTCGTGCGGGTTCGCAAATCGAAGCTAGGCTGAATGTGATCCGTGCGGAGAAACAGGAAAGGTATACTCACAAAGCATCTGAGCCCTATCCCACCTCTCCCTATCTCTCGTCGGATCGCTCTCCCGCTATTTGGAGTCCTTCGTCTGCGATAAGGATCAACGACGCACCAGTACCTGGGACATTGCCAGAATGGGGAGCGAGTTCCTTCTCAGTTCAAGGTGGAGAAAAGCCGATGACCCGACTTTTTCCAGACCAAGGTGGACCAGCAGATCTCCGTCAGTCGGAAACCATAGGTCAGCCGCAGTATGCTGGGTTTGCGCGTGATTGTGATGAGGTCGAGATGCTCACCATGACCGGCAACCGCACTTTGCTCAGTCCAATTGACATTATCCAAGCGATTCCTCATTCTACTCCTCGTCGTGCGTCTGCCTCTGAAGCATGGTGGATGAACGGGGACATGAAGCCCAGTGGAATTCGTCTACAAGACCTTCAAGCACTCCATGAGCAAGGAATGCCGCAGATGTCGTGGACGACGCCTTCCACGCCGACCGGTGCCATTGCCTTTAGAGAACGATGGAACAGTACCGCATCCGATCCTACGATAATGACAGGCCGGCATTTGTATCAGCATGAATCACATCACGGCGTCTCGTATACTGCGCCTGTTAGTCCACTTCACGGTACTCGACCTTTGACTCACAACGAACAGGATCATCAGCAGGTCAGCGTAGGATATCCTCAAACGCCGGAACAGGACAAGCTTCAAGTCACACTCTGCCTCTCTGACGATCAACAGTTCAAACCCGACTACATCTTTTCCCAGGAACAACCCGTTGTGCCCTTCTCCGCCGTGGCAACAAACTCCGAGCCTACCTTTGAACACGTTGACTTTCTAGCTCCAGCCACCGTTGGGGCGTACGCGCTAAGTCGAGGTGAGGAGGAAAGGCTGGCGCCAGTCTATGAGGATATATGGCCAGCAAACGTGATGGCTTCCATGACTACCAACAAGCCTTTGCCTTCACCCTCTAACAGCCCCATATGGTCGAATGAGGTCAAGGAACCGACCTCGTTACCCTATGTCACGGCCTACAAGTACACGATGCCTAATGTTACTCACGGAGATTACTCCAACAACCAAGGGGAACTTTCGTATTGACACTGCGCCCTCGATTCCGATAATCAGATATAGTTTCCGCTCATACAACGTCAGTTTCTTCCGAATAACTAGATGAGGTCCCTAACATATGAAGTCATTCCAAGTCGCATACATGCAGGCGCGGTTTGCTATTCAAGTGTATCTTCTGTATGTATGTATGTTTCGGACTTTTGTCCTGTATTTTTCCTTGTAACTCTTGTACAAATGTCTCCAATATAGATGATAATAGATGGTGGACAACATTGCATTTCGTGCTCAAATTTCACAATGTACCAGTACAACATAGACAGGTGTCGCGTACGTGACTAACGACAAACAACTTGATTCCTCTTCTTCGGTAGGTGCGATTGCCTGCAAAGACTAATACAAAGGGTAAAGCTCTCCGACAAGCCAAACACCAACAGCAACAAGGAGGAGCTGGGCGAGGGGCTACAGTACTGCAGCGTAAAGCTCGTCAATTAAACCTCATTCCGTAACGACGTCGGCATATGACGAGCGTAATCCATCATAGCCGCCGCCGCCGCCGCCGCTACTGGCAACTCTGTCGTCGTTGAGCGAATGAGTCTCGATCCCGCCATCCAGAGGTCGTCCGAGTTTACTGCCCTCTGCAACGGCGCCTGCGTATGTCGTTACCCCTCCGCTACCACCAAGATCATTGTTGGTGGAAGTGGTGTGGCTTTCTCGTACGTGCTGTCCTTGTGCGTGCTCGAAGGATGACGAAGTGGTCGGGCGGGATGGGGATTGTAGACGAAGCGATGGTTGGTTGTTCGTGGTTCTGTACAAGCTTGGTAGCGTGTTGTTTGACGGAGAGGGCGAAGGTAAAGGCTGGACCGCACTTGACGAACCCAAACTGTCGTTCTTGCCGCCGCTGGATGAGCTGTTACTATTCTCCTTGGGATCGAGTTTCTTCTGCGCAGTAGTCTTTCCCGACTGGTAGTAGGTGTTCCTGCAGAGACAGACCGTCAGCAGGGACGCATACTGCACGCAGGTAGCGTGTCTATTCTGAACTCACGCCACGGAAGCTGCCTCGTTGAATGTTCTCGCGCTCTGCCGCATCCGGTCTCCACTCATCAACCGAACGATCTCCGCCTCGATCGCGTGGAAGACCTCGTGTGAAGCATCGATAGCGTACTTGATCCATCCCTCGGACAATCGGTGAGTATGGTGGAAGAAGAGAACTCCGGCAAGAATCGTTAGGGCGTAGGACAAGAAGGGTAGAACAAAGTTTGTGTACCTGTAGAGCCTGATAGTCTCAGCACGAGGAAGGAAGACAGAGCCTGCAGGTGTAAACGCACAAGTTCTTGACCGTTTCGTTCCTGTTTAGCATCGAATCCAACACACTCCTTTCCTCCCACTTTGTGATAATCAACCTCCTCTCCGTCTCACCATCCATCTTTAGCTCGCCGTTCGTACCCTCAGTCTCAACCTCTTCGTCCGAATGAAGCGCTGCATCGTCTTCGTCTTCCACTTCGCCGTCTTCGTTGGTGTTGAGGTGAAGTATCAAGGTTGATGGAAGCGTGAATACAATATCAATCAAGGGGAGAGCGAAGGGGAGGGAGTAGGTTGTAAGGGTCGGGAGGGTCAGAATTTGGTTTCTGTGCGCACGAGGAGAAATCAGATTTGCGGCGGTGCTACAGAGTCTGACACAGTGGCATGGACTTACACCTCGTCCCATCCCTCGACACCGCCTTTCCCACTCTTCTTGATATTCCTGCGCAGTTCTCGCTTCCTGACAAACAGCTTTTCCAATGCAATAAGCTTCTTGATCCGTGATGCGCCATGAGTCTTGACGAGAGCTGATTCGTAGTGAGCTTGAGGCTGTTATCAAAGGCATGCATGGTAATTTGGTCTGTTAGTCGGTCGGAAGATGCGATACTACTGGTGGCACCTACCTCGATGTAGAGATTGATGGCACTATTATATTCAATACTATGAATAGATCCGACATCGGACTATATAAGACACTACCATGTCTTTCACCCTAGCACATGTCCAGCTTACGGATCTTTGGAAAAGACCTTTGTGGTAAAGTCTGGAGAAAGCGGGTAAAGAGTCGGCATCTTGTACATCGCTTGAGTGTCATTCGTGCTCACCTTGTATCCCTTGAGTGAGTTTATTGGTCTGCATTGTCGGTAAGTGCTCGGTTGGAGGATGAGTTGCCTATTTAGAAAGAGGACCTTACAAAATATTAGTTGCCTATAGAAGAAGAAGATAAGGGAGGAGGAAAGTCTGCTGACGAGATGACATCACCCACCTTGCCTCGTGTAGTTTCGGGCGCCGGATTCTCAGCGGGAGCGGGACTTGGACCGATCAACCGTTGATCTCAGTCTTCTTCCTTCTATGGCCTTTCAACAGGGTCATGTCAAACCAAGTCACCCAAACAACTCATTCATAATCGCTCGCTGGCTCCCTCGCATACCAGATCTCCCGCTAAGCCGCAACTCTCAAGAAGATGGCTACAAAACAGCGGATGCTACACCATGTTTCCTTCCACTTTGGAAAATCAAGAGTCCTGTTTTCAGTACCCAACACGACGTACGTCTCTAGACCTTTCCATTTCCCACGGACGGCGTGACGTGACACCTCTACTAACTCTGCTCGCACACCCTACCTAGTACATTGCTCGATCTGAAACGACAACTTTTATCCGCACTACCTATGCTGAAATCCGACGCACCAGGAGGTCTCCCCGGCCTATCAGCGGAAGACATGGCCGACATGGACCTCCCCACTTCGACAAAACAGACAGCTTCTTCCTCCTCTTCAACATTAGCAATCGATAGCGTTACATCCACGTCGGATATCGTCCTATGGCGCGCACGGCGTACGAATATCGATACGATGGATAGGTTTGAGAGTGGTAACGAGGAGGTGAATGAGTTTTTGGGGTATGTTTGTTTGGAAGGTGATCCGGCAGAGTTTACGGAGAGTCGAGGACAGGTGGAGCAAGGGGAGAGGAAAAATGCGTTGATGGTGCAGATAAAGGATATCAAGCAACCTGTGTGGGAGCGATGGGTCGATGTTTACGTCAGGTGAGCTGTTGGCTGGAGCTGTTTCCCGTCAGTTTGGGTATGCTGACCTCTTGCTGTGCTTTCGGCTACTCCTTCGCCAGCTTTAGAGAAGGTGCATTCCATTTTGCAAAAGACAATGGGCCGTCCAGAGTAAAAGTCAACTGACTCGCGCAACTGTTCATTTTTCTTAGGTGATTCGTATCCCGAACCAACACCACATCATCCCAGCTTGGACGACGATGAATACGAGGAAGACGACATTGCATAAGCGCGAGGAGCTGCAGCCGCATCTGAACGTCGTTAACAAGTCTGCATATTGGTTGGAGCCTGCGCGAGCTATAGACGGATGGGAAATGACAAGCATGTCTGTTGAGGAGACAATCGTATTGGGGATTGCATAAGACACGTGGTGGCATGATTTGCGTTTCGACAGGTTGTACCGACAAACCAATGGTGAAATTCAGTCAGAGGACGGCACAACTTCGGTAGCATGATATGATTCGCTATGTTGCCCTGCTAGAAGTTGAGGGGAAGAGAAGGGACGAGCAGTCGAGGGAGGTGATGAAAGTGAGACAGGCGGATCCAAATTTTCCAGTGTTGTGCAGTGACAGCAGCATCCTCCTCCTGAAGATGTTGGGAAAAATTGTAAAGGTTGTTACCATGGATGCCATATCTCACTGTTACCTTCTGCTAACAACATTATACCGGCCTCTTCAGTCTCTCCCATATTCGGAATCTCAAGATGAAAGTCCTCGGCTTGCTTTCCGGCGGTAAAGACAGCTGCTATAACCTGATGCACTGTATAGCGAACGGCCATGAAGTGGTTGCACTAGCTACGTTAGTTCCTGAAGAAGGCGTAGGTGCGTTGTCTATCTTACTGTGTCTATCCAATTCGTCTGACTTAATAACCACCATTTCTAAACTCAGATGAACTCGACTCGTACCTCTACCAGTCCGTAGGAACGTCGCTTGTCACGCTAATCGCAAAAGCCCTTCGCCTACCGCTGTATCAGAGGACAATCACCGGTAAACCCGTACACTTGGAGAGCACCTATGGTAGCAGGACTAAAAATAGAGGATTGGACCAAGCGAAGAAGGATGGTATTGATGGAGATGAAACAGAGGATCTGGACGAGCTGTTACATCAAGTCAAGGTAGGATATCGCGTCTTCAGCCCTCTCCCGCATCATATCTAAAGTCCGTGTACGATAATAGGCAGATTTCCCAGACCTCCAAGGTGTCTCTACAGGCGCCATTCTATCCACCTACCAACGCACGCGAATCGAACACGTCGCTTCGCGTCCATCGCTCGGACTGACGTGCCTCTGTTACCTCTGGCAACGACCGGAAGCGGAGCTCGTAGATGAAATGCTAGGGAGCGGGTTACGCGCGGTGATTATGAAAGTCGCAGGGCTGGGTCTCAAGGTTGAGGATGTTGGAAAGGAACTTGGAGCGATGAGGCCAAAGTTGGCGAGACTCGTAGGTGTAGCAGCCTAGCTGTTTGATTGCTTGTCCGCCGCGTTTATTAAACCTGCTATGGATGCAGGAAGAGCTGTATGGCTCGCATGTCGCTGGGGAAGGCGGCGAGTACGAAACCATCACCATTGACTGTCCGTTATTCCACGAATCTATACAAATGTAAGTCTACGTAACGGTTCATTGAAGGTGGTATGAAGGTGGCTAACCTAGCCCCCTCAGCGAAGAAGCAGAAACAATAGTCACGGATCCCTCCCCCGTAGCATATTACCGCGTCAAACGCGCTACCCTGCAACCGAAAGAAAATCATCACGTACCGACACAAACTCAACTCCGGGAATCACTGCGGCTCGATGTAGATGGTATAGAGGGAATGTCCAGGTTCGATGAAGAGAGCGAGGATTTGTTGGCCGACTTGAAAGAGGCGTCCGAGTCTTATCCAGAAGTCGAGGATCTGCGGCTCTCGTCTCCCGCATCTTGTAGAGCTGCGGGTGTTTCCTTTGGACGACAGGGTAATTGGTTTTCGTTCTCGATAGAGAGCGAATCGAGAGGAGACGAAATAATAGAGGAAGAAGTAACGAGGTGCTTTGAACAGTTGAATGGTAACGCCTTTTCGCATATGCAGATTCAACAATGCCCGCCTGATTCACTATTTACTACGCGGCTGAACCGGCAGACTCACTGATGGAAAGGGGCTTATCACTTACTCAGATCCAACACCAGAATTTCCTCCTCGCGGATATGGACGACTTTCCCAAGGCAAACAAAGCATACTCTGCCTTTTTCGGCAGCTCGCCACCGTCACGTGCGTGTGTTTCCGTCGTTCTCCCTGTCAACCAGCGTGTCCGATTGGAAGCTATGGGATACGACGATTCGCTATTGCCCGAACGTAGCGTGCTGGGGAGAAGCGCGTTACATGTCCAAAGCATAAGTTACTGGGCGCCGGCAAATATTGGACCCTATTCACAAGCGGTGATGGTAAGCCGAATTGTGGGACACTCTTCTAACCATTCGGGTGAACTGACGTGCATCATCATAGGCCGGTCATCGACTCACTATCGCCGGGCAAATTGGGTTGATTCCACCCACTCTGTCCCTGCCATCACCACAATCATTTATGGAAGAGGCTGTACTGTCTTTACAACATGTACGACGAATTCTTGCCGTGCTAAGGTCCACGTCGACTGCTGGAGGTGGCTGGGAGGGGTGGGTTGAAGGTGTTATTTGCTGGTATGCCCGATCGAAAGATCTGCCATTGGCCAAATGTGCGTGGACAGCCCATGCGAAGACGGTACGTGATTATGATACCTAGGCTTTCGTCGAGATTCGCGAAAGAGCTGATCTTCGCTCTTGAATTACAGAACGGATACTCTAAAACACCGGTTGCTTTCATTCAAGTACCCCAGCTACCTAAAGGCGCCCTAGTCGAGTGGCAATTCGCAGTTCATACCGGCCGAAGGGTTACGCCGGTGATCCATGATGACGAGGAAATACCGGTGACCTGCAAGCACGATCAGTGTGAGTTTGGCAGGAGGTCGGTTGCGAAAACGTAACCTGAGCTCATGTCTGTTGTGCCAAAGATAACGACGCCGGTTTCTCTGGCATCATCATTGAGTCTGCATTGGGACAGTCTCACTTTGCTGTGCATCATTTCGAAAGTATGTTTCGTCTCTTTGAACCCATCTCTGAGATGACACTAAGTTACTTCTCGTCAGGTCTCGGAGCCATCGCAGATGGGTTGGAGGCCAGAGACGTACCTTTTGCCTCGTCATTAGAGAGAGCCTTCTCCGTAAGGGTTTTCTATGATGAATCTCTCACAGAGAGACAAGGTGAGTCTCTTATAAGCGATCTTTTGACCGCACCGTATTGATTCAAGCACTCTTGCAGTGTCCATACTACGAGAAACCATGAAAGACAAATCGACTGGTGCGGTAACACTTGTTCCTGTCATCTCGACTTCGAGCCTGAACGAGAAGCAACCTCTATGCGTCATTGTATACGGCCAGTAATTCTTGAATATCACTTTGCATTGCTGTCTAAAATCACATTCAGTGCCGTGGACATGTTCTAATTGAGTCGTAAAGTATCGTGACACCCTAATTCCGAGCGAAGATTTCTAATCCGCCGATACCGGATGCTATACCGACGCCTCCTGGGCTGCGGCCTTTAGCCTTTCCTGCCAGACTTGAGCGATCTCCCCTAGACTTCGCGTTTTTGCAAAGATACCTAAGACTTCTCGTAAAAGGTCGCGCTTGTTCAAACCGCAAGCGGTGGACGACCAATCCTTGTCGTTTGCAGCATTGCTGCAGGAGATGGGGAATAATCAGCCTATTGGTAATTGACTTTCGTTGTCCACATAACAAGACTTACTAGTATATTGGACCGTACAGATCCCGAACCAACTCTTCGCCCTTTGCCTTGTATCCTTCTTCTGCTATCTTCTTTGCGTACATCAAGAGGAATGATTTGTATTCCACGGGAGAGTCTAGAAGGACTGCTGCACGCATCCTTGTTTCGAGATGTCCGAGTGTTAAAGCATCCTTCCACCATCTCGGTTTATCGTTTGTCAGGTCCTGTACCAGCGCAGGTTGTAGTCCATTCAGGTCGGCCTCCATACCACTAACGACGTTCTTGTTGCCGCTTCCTCTCGTTCTTGTCCAAAGGGAACTACTTTTTGCTAACCAACTATTGCACAACTCCTCCCACGCTTGGAAATCAGCGTTATACGCATAGCATGTCCCAGAAGACAGCTGTACCCAGACAGTGCCGTTTGCACGAACTTGTGCTTGTTTGATGGTGATTCGCCGATCATTCGCTGATGTTGAAACTATTGTTTGAATAGACACGGATGGAAATAGAGCTTTTCGCGTTTTCAAGTTCCTGCAAACGAAGAACAAACTATTAGACGATTCTCAAAGGGAGGTCGATGCTGATTACCGGGCTTACCATGCATTCAAGGTGCCTTGGCAAGTGACCACGGTAACGTAATGCTTGCAAGCGTGCAAAAAAGACATTGGCGAATCCAAACGGATCGGCGCTAGTAGCTTTACTCCATTTTTACTGTATATCGTCAGATTTCCTGTTTCATCCGCGGCACATGCTAGTATTGGCGTGACAGCGAGCCCGACAATGGGTGACCGAGAGTAGTCAAGCCACTGTACTGCCCCTTCTTTGCGCATAGAAACCTCGTATAATTCTAGAGGAAGAGAGTAGCGTAGTCAGTAGATGGTGAGTTGTACACCGGCAAATGCTCCTTACTGGCTGATGCATTGTTCGTCGCCTCTAGACACAGCTTGTTATCCTCTTCGGAAAGGGAACGTAGTTCATGTTGAGCAGTCGGTACTGGTAAAATGGGACCGGCATTGTGTGAACCTGGCCCATTTCCAGACACATGCCTCATGACCGGTCGGATCTCCTTCATGGGTCCAGTTTCTCTTGGGCGATCTCCGCCCAGGGTTCTGGCTTTTGTAACACGCTTGTCCGGAGAGATGTCCTCTGACGCCCTCCTCTTCCCATTTGACACCGGCATAGCATCGAAAGCATCATCAACGCCTTGGATGATAGCATCCCGTGTGTCGGCAATCCTTGACTGACTCTCTAGCGGCTGTTCAGCTGCATCAGCGAACGCTCGGGCGGTTTCCTCTAGGCGAGCCACCCGGCCAGCCTGTGATTCGGAGTGCTCAACGGATGCAAGCGACCCCATCATCCCTGTTGTCCCGAGACTCTGTATGAGAGAAGGCTGGATTCTTCGTTTTCCTGATGGCAACATTGTGATCTTCTGCTTTCTCGGCTTGGCTGTAAGCTCGTTGATAGGGGCATCGGAGGCAAAGGCGTTTGCGCGCAAAGGTGTCGAGCCGGCGAATGGTAGCGGTGCAAGACTTCGCGATGCTTCCGAGGGCTGCGAGGTTGTTCTCTTCTTGTCATATCCGAATGATTTTAGTATCATGTCCGTGTCCTCCATAGGCGATAGATTCGGTATTTCCTCGTCTTCTAAATGGATGGCGCAGATAGACCCATCAGAAGAACATCCGTAAATTGTGTGGCCATCATTTGACCTACGCAGGAATGGTCAGCTGCTTATCGATGGAGAATGACAGAGACACATACCAGCAGAGGTCCAGAATCTGCCTATCAAAAATATCCTTGACAACCAGTAGCGGCTTATTCCTCGTATTCCTCCATATTGATATGCTGCTGTCGTCCGCTCCAAGGGCCAACATACAAGATGCTTTCGCTCTAACTTTCTTAGCACCAGGTGGGAAAAAGATTCGAGGATTGAATGCCGCAACTTGAATAGTATTCTCGTGTCCGACGAATGAAATATCGGTCGACCAGTCGTACCGATCGATGATGGCAGCCACAAAGACGGGACCATTCATCGCATTCGACGCAGCGATAAAGGATCCATCGGGTGACCAGCTGAGACGACGGAAAAAGGTGTTTGCCGGTGAACGTTCGAATGGTTTCTTGACTTCTTGAACCAAAGACCAATCTTCCGTATTCCAAATCTTGACTGTTCTATCGTCGGACTGAGTGGCTAGAAACTGTCCAACTGGATCCCAAGTGACACCTTTGACAAATCCCTGATGTGAGTCAATCTTTCTTATACGCTCTATCAAGGTGAAGTAGACTTAGTAGCTAACCACACGGGCGTAAAAGCGGGCTTACCAAAGTTATGCCCATCCCAGATATATATCGTGCTGTCAAGTCCCACTGAAGCTATCATCGAATCGTCCTGACTCCATGCGACATCGGCCACATCTAAGGTTGTGCAGTCTATAAGCTGAAAGACCGCGAGACACCGGTTCCGTAGAACTCACCTGATTCGTGTCCCACCAGCCGTTTCACAGGCTTCCATGATTCTACATTTACATCATCCGAGCCCCATACCTTGCCTCCTCCGTGGCTATGTGATGAAAGACCGTATGAGGATATTACTTGATTGACGTTCGGCATTATCTGCTGCTGGATTCGGCGAGACTTACGGATCAATGTCCCATATCATCACAACACCGTCGTCCGATCCACTGGCAAGATATCTCCCATGATGAGCCCACCGGACCGATAGTACGGGTCCTGATAGCACCGACATGAGCCTCAATGTGCACTGCAGCATGTAACCTGAAGCATACCGTTGTGTAATGTCAAAGTTGATAGTAGTTTGGTATTCGCTTCATTCGCGTCCGCTTCCTCCGAGAGGATTGGAAGGGTAGACCAGATTTTGACCTTGGCATCTGTCCTCCAGCTCGTGAGTTTCAAAGCAGAAAGAACTTTAGCAAAGACAATCGACTCACCAAGGCCACCAGTAGCTAATCTTGTACAGTCAGGGTGGATGTGCAGACAGAAAATCGACAGGGTCTTATCCTTTTCATCTGGAGATACATGACAAGATTAACGATGCCTCTGTGCAGACGGCCCAGCCAACTCACCTTTGTGAGTTACCCATGCCGGCTTAATGACCTTCATCTTCACCACTGTCTTCTCAACGTACGTCCGGGAAAGCCAGTATTACAGCCGTTGCCGAGATCCGTCGATGATCAATTGTTCAAAGTGCATAGGTTATGTACATGCCTTCGAGTTCAGGAAGAGACATCAGATCATGCATGAGATACCACTTGAACATTTGACAGAGTAGAATCGGTCAAATGGCTAATGGAGGCATACCGGGAAGCTCGGTCAGGGTCGAAAAGAGGCCGCACCAAGCCGTACGTAAATACAGCTGTAAATACACCTGACAAAATCCACAAAATGCCCAAATTTAGGGAATCACTTTGTTGATTGTGTCACATTGATGGCTGATTCGATCAGTAGAATGTACATGAACTTCAATCTCGCTATCCGTATCACACCTATTCAACATCCTCCTCTGTACAGCGCGATCTCTCACAAAGCTTCGACTTTCAGCTCCAAATTTCAATACCGGACTGTGATAATGGCCGTCACAGCGTCTCCGTCTCCGGTTCCAGCCACTTCAGAGAGGATGAAGCGTTCCTCAAGACTGCTGGGAGTCAGGGATTTCGCCAACGCCTCTCCTCGAGTTAAAAGCATTTCTAGCGAATCCTCGGTGTCGAACGCTGACAAGGTGACAGTTTGCGTGAGGTATGTGCTTGCCTTGGCCCAATATTTGGAACTGTTTGCTAAACTCATACTTTGCTGGACTCATACTGAACGCATTGATAGGTTCAAGCCTCCATCCTCACCAGACTGTTACCATGCCTACGAGTTCTCCGAAGATGGCACCACGCTCACCCTTTCGAATACCCATCCCACTGTTGTGAAGCGGAATGGAAAGGCAGGAAGGGAGAAAGAGTATACCCATCGATTCAGTAAGCCTTCTCAATGACCATGGATAATTACAGTTTACCAATTAGCCTTCTGCTACAATAGGTGGTGTATACCTCTCCCCGGAGCCTACGTTAGCTCTTTATGAAAAGCAGATCGCCCCCTTGGTAGCCAAAGCGATGGCGGGATTTAATAGTACTATATTTGCATACGGTCAGACCGGTTCCGGTGAGTCCTGCTCGTCATCGTTGTCAAACATCTCTCTTGATGTCACCATATTTTTGTTCAGGTAAAACACATACTATGGTAGGTAATCTAGAGTTACCACCTGCCGGACATATAATTGAATACCTTTTACGAATAGAGTGGAACCAGCGAAGACGTTGGAATTATACCACTCGCCGTTTCCGGCGTATTTGAAGCCATAGAGCAGGTTCGTAGCACAGAAGACCTAACAATGCATGATATACTAATACCTGCTTACGCTCGCCAGAACCCTGGAAGGCAGTACCTACTTCGTGTTTCATACTTGGAGGTAAGTTCATGGTGATTCAAAGGGGTTCACGGCCGTTCATACTGATTCGTTCGTTGCCGTCTCGCTTGTAGATATATAACGAGACACTCAGGGATATGCTTCCGTCGTCCAAAGCGCCAGTGAATGAAAAAGATAGGCCGGTTATTCATGTGGTCGATGTGAGTAGTCTGCTCTGTGTCAAAGCTGGGACATCCTTTTTAACTCGCCTGTGTTCGAATGAAGGGCAATGTTGTCGTCAGGCCACTACAGGAGGAAATCGTTCGTACACCAGAAGAGGTACTGGGCTTGCTTGAGCGGGGACAAAGGAACAGAAGAGTTGGAGCGACTGACTGGGTAAGCCTACGGAAGCTCAGTAGATGCTAGCTCTGCTGATACTTTGCTTTACTGCACAGAATGAACGAAGTTCTCGTTCACACTGTGTTTTCACCATGGTAAGCCGGGACTTTGGCTGAAACCGCTCATTGTTGCTAATCTCATCGGTGTATATGCAGACGATCGAGAGCAGAGATGGGGAAGATCTTCGTCAATCTCGTTTAGTAAGTCTCAGCGTGTAAGGATCTGGGATGTTGCTAAAGCAGATATTTTCAGTCATTAATCGATCTAGCTGGTAGCGAGAAGGCCGCTTCAAATCAAGAAAGACTGGCGGAAGGGAAACACATCAATCGATCTCTGCTCGCACTAGGAACGGTGATAGAATTGCTATCAGACAAGAATAGACGACCGTAAGTGATCGTCCTCTTGTAATCACCATCGCGTCTCATTTTTATCTACTGCAGAGGCAGCCACATACCGTATCGAAACAGTAAACTTACTCATCTGTTGGAGAGTGCCCTCGGCGGGAACGCCAATATCGCAGTCATCTGCACATTGTCTGCGGAAACTCATCACAGCAGCGAAACTTTGGAATCGCTGAAATTCGCGTCCCGATGCGCACAGGTAGAAACTCAAGCTACACAAGGAATCGTGAGTATTTTCTCACCTTGCGTTCCAAAACATGAGCTAGACATCCGGTTTGTGGACATTGTAGGTCGCATCTTCCGAAAAGGCGTTGCTTCAAGCCAAGGAAGAAGAAATTTCGAAATTACGGGAACAAATTTCTACGTTGACCTCATCTCGTCAAAAAGAAGCGATACAGGAAGAACACGATGCGCCGGAGGCCCAACACAAAGTAAGCGTCATCTATGCCTAGTATAGAGGTATAACTGCTGACGAACGATTATAGCTGCACGACGAACTTGAGCTTCTCGAAGAACGCCGCAATAGACTTGTGGAACAACTCAGAATACTTAACAGCGAGATCTTATCCTCTCATTCCAGCTCTAGTTCCGCTGTAGCTTCGACCATCGGCCAGCTTATGCGAAGACGCGTGAGCGACTTCATACGTGCGCATCCTGGGAAAGTGATGCAAGCTGCCGATCCCGCTACTCCTAGTCGAAGAGCTGTCAGTAGCAAAATCACGCTCATCGACGAGGACGACAGCAGCGATAACAACATTTCCAGTGATCTTTTCAAGGCTTACAAGAGGCAGCGGTCTGTTGACAAGGAACACCACAATGTACTTCTTGCCCGCTTGACGGCGGCGGAATCTGTGACAGCAGAGTTTCAAACGATGAAGCAGGAGGTGGAGCGTTTGAAACAGTGCCTGGTTGCCGAATCAGCGAAATCCCAGGAGTTAATGGAACAACTATTGGGTCGGGATAGACTGGAAGCTCAGCAAAATAGAAGGATTCGCGATCTGGAGTCACGGCTGTCAGCGGCAGTCACTGAAGGGGAAGAGCTCAAAACCAAAAGATCCTTGTCGCAACCAGCAATGCTTCCATCTTTGAATGAAGCAGGGTTGCCCTTAGAGCCATCGCACAATAAGCATAGAACGAACAGCCCCCAACAAAAGCTTTCAGACCCAGTAACGATCAGCGATCGCCAAAAGGTACAATGCTCGACTTGCGAGTTGTATATCGAACGAAGCCGAACGCAAGAGACAATCATCCAGGGACAACAAAGCACCAATCGTGCTTTGATGGAAAAGGTCGGCGAATGGCAACAGGTAAATCACTTCCTTTCTCGCTTGCAGCGAGGTCTATTGTGAGCTCATGATGCCTCGTCCCTCTTGCAACTTAGAGAGTTCACGATCAAGATGCGTTGATCCAACGCTTGCTTCCCAAGATGCAGCAGGTTATCCAGAAAGAGAACACATTCGAAGAGCCAGTCAAGGAGAACTTTGCGCCAGCAACTCCGGACAAAAAGGTCAAGGCAGTTGAACGCACCGAACCACGTGAATATGGATCACCGTATCGAACGCACATCAGCCACAACAGCTCTTCGAAGCCATATCTCTATAATGATAGACCTCGACCCTTGCCCATGACCGAAACGCAAGAGTCCAACTTTTCGCCTCGCGGCCATAGACGAGTCACGATTGAACACGATATCCATAAATTGCAGAGTAAGTGTATTGTCAACTTTCTATATCGCCAACATGCGCTAACATGTATCTCCGTTTGTATCTGCAGGTATGAACCGCGTAGACAAGACTCGTAGTCTCTTTCTGAGCCCTGACAGGACATCGAGTGATATATCTGAATTCCGTTAGGCTAGATACCAAGATGGACATTGTGTATGATTTGTATTATACGCGCGACCATCCTGATTGTATACATTCGCGACTGATTGTAAAATAAGAGGAACATCGATTCGACAAGGCCAACTCTACCTTCCTACGTACTGAATTGATTGGCGACATGACAAGTTGAAAATTCCGTGTGTAACAAGAATGCGAGATGTCCCTGATCACCACCGGGGGCTATCATACGATCTAGAATCCGTGTCATCAAGGGAGTCAAGGGCACGATCCGAGTACTGTTGCGACATGTCCCAAGCTGGCCGATTGTCCTTGAACTCCTCCTCGACCGGGGTATATTCAAAGGCATGGGAACTAACGTATCGCTGCGTGTCCCATGGCAAAGGCTGGGTGGAACGTATCGCATTTGTGGCGGTGGATCGAGACCGGGGGTAGTTCCGACCGATGGAGAGTGGTTTCACGGTTTCGACTACGGGAGTACGGTGATCCGACTGCTGTCTGCTGCTTTGTAACGGAGGTGAAAGCGGGAGGACATGCGATTCTCGCTTACTGCTGTAAGTTGTTTGTTGAGTGTCCTTTGTTCCGTTGCCGGACTGCGACTTGCGAAGCGAGAGAGAGCAAGCGTCCGTAGCACGTGCAGCGTCGTCCATGAGCGTGGTGGTGGTGGCGTATCGATCGGTGTTCTCGTTGTTGCTTGAAACGCTACTGCCAAGCTGGGTCGAGTTGCGAAGATCGTCGGTTTCAAACTCTTGATATTCAAACGCCGCAGAAGTCACACGTCCCCTCCCCGCGGCGGTATCATCCTGCATGAGCAACTGCTCCGTCGAGTCATCTTCAACATGGTGGAAAGGAACGATGGTGACTGGGAAAGGAAACTCGGTGTTGTTGTAGTTTGTGTGACGATACGATGGCGGAGCTGCAGGTGGTGGGTAAGGCAGAAAGGGCGTATTCCATCCATCTCCGGCACCAGCCATGTACGGTAAAGCGTTTGCTGATGACGAAGAGCAGTCATGTATCGATGTCGGTGCGTAAGGTGATGAAAAGCTGCTGTTGCCTCGTAAAAACGAAGTGCAAATCGGGGGCGGTCGCGATACAGGTCGAGGCGACTGTGTATGCGTATGTGAGTGGTTGAAAGTCGTGCGTCTGTCGTACCGATTCGACGGTAGACTTGCGGTCCCTGAATAGACTTGAGTGGCTGGCTGATTTACCCGATTGGACGAAGCCAATACCGATAACGGCTGTTCCCGATGTTTCGGAAACCCGACCACCACGCTACTCGCTTCTTTGCCTTTGTTGGACTGGAAAAAGTTTTTGAATTTGAAAGGGCCGAATGAGGCTTTCTTCTTGATCACTGGAGGAGCTTGTTGTGGATGAGGATCGATATTTTCTTTCGGGACTGCTGGAAGACCGGGAAGGGCCCGCGATGGCGCAAGCCCGAGAGAGCTATCGTTTCGCGGCGTCCTAGGAGGTCGGTCTGCTTTAGTAGTGTATACGCGTATGTCTAATAGATGATCACATACCCGCTGTCCCGAACTACAAAGACTTCCGGAGCCATCCACACATCGCTCTGCTTCGACCATCCTCCAGCCTTACTACCAGACGGCTTTTCCTCGCTCGTTCTCTCCTTGTTTGCAACCACAAAAGACGACGATCTTCCTCTCCACCATTCCATCTTTGGCTTGGACGTTCCTCGCATCGATTCCTTGTCTATCGCTGCGGCCAACTTGCTGGGAGTTCTGATCGATCCGGACTGGGATGAATTCAGAGATCGAGCCAGGGAAGCTGAGGACTGTTTCTTCTTCATTGATGGACTAGCGGAGGATGACGAGAGTGGCGATGGGAGGCCCGTCTTGTTAGGGTTAGCCTTGCGCGGTGTTTGATGGGCGGGATGCTGGTGCTGAAACGTCAAATGCGAAGGGAATCTTCCTTGATCATATCCGTAAGAGCTGTTCAGGATGCCAGTAGTGAACTACAAACAAGTGAAAAGTCAGAATCTCTTGACGCGAACGCATTAACGACGACGCTTCAACTCACAAGAGGCGAGTAGGCGTGGTCCGGAAGGTGGCGCAACGCATCGTTGGTAGTGTGAATGCTCTCCGGCGGAGTTGAAAAGGCACGATATGGCATCTTGATTGAACGGTTATCGATGAAGATGAAGAGGTTGAAGGACTGTAAACGATGCGGACTAGTATTTGAACGTCGAGAAGCGCGGTGTTGTTAATAATATCATGTCCTTGATAGAACTACCTGTCTACTTGTTTTTCTTGCCACTACTACGAGCTGTTTTGTTTTGCTTCTTTTTTCCTGAAACGAAACATGAAACACAGTTGGTTGACTTTCCACCGATTCCATTCCAGTAAATTTCCAATTTTGGGAACTTGAAGAAGACTTAAAAGGACTTTGAGAATTGAGTATATTGAGTGTTCTTGATGGAAGGCAAAACATGAAACGCTTCTCTTTGAACCGACATTCGTTTCAGAATGGCGGAGCTTCTTGCAAATATCGCGCCAATAGATACCCGTCTTGGAGAACTGACTTCTCCCATATCAGAGTCCCAGCGGTGATCGCGGAACAGACCTCTTGATAAACACTTGCAAAGGGCGATATATACTTATCTGGCCACTACTTCACAAACGTGGGTTCTTCAACAATAACGCTCAGGTGTTTGGAACACCAGCAGTGGTGCGTAATCACGGCTTTACTTCATCCAGACAGTACATACTCTTCAGTATCGTGGTCAGTACACTCATCTTGTCCGTGCTTCAGATGCGAAGCCGGGTATGAATAGGATGAACGCTCGACCTATTACTTGGAAGATCAAGAACCAAGCTCTCTCGAGATACCACTTTGGACTTGCGCCTCTATATATTTTGCGCTTAACACGAGAACGACAGGAGGTGGAGGCAGGAAGCTGCCAGAAACGTCAGAAGGGCCACCATGATGATTCTGAAATACATGTACTCGTAGATGAAGCAACCAAATCACTCGACTCGATTCAACTGACTATCCCCCACGACCATTCATCAGAATCAAACATCATGGCTACCGGACCTACCAACCTCACTCCTTTCCAGGTGTGCAGATTTCCCTAAAGCGGCGGTTTGAACTGGGCTCATGCTTCGTCATCACTGTTGGCAATAGGCTACTTACCACTGGAGGAACAAGAACTGCTACCCTTGGTCTGCTGAATGGGTACGTTCATTTCGTTTGCAGAGCTTGCTCGACGGGTCGCGGATTTGATATGGAATACGGTTGATAATATAGTTCAAGCGAGAAATTCCTGGTCTTTCCGCTGAACAAGGGGACAAGAAGGCAGAGATCACCGAGGTGACGGAAGTTGAAGGAGATGTCGATTTGGGTCAACGTAAGGGAAAGTGAGTTGAGCGGTCGGCGTTGCACTTCAAGCTCTATCCTGCTGATATTCGCGGTGTTTGCTGAAGACTTCTTACCATTTACGACTGCCGAGTTGTGATGAACTGGAAAGGTAGGTGCTTTGATTTCACCTCTTTTGAAGCAAACTAAAGACATATCATCTCTCACGCGCGAATCAATAGGAACCAACGGCGGAGAGGAAGTCAGTGGGACATTGACGGTCCCAGAAGTATCCCATGAATGCACTGACGGTATCTCCGACTACGTCGTAAGCACCTTATCTTGCACGCGCCCACATACAACCTTCCCATTAACCCTCTTTCCTGTCCCACAAAGTTCGAATGGTCATCCTCCACACCGTCCGACTTCCGTTCATTCCTCCAATCCGCACTCGTACCCGTCCTCATCTCCCGATTCAACGATTTCCCAAAAGAACTCGTCGCGGCAAACGGTTCCGATATCGCCAACCCCTCCTCCGTCTCCCCTGGCGCATCAGGAACCGCTACGCCCGTCGCCACAAAGTATTCGCCTGCGCCTCCTGGGGAAGTTCGGAGCAAGGCGTCGGATGCGGCGGCGGCGGGTAAGAGCGGGAAGGCGGCAATGGTGAACACGTCGACGGTCGCTGTGGAAGCTAGGTTGCAGGCTTCTGCGGATGATATGTATGCGTTCATGACGGATGAGAGGAGGATTCCCATGTGGTCAAGGTCGCCAGCAAAGGTGAGCAGGGGCTGGCGAAAGCTCGCATTACTATTCTTGTGTGCGCCGTATCGCTTACTCGATAGCGTGTGCTTTTGTCGATTAGATGAACCCTACACCTGGAGCGCCGTTCGAGCTGTTTGGCGGTAATGTCGTTGGCAAGGTCGTCGCCGCCGAACCGGGGAAAAAGCTCGTTCAGAGCTGGCAACTTAAAACTCCGACTTGGCCGTCTGGTGAGTCGGGCATCTTGCAACGTCATAGCTTTGAGGTTGCAGCAATTATTGATGCAACAAGGGTTCTTTCTATGTAGACCATTTCGGAACTATGACGATCACCTTTGACCAGGGAGATGATTCAACGTTGAGTGGGTATTGGACAAGCTTTGACTGGGAAGGACTCGTGTGATTGATGTTCTCTAATGTCCCGGGCAGCTGTATTCTCGCTCGCTGGCGTACCAAAGGGCCAGGAGGAGACGCTGGAAAAGGCTATCGACACCTACTACGTTCGAGGGTAAGAAAGCAAGATATTGACTGGGAGCATCAACGTACGAGCTAAACGTCTACACCTTTTCTACAGCTTGAAACAGATGGGGTTGGTATTACTTTCCTCCTCTACCCGTCCGGTCACTTTTCAATCGAAACCCCTCGCCAGTCCCCTCGCTAGTTCTGGTTCTACCACCAAAGTCGGTACTGAACGTAAAAAAGTGAAGAAGAGGGTGACCAAGAGTGACAAGAAGGCTGCTGCATCAGCAGCAGCAGAGTGGACAAGCTACTTGGGCTACGCTACCATGCTGGCATCTGCTGTGGGACTGGCGGGGATTGTGTGGTCGTCGTATCAGCAGAAATGAAGGGCTGTAGGGAGAGCTTGTTCCTCGAAATGCTTGAAAATGCCGAGACCGAGGTGACAAACCGTGCAAAAACGTGAGCTTACGGACACTGACCCTGTTACCTCTTTCCCTCCCGCCCTCCCATCTCCTTTTCACCCATTTCTTCCGCCTTGTCCTCTCATCGCATGTGACATCTGGACAATTTCGGTTTGACGCCTTTCTTCTGCTGCTTTTTGCCTTGCCATCCCGAATGTTTTGAACGAACGGCAGTCTTGGAACGATTTTGTGAGGGAGTTTAGGATAGAGGGAGCAGTACATTGTAATGTACTTGTGACGTAGACACCAAGTCAATTAGATGAAAATGCATATACCCGACTATTTTGCAATTTGTTACAAGCCAAGTAGCAGCCGAAAAGATGCAGGGCCTAAGACGAGGAGCAAAGGTCAGGTATATCGTCTTTACTGGTTGCCAGAGGGAAGACGAGAAACAGAGCTCGCCGACTTGCGGTTGAACGAGAAAGAGGCGCAAGCGTTTCAGAACAAATTCGGAGGCGAGTATTTCTCACATCTTTTTGTGAAAAAGCCAGCTGTTGTTGGGCTTCTTGAATTCCATCAAGCACATCATTTTACCATCAAAATATCTGTCGAGGAAGGAATCGACTTTGCGCATTTCCTCGCCGTTCATTGCCATATCTCTCCATTGCGTTTCTTTGGCTTTCCATCGCTACTCTTCTGCCTCGAAACAGTAAGCGCTCGGTTCTCTCCTCCATTCATTCAGTAATACTGATACGGCAATTCCTCAACAGAATTACTCCTCACGGAACGGTGATCCAGAATCCCAGGTTCAGACATTCAACAAGGAGTTGCTCATACTCGTTCACGACCCGTACGAACGTAGCATTGTACGGACCGTCCTAGCTTCTCTACATAGTGAGTCTGAACCTGAGATACGTTTCTTATTTACTGTTCACCACAACTGAAACGATAGTTCGCGACAGTTTCTTCGAAACTCCGATTCAGATTGTGCTGTGATCCATTGGTATGCCCAGTCTCAACGATCTCGCTGCGGAGATTATCGACATCATCGCAGACTATATTCTCGTTCAGGATTGCGCGACCGAGGATGTCAAGATCTCTGATTTGACAAAGCCATTAATGTGTCATGGTTTGGTGCATGGGGATGAGTCGGCGACAACGCGATTCTTCAGCTCGAAGGATTCCTCCCTGCTTCAACTCGCGAAAGTCTCCCGATACTTGCGAAATGTCCTGTTTACACCACGCTTCGCCCGTGTGGTTTCCATGAGAGATAGCCATGCTTGGAGCCAATCTCGTTACGCACAGTCTCTCAAGGACCAAGTCCGGTGAGCTGCTCATTTTTAGGAGGTGTTTTTGGGATGGATAAGCTTATCTGTCCATTTTGTGGTGTTCAGCGAGTTCCGTCTTGTTATCGTTCCCGACCGGACCCGAAGGCACATGGGACTTCCGAAATTGCTCAAGCAGCATCCAGGCGTTATAAAGCTAGAGCTTGTGTGGCATCTCTTGCAATACGACGACTTCCGACTCCAGTCTCTACAAGTCGGCCAACAGACCGAACCGCATGATCCAGCTCAACGTGCCACTGTTTCTCCGATCCCGCCAACTACAACTCTCGAGAACTTGATGGAATGTCACATCAGTTTGCGTGAAGGGCTGACCTCCATGAATCAATCAGCGCTAAATCGGCAATTCCATTTGATCATGATGAGGATAAGCATGCCGAGATTGCAACATCTTCATATTTCTGCAAAGCTCTGGGACTACACAACTCGGGTTCACCCTACTGCTGTCGAGCATTGGCGATCGTTGATGACTGGTATCGAAGCGGGAACTCACAATCAGCTGGAGGTAATCGAACTCTGCCTGGAAGCAACGCTCGAACCAAGGGAAGGTCAACAACTTTGGGTATGTTCGTTGGTCCACATACGTCTTCTTCGCACCCAAACGCACAAAACGCTCACCGATCTAATGTTTACAGCGCCGCATTCTCGAAGACCTTGTCCAGCACTTTAGCAACCAGGCGGTGTCTCCTCGGATCATCCTTCGACTCTTCTACTTGACAAAACACACGAGTGATTTCGAGCGGCAGACCGATGGAAAGATATCCCTACCAAGGCAATATGTCCCTTCGGAAAGCGACATGAGGACATTCATATCCGATATGCCGAACCCGTCTTCGGTTGATCTGATGTTACAGTTGTATGGGTTCAGCGATGCATATCACGAGCATGGGCAGCCTCTTCCGCTACTCTCCGTGGAGACAAAGTTCGAAGGCGACTTGACAGGCTTGCAACGCAACAACAGCGATGACCAAATCACACGAGCGACTACTCCGGATAGACAGCACTATGAGTATCTCTTGGATCATGCGAATATGGAGGCATTGTACACCAAACTTCTCAGCCAAGAGATGGAAGACTCTTCGATTGCTTCTGATGTGTAGGCATTGTACAGGATGGGGAAAGAGGACAACGGAGAGGAAGACGTATCTTGAAAAGCGTGGAAATGTCTTCCCGCCGTCTGCTACGTCCAACATCTAGCTTGGTGTCTAGTACGGGCATATTTCCTGTTGTTATTGGGTTCTTCGGTCGTCATCTGTATGGATTGTAGATCTTTGCAAGGCGCGCTGTTCGTACCTCGCTTGAGGCGGGGTAATCCTTGTCCGTTTGACGGAACTCCACATGTTGTACCGACTATTCAAATGATACGTTGCGTGTTACTGCTTCACCGATTGCCAATCCTTATCCCCTTGTTACATTGGCCAGTCATGCCGCTTGCGCTCCAAGCTCCTGGACCTATGCGCGACTGTCTCGCCCAGTCCCTCTTACACGCGTCGAAACACAATCTATCTTTCTATCAACAGAGTCATCCGTTGACGCCTAACAACCTGCTGCCCAGCTTACAAATTCAACAACTACTCATGTGTCACGGACGGACTACGCGCGACGTTCTACGCAACCCCATAACGTCGTAACAATTCATCTACCAAAGTCTGGCATTCGCTTGCACTCTTTGCCTGCGCCATCCCTTGTTGAAGCTGCAAGACATCTACCAGCGGTATCAATTGAGAAGGTCCCTTGTCGTTTCCGTTTGGAATTTTCTTGACTTCCGGATTCTGTGATTGGCCTGTCATTATGATTGGAGGAGAATGGCCCAACGGAATCGATGTCCCGTTACCATTATGTGGAGCTGTGTGTGGCGCATAGAATTCGGGATTTATACTGCCATGCGATTCGGTGTCCGGGGCAAGGATACTTGATTCCTCGGTACTACCCGCCGTACCGGGCAACGACCCCACTTCTACCATCGATCGAAACAACCCCCCATCCCGGTCCCGCTGCTGTGTACCGTCAGCCCCTACAGTCGATGGCCCGATGTATTCATCAACGATATGTCGATCCCTACTACTAAACAGTCCATATGAAGGGGACGGGGCTCCACCCGTGCCGGGATAACTCTTGCCATTTCCCGCTGTCGTGTCCGACTTCCGTCCTAGCTTGCTTGGGGAAGAAGCAGAACCATTTCGTTCGAGCGACGCGATATCGGCCATTGACCCGCTGTTCCCAATGCCTCCATTCTTCTGCGGCGATTTATTCCACGTAACTCGACTAACAAGTGACTTGAGTCTCCCCGTATTCTCTGCCAATGAAGAGTCCCGCTTGTTCGCCTCTGTTGCTAGCAAACTTCCTGACCCACGGTGACTGCCCGATCCCTCGGAGAGCGACAGTGCCTGAGGCGGGGGAGGAGTATTCATCAAAAAGTCCGCAAGTTCCGAAAATTCAGAGGTCCGCGATTCGGCAAATGGTGTGCTGTTCTCGCGTATCCGAGCGCTTTGTGGCGTCACTTCAATCCTCGGCTCCATGCGCATGGGCTTGCCAAGTACTGGAAGAGCAGAATGAACGGGCATGTCTTCCTTTGCTGCCAACTTGGGCGCGGGCGATGGGCTGGCCCAAGGCGGTGGATCGGACTGTAAAACTTCTTTCAACGTTTCCGTTGTCATTGGCGATTCCTTGCCCATACGCGATTCATCGCGTGCTAGCATCCCCTGACCTTCAGACTTGACGGCTCCCTGACCTGTCGACGGAAGACTCGATATCCCTTTTTCTACTCCTGTCCCATCTGCTCCTGTCCCAAGTTCTGTTCGTGTGGTGGAGATGGAACCTCGTCCTTTCAGATCAGGCACATCGCGGCCATCGTTGGCATGCAGAGACCTCTTCGGCGTGTCCATCCCCGCCGGAAACGGCACCGACACTGGCGCCAACGACGACGAGGACGACGAAGCGCGCTCTTCGGCAGCGCGTTTTACACCGCCGACCGGACTGGAATCTACCTCCCGAGACGCAGACTGTCTCGATGAAAAGATCAACAACCAAGCACGGTCATCACATCAACCAGTCAGCTCATCACTTAGTCCGCAAGCGGACAACGAAGAGGAAGGGAAAATGCCAACGAGTACTTACAGGAAAAGTCTTCAACCTGCTTGGCGTCAACGTCACTCTTACTGTTTGTGCAGTTGCGACCAACGCATCAAACTCATCTTCACCTCCCCCTCCCGCCAATGCCAATCGTGCATCCGCCCCGCCATTATCCAGCGAAATTGACATCCTACCACGACCGCTTCCGAGCGCGGGGTTCTGCTGTCCTCCGAAAAGCGACGCCGTTTGTTGTAGCACCGCACTAGACCGTCTACGTCCCAGTAAACCAGCAATCGAAGGCCGAGGACTATCAAATGACATCCTGCCTGTTCTACTCCCGCCTGAAGAACTGAGTTTTCTTTGCTGTTGCTGCTGAACAGTTGAAGAGGGGCGTGGAGGGGTAGAAAAGTCGATGGACGGCCCACGGATGCCACCACTCGGCGTCGATACCATGCCTCCGGCTCCGCTTGCTCCATGATCAAACGACGTACGTCCAGCAGGAAGGTGTAGACTCGAGCCGCCATACGAACTCCGTGTGGTTGTGCGACCGAGATTGTACGTCGTGCTCGCGGGCGTGATCTGTAACAACTCTTCTATGGTGGTTTTCACTACCACCGGCACAAGCAGCAAATGAAGTAAATACCTCCGCTGATCCAATTCTTGAGACAAGGAGGGGAAAAGCGTACCAGACAGACGTCGAAAGAACCCCCACAGACCTTCATCTTCGCATAAAGCAGTGTAGAGATCGTACATCCCCGCCGTAGTAGATGACGTCGCACGAGCCACTACTTTTCCTATTCCACTCAAGATGCGTTCCGATATATGCCTTCGCGAGAAGGTAGGTGGGTTAGCGGGCGAAAGGGAATATCTGAAAGTCGGAAAGACATACTCGATAATAGCAGTCAAGTACAACCCGGCTGGATTCAGCACATCTTCCTCCTCGCTACCTCCCGCCTTTATCCACGCATCTATAACAGATTCCCAGGCTGACGGGTCTGGCGATTCGCTGTTGCCGAGCGTCTGTACGGACAAGGAAGGATGCGGGCACGGAAGGAATGATCCAGGGCGTTAAGATTGGGCTTGTGATGGAAGCGAACGGTAAGGTATTGCTTACAGAGTACTGATTGACACGACAACGCAGTACCTCCACCGCTTCTGCCACAGGGAACGATACTGCGTTCCCACTTTGTGCATTCCCCTCCTGTACCTCTGAACTCGTACGCCGCAGACCTCTCGGATCCCTCATGAACCCTCGTTGTTCGGAGTTCGCACTATGTCTCCCACCGCCACCGCCGCCGTCTTTCCAAGCCTTCAACTCCAGCTGGGCCTCGTTTACCGCTTCCCTTCCCAATGCCAATGACGCTGCGTATTTCGTGACTTGCAAAGAACTGGATATAGCGCGGAAGTACATTGAAGATGAGGTGCGGACGCGTGTTTTCCCTGCGCCAGCAGATGTGGTTTTATTGCTAATAGGAGACGCGGCGTTGGTGGTGCTGATGGTACGGTCCCGGAATGACTCCTTTGCCGGTGACCGATGTGGTGTTCCCGGCGCAGACCCTGTAACGACGACATCCGCAAAAACCTTGGGTACACCCTTGACTTTTATATCTTTTGGATCGATACTGTCCGCCGCTTCTACCAACGCTTCTAAGAGTTCATCGAGGACGAGGTTTAGGTGTTGCAGTGCTGGAGGGGAGATGGTAGTAGGGCGGAGGTCGGAGATCAAGGCGTTTGCGGATCGCGGAGAAACGTATGTTGCCGCTGTTGCTGTTTGTGGTTGCATCGTGCGCTTAGGTGAGATTTAAAGCGGTCGCCTAAATAGGTAGACAGTAGGTGAATAGATGAGGAAAGATGCTAGAATGAATAGCCGGAACTACCCTTGATGCGTAAAACAACGTACCTCACTAAACTGTCTTGTCACCCGGACTCAGCCGCAAGCAGTCTGATACGTTTCGAACGCTTTATGAAACACTTCAACAGTTATTAGGGTATTTCCGGACGGAATCGACCCGGTGTGATGCTGTATCCTCGGTCCTTGGTGAAGAAAGGTGGTCTGTGACCTCTTTATAGGTCTAGGCAATCAAGAACATGGGAAAATGGGAGCCGGAAAGACTGTGGAAAGTTATGAATAGCCTTGTCAGCGATACTTCAGAAGAAATAGTGGTAGGTTGTTGCGCACCAATGTAGTTGTTGTTTGCAGACCGCGGAGGAAGCTGTAAAGAAGAGAAGGGGAAGATGAGCATATATCAAGAAGCTAAGGGTTGTTCCATTCAATCTTCCCTGCTGCTGTCTGATTCCTGATTCCTGGCCCCGCATCCGCATCCATACTCCCGCATTTTCTAACCATCATTTTAGCCTTTTAGGAGAAATTCAGAAACTCCCCCGAACGTATATGATCCAAAATTCGACCAGAAATGCTTGTTGTTGCTTTCGTCATACATACTCATTCCGACTCGACCACCACCACCACCAACCGCTAGGCTACCATTCAATAGTCCACATGCCGGTACATGATGATGCTATTCACCTTGACTTGAGGTCTATAACAAGGAGCCTTCCATCGAGAACACCTACTGACCCGGTCAAGCACACAATGGGCACCTCTCAGTCCACCCCGAAGATAACGAGCAGGGATAAATCAATCTTGGAGTGGGCCTTTCTCCTCACCAAATACACACGGTCGCGGACGTTGACGATACTTTTTGATGGAACAGCTTGAAAGTCCAAAGAGACAAGCTGAAGCAATATCAGAAAAAGGTGAGTCGGGTTTACTCCCTTCCTATCGTATACTTCTCAGAGCAGCGAATGTTAATGCGGCGGTTATACGAGTGGTGCAGTTACAGCTCTCCCTTGATACGGAACA
This sequence comes from Naganishia onofrii, assembly GCA_030039215.1. NCBI lineage: Eukaryota > Fungi > Basidiomycota > Tremellomycetes > Filobasidiales > Filobasidiaceae > Naganishia > Naganishia onofrii. Next base: position 908,213 of record JASBWV010000005.1, read on the forward strand.
ACAAGCGGCAAAACAGGCACTTGCGAACGGTCAAAAGGTATGCCTTGCCGTCCTTCCACCTGCTGCTTCGTTCTTCTCACCATGTACATACGCTCACATACCCCGTTTCTCTTGACCTGTATCCTCCTTGAAACTCGAACGTTGACGAAACCAACTAAACGTCCGTCCGTACCAACCGAATCACGAGCAGACAAGAGCCCTTCAAGCCCTCCGGCAGAAGAAATACCATGAATCCCTCCTTCTCAAGACAGACGATCAACTAATGACATTAACAGAACTTGTACGTCCTTTCATTTGCTTTCTCTCCTCCCGCTACTTCTTCTAATCGTGTTGACACGACCCTTCACCCGACAGCTATCGACAATAGAATTCTCCCAAATCCAACAACAAGTACTGCAGTCCCTGAACAAAGGTTCTCAGGTCCTGTCGGAGCTACAGAAAGATATGACACTTGCCAAGGTCGAAAATATCATGGATCGTGTAGGAGATGGGGTTGCTGCGCAGCGCGTACGTTATTCCTTTCACCCCGTCTCCCTCAAGGAGGCCCTCTCTGCTTTATTTTCCGACGGATGACTGGGACCCTGTGAGCTGATATCATTTGCTTGTGGACGCGGCTATGACGTATTAGGAAATCGACGAAGCATTAATGTCAAAGTTGTCGCCAGACGAGGAAGAGTCGGTCCTTGCGGAACTCGAGGCACTTCAAGCACAAGCATTACCTTCTATTCCAAGCACCGTAAGCTCTCTCTTCATCCCGCTGCGTCCTAGTTGTACTGAAACACCTTGACAACCATCTCCGTATCTCCCTTTCCTTGCTTGTTGCTTTTTATACTACAGATCTCGCAACAGTCGGAAACAGTACGGTTACCAGATGCCCCATCACATCTTCCGCTCGAATCAGCTGCGGACATGGAGCACAACGATGACGTTATCGAACAGAAGGCAGAAAGGCAGAGGCAGAGGGAAGATGATCTGAGGGTTGCCATGGCTGCCTAGTTTGCCTTGCGTTATGAGGTTTGCCGCGGCCAACTCGAGGAACTGGCGGGACATGGAGGACAGGAAGGAAGACATGCAATGTGCGCCAAGAGTGAGGAAAAGGGCACAGACACTGGAGGGATCGGATCGAGTCGGGGATAAGCACATGATGATGGTCATCCGATTGATTGTCGGGGGTTAAGCGTTGTATAAGGCATGATATATCAGTTTGTTTCAATCCACGGATTTTCCGGCATGGATGAACGAAGAGCCAACTCGACATCATTTGGGTTGCAGTGCCAAAGCAAATCAACAGTAGCTGTAACAGCCACTAACTCAAGCAACACAGACGCGCTCAGGCAGTCCTTCCTCACCATGTCACTCTGGTTGCCCAATCAATTTCGTGTTTCGACTACCAGTGACGTCTGTATGGTAAGACTGCGGAGCTCGGTACGATGCGGGAGATGGCATGAAATCGGTATATAGGGACACTACCGTACAATATTACAAAATCATCCCTTCTAGATATATCGCAGAACATGTTCGCCTCCAGTGCGACGCACTTTACTTTGATCCCCATTCGACCCATTCGCGTGCCAGTGGTCAATCACTCTCCGTGACCTTTGCCGATGTCATGCATGCACGACGAAAGACTTCTGAAATCAGATCGCAGCTACACCTCTGATTCAGCGGCCAGCGCTGCTTGTTCTTCCGGTGAGAGCCATAGGTCCGCATGAAACTATTGACCAAATCACAGCGAATGAGCATAATCATTTGACGGAAGAGTACCTCAACTCACGTCTACATCCACGTTAACTAACTCTTTCAGCTCTCGAAGCTCAGCAGCGACAGCCTCTGATAGTCCGCTCCTGCCATTGACTGCGTCTGCTGTTGCAGAATCGGCATTTGCTAGCCTCTTCGAATGATGTCGACAAGCTCCAGCAACTCCTGTATACGCGCCTCAGCGCTCATTCCCGGTGTTCCGATAAGCGATGGCTTGCTATCACCGCTGAATTCTTGTTCGGAAACCTCCACGATAGCTAATCGAATCGCTTGCTGCCGGCGGTATCGGTTCAAATCTCTCATGGTGAACCAGTTGGTACGGGGGGGCACATCAGGTTTCTTGTTTCCTTTGACCGCAAGCCGCTGAAGGCAATGTCACAATTAGTAAGGGACAATGCATGTCTTCCATGTAACTCACATCCGCGCCCTCGTTGCCGACTTCTCCACTATGCGCTCTGATATGTTGGAACCTCACGCCATTTACTTGCTTTCGTTGACTAAGCAGCGTTAGGAGATGTACGATGAGATCCTGGTTCTTGACTGCTTCACCGATCATGTTGTTGAATCCCCTTTGCAGCCAGATAGGAAAGAAACTGTGGACACCTGTACATCGGATAGATCTAGGCATTTCCCTCTATCCAGCGTGAAATCAGTACGACTTACAGTCAATGCAGTAACGAGAATCTGTTCGAATTTCAAGCGGTAAATCTGGATACTGACAAGTCTCCAGAGCGCGGATAATAGCCTAGCCAGATGAAAAGAGATGGTCTGAATGGCCGTCTGAGAAGCATGTCCGCACGATCCGATCTGCTTACGAGCATCTCGCCTCTATTGTTCGTCTGCAGCTCTCCAGGCACTCTTTCTGAGAGGCCGCTGAAGTAGCCATCGCAAGTTAATATAGATTTAGTTCATATTTCAATCTCGTTCTCGCTTTCGATGGAGACTTACCTCGCCTTTGCTCCCCCATGCTTTCCCCACCATACTCCGCTCCCAGCTCTGGCTCCCTTCTTACCATGATTTCTTGCACTTCCATCGGTATACACCACCAAGCGCCATCTCCAGTTGTTGTAAACCCTTGAGAACGCACTTCGTCAAGTTTCGACAAGGTTGACCTGTCAGATCCCGGCGAGGAAGTAGCATCCGGGACACCCGCGCCATCCCAGCGCAATGAGTCGGGTAGTCGAGGATCGACCTGCGCTCCTCTGGGAATGGCGCCTTTCAGCCATGCTGTTGCTTCCTCTGTCGTAGGGAACTTTTTGTAGATCGGCCTAGGATTTGTAAAGTCTTTTTGAGTGTTGTGGTGGTTTATATGAGTGATTCATTTCTGTTACTCACCCAGATCCACCCTTCCCGCAATAGCCGTGAACATGAGCTTTACACTGCGCCCTGTTTTGCATGCAGTTTGGTTAACCCGGAACGCACGGAGGAATAAGCGAGACTCACCAAGAGGTATAAACACCGCGCTTGAAGCCTTTCTTTACTGCATAATAGCTTCTCGACCTGACTGGCTGGACTGACGAAGGAGGTGCCCGTCCGGACGCCGCTTTCTTCCGGACACCTACATCTGGGGCTTTCGCGGGAACAGGCTGGCATGCTTGAAATGCCTGTACAGATACCGCCTTTTCCGAAAGGCCTACTTCCGAGACGTCGGTCACGACAGACTGAATCGCGAGTGAAGGCGTCGTCATCGGTACAGCCTTGCACAAAGGACGTAGATCCGGGACCTTCTTGATGATAGACCTGGTGGGTGAAGGTGCTGGTGTCGGTAAAGACCTCTTCGTGATACCTTCATTCGGGACCTTAGCCACGACAGAGTCCGTCGCTTGAGGTGAGGGTCTTAACACCGCCTTCTTCGAGACACCTGCAGCCGGGACTTTGGCCGCGATAGACTGTGTTGCTGGAGGTGCCGGTGTTGTTCCCGGTTTCTTCTTCGAGGCGCTTTTAGCCACTTCAGTGTCGGGAAGGCTTCGCTTGACCTTCCCGTCGACGACTGCATCACAGGGTTTCAAAATCCAAGGGAAGAAGTCCGTATTCTCGTGATACGGTATCTCTTGATCTTTCGCTGGAAAGACTCGTATCGGCGAGCTTCGCGTTGCCTTCGATGCCCTCTTTGATTGAGGCTTGTCGACTTTATCCTTGACCTTGGCACCCTTTGGAGTTGGTGGTGGTCTAGCGCTTCCCAACTTCTGCAAGAAAGCTTGTGCTTTTGCTTGGGTCTTGAACTTGCGGAAGTCGGGCTTGCTACGTTTTCACAAGTGTGTTCGCTGCTTTAGCAGCGCTTTCTTCTTGTCTGTCACAGGAAGAAGGGACATGAAAGCGAAACATACCCTTTCCAGCCTACAAGCTGATTTTGCATGGCCTTCCTGTACGTCAAGGAAAGTAGATAGGCAAGGATAAGGGAACCAATAGGAGAGAGGACAGGAGTGAGTCGGTTTGCGCACACCAATGCCAATCGGTCAAGCTTGAGAGGACGCACCAGGAACCGTATAAGCCAGGCTTTTTACCATTTCGCAATGCGTATATCCTGCTCTTTTTCGACCTGGAAGGACATCAACATCCCAGAGCGTTACATCGATCATTCAGATGCATTGTGATAGGAGAGATGGAAAATTTTAGGCTCAGTGAGAGTTCTGCGACCGACACGAAATCGAGTAAACGTACGTATCCTCTGCAGACATGATGCTTGCTACCTCGGCGACGTTCGCTTCGGTCCTTAGTAGTGTGTTGGTCAAGAGGCAAGTCGTGATAACAGAAACTTGTCGAATATTAAATAGCCCGAGGCAGAGAAAATTGGCGAGCGATCCAAGAACGAAATAAGAGACCAGCAATCGAACTAAGTCCTAAAGGAGGGTAAATAATTATCTTCTGTCTTTTGTTTCAGAGCGTAAGAGTGTATGCCTTTATTGTCCGTTCCGCTGATGGAAAGCCTATGGAAGCATGAGATGCTACTTGGTAAGCTCACTGCTGTTCCTGCGGGAGACATGCTGACTTGCCGGGTCATGGTTCGAACATGGTAGTTTGATCTTACTCGAGAGAGATAAATGCCTTCCGCGACTGAGTGTAACTCTGCCATCGGACGAGACGATGATTCCCTCCCACTCGTCCTTTAGTATCTCTTCTTATACTCTCTCCTCCTCTCCTTCTGAGCTAAGCCGTTAATCAAAAAGGGAGCGGAGTAGGACAGTCCGCTTTTGATCTGCCGGATCGTACTGCTATGATTATGTACTATACCCATTTACAACTTGGAATACCGTCTATGGAGGCGGGGTACATGCTGGAGTCGACAACGCGAGCCAGCGGTGTGGCCGGAGGTTGAACCTATAGCTGTGCAACATTGCTTTGAGAGATGCCGGCCTCAACCTGTAACAAGAAATGGTCAGAGACCCATCAAAGCGAGAAAGTTCAGAAAACTTACCCATGCTGCTGGTTTGATACTCCATACGGCACCCTTGACAGGCGTCTTGGAGGCTACTTCATTCACTTTCGCTTTGATACTAGCTTGAGTTCCAGCAGATTTGAATCGGGCAGACAGATCCGATACTAGTGCTCTCATCGTCTTGTCACTACCATCGATAGCTCGTAAGAAATCGGCAAGTTCCGCCTGCGTGAACTTGGCATTTGGAACAGGTCGAGGTGTGAGAATCTTGGCTGGCGTGACTGTAGAGGTGTCGGCAGAAACCACGGTAGCAGGAGACGCGCTAGCCATGACTGCTGGCGCCTGGATAGTCTGCTTGTCATTGTTTGTTTGGGTCTTTGGTCCTTCCGGCCTGACTTTGTTAGGTGGTTGCGGCAGCTCCCAAGTGAATGGGTCGAGTCCTCCCAGGGGCGCGTCTAAGCGAGTAGAGGTAAGCAATCACGAAAGTTGCCGTGTATTCTCGCAGACTTACCGTTCAATAGACAGATTCGATACTGCTCAAATCCTTTCCACGCCACCTCTCCTAAGCCTTCCTCCCATACCGGCCCTTTGCTAAATTGTATAAGCTTTTCGAACTTTCTTGGTGGCAGCTTTTGTTCCTTGTTTGTAGGCTTGATGTTCGGCATACCCAGTAGATTTCCCCCAGCAAACGGGTCGTTGACAGCCACGGCGGGTGACTCTTCCCGTTCATCATCGCTTGCAAGCCAAGAGCCCAGGTCGTCATCATCTTCACTCTCTGATTCGTCTGGTTCATCGACATCCATGGCACCCTCGTCTAGATTTTCAGGTTCCCAGTCTAGTCCTTCATCCAGCGAGTAGTCGACATTTGGGTCAAGCGCAAAAGGTGTCCGTGGGCCAACGAACCATGAAGGTGCCGTCCATGTGCCTAGAAACGATAGCTTCTTAGCTTAACAAGCCAATGATATTCGCAAATCGGCTTACCAGAGTAGGGAGGTCTCAAGTCCTCGTCAAACTTCAAAGTCTTTCGCGGAAACTTGGTCGGGTCTTTCAGGTGGGAATACACCAAACGCGGATCTTCTGCTTCCTGCGCACGATCGACAAGGTCTGGTATCGTGCAGAATGGTGGTTCGCTTTTTGGTTTTCGTATAAGGCCAGAACGAGATTCTTCGATAATGCTTCTTTTACGCGCCAAGTTGGGTCTAGCGGTGTAGGAGAGTGGTCGTTTCTCGGATGCGCGTTTCACAAAGTCTGCCAGGAAATCTACCGCATCATGTGTTAGCGTCTTGTATAGCATGCTCTGGTCCGGCAAATCATTACCTTTTGTCTGCCACCCAGCCAAATCCGAGCGTTCACTGGTGTCACCGGTATCTCTTCGTCCACGTGCGGAGAAGCGATTGACGGGAGCAACATCCACAGTCGATTTGGCAAAGAACGGTTTGAAATGGGATTCAAAGTCGCTTGACAAGCCCTCGATCTCTGCTATATTGCGAAAAGATCAGTATTCGATGGGTCACCGGTGGACATGAATGTACATACCAGCATCACAGTCGACGACGGCCCTTACGCTCACGAGCTTCTGTGTTTTTTTCGGTGCCGCTGCTGTTGGTTTTTTGAAGAAGCTTTGCATCATGGCTTTGCTTTTTGCAACTTCTTGAGCTTTTTTGTTTTGAGCCTCGACCCTTTTCTGTTTCTCTGCTTCCTTTGCCTTTTTCTCGGCTTCCTTGGCTTCCTTTTCTGCTAGCTGTTCTGGTGTCTGTGAAGGGCGGTATGTTAGACGATAAAAGTGAAGCGGTACATGTGTACTCACAAGTTCTGGTTTTGCTTTCACTTCCGGTTTTGCCTTCACTGGCTTTACCGTTTTGACCTTTAAACATCGGTGTTAGCAAAAAACCCCTATTCCAGTCCTAATATTGATGTGCTCACTATTGTTGAAGCTTCAGAAGCGCCAACCCCTACAACTTCATCGCACTTCGGTTCCGATCCTGCCTTCTTTTCTTTCACCTGTATCTTGCTTTTCGCCGCATCAGTCTTATCTAGACCGAGCAGCTGACGCATAGCCGCCGTATCTAATGTCTGCGCGATCTTCTGAACCTCCTCTCGAGCCTAACCACATGATGATTAGCTACATCGACAAGCCCGACTGCATTTGACTTACTTGTTGTCTAAACCTCCTTCGCTCCTTCATCACATCTCTAGCTCTGAATCCACGTCCAGTATCAGACTGATGCACCATATCCAGTTCTTTTGCTTCCCAACGCCTCAACGCCAACGCTGCTGGGATTTTGATATCTTGCGTAGGTCTGGTGGTCGAGCTATTTGAGCTTGAAGCAGTGATCGATGAAAAGTCGGATGGATGAAAACCGTAAGAGACCTGAGTGAACACTGCAGTGCAAACTGCGCTGATAGCGGCTTGTGTGATTTCTGATAACGCACGCATGGCGAGATTAGCATGATCCACTATTTCGCTGCCATTGACTATGCTTATTGCTTACTGGCAGGTCCTCCATCCGTGATCTCAACGGGCTCCAACGCGGATCCGATATGGTCTATAAGTTTCCCTCTGACGACTGCCGGACTGACAGAGATTCAGGGTCAGATATGTCACAAGTACAGACCGGAATGATGCTCACTGCTCATGACCTATCATGACCACCAAAGGCCAATACTCGACCGGAATCTGCGTGACTTGTGCATGTAATGGCTGATCCAACATCCATTCCTGAAACTGTGCATACACTGAAATCAACCCGCTTGTCAGCGCCGCAAAATACCGCAGAGAGACGTGTCACGAGCTCACAGCTGAGATAAGAAGTATGTCTGTCGAGAGGCTGCGGTTCTTGATTGAGCGTAAGCGCCTTTCTCTTCAAATCGAGTTTGACAACTGCACATGTAGCACAAATTAGAACACTTTCGAAAAGAGCGCCAGTATGAGCGACACTCACACGTGCCGCTGATCAAGGTTTCACTTCCATCTGAGCTTGATGGCTTCATGGTTTTGGGTCGTTTCGAAGAAGCCGAGGAGCTACCAGCCGTGGTTGAAGAGGTGCTCGACGGATCTGCAAATTCCAAGAACGGGTTCAACAGACGCCGCAACACGAGTACTGAGATATTCGACTTACCGACAGACCCTTGATCCATCTCTTTCCTCTTCAACGGCACCTGAGCATTCTTCAATGGAGACTCTTGCATACCATTGACATCTGCTCCTTTTCCATTTGCTTCAGCACTGAGAGGAGGTGACATGGTGTGCGTTGCGGTACGGGCCTGAGGTGAGAGCGTGGTAGCTGTCCAATCTGTGGTGTTCATGACTTGACTGGAGACAGGGAGAAAGATTCCGGTTCATGCGTGTGCTTTTGGGGAGATTGCAAGGATAGGTTGCACCAACGACTCAATCAAATGAACGAATTCAATAATCTCATCATCTTCCTGAGACCCACCAGCAGCACCCACCAGCCAAAACCAACCGCGTAGGCCGGAAGCAAACGCGAAAAGGAGCACGAACACGCGTCTCCCTAATGTGACTCATCTCCTGCCATGTGACTTTCGCGAACTTGATCTGTACCTTCTGGTGCTTTGGCAACCGTTCTTAGGAACTTTCGCATGATCTTGTTTCTCTCATAGCTTCTCCTGCCGGGTATAATTTCCTTGCTTTATACAACTTGCTGCTAAAACTCGTGCCTAATTTGACAGATCACTGTCTGCATCATGGAATGGAGCGTATTCATAATCCGTAGGTCTACGCATCGCAGAAGAGACCTGTTATCGGAAATAAGCTCAGCGGCAACGTCCATAATAGACTGTACATGGTAGACTTACCCATTCTTCATCGAAATCATCCAGTGAGTAACCTGCTCCACCAACGTACGACAATGCGACGGGGAGCAGTATCAGGCCGTGGATGGCCCCTGAAACGATTAGGGATAACCACATCCTAAAGTAGTATACCTGAAGACAGGACGGGTAATCAACTGGTGCCCTTGCCGTGATTACTAAGTAGACTTACTTCAAGCAACTTGGACCGGGTAAGAGCCAAAACAGAAATACCGATGAGCTTGGTCATTGTAATTCCCGAGAAGACCTAAAGGGTAGCGACGTTAGTCTCTACAACATGCAATATGCATATGCAAGGACTCACAGAAGGCCCAACATCAATCAACGCTGAGAACGCCCTCTCGTCCCTCTCTTTCCTGCCTGACGGATGGTCAAACGGCAACCCATGTCCCGCTCCCATAAACGCCCGAGCGATATGAGAACAGAACTCCACAGCGATTCCAAGAGAGATGACCAAGTTGACCAATGAGATGGCGTTCAGGCTGATATGCCAGAAACCCATGATCCCCATTACGTTCAAAACAGCCAACGAGCACACCACTGTTACGGTGGCACCGGTTCTCCAGCTACCCAACAGTATCGATGTGACCGCCAGGATGGCAGCGAGAGCGAGAAGCAGTACCTCCACGGTGATTCCCACAACGTGTGCATATTGGTCGAAGAACACGTAGAACAGAGAATACGGGAAGACCTTGACTCCCGTCCGCCGTTGAATATCCTTGGAAACACGTCGAGCGGCGGCTAAAGCGTTGATAAAGTCGTTCTGCGATTTCAGCGGGGTATGGTACGTCCGGAAATGGGATGCCTGCACTGAAGAATTATCGCCGCGGAACGAAATGGCGGACCCGTATGCTGCTTGACCTCCAAGAGGACAATTTTCGTCCGTGGGTGTGTTGAGCCACTGTCGAAGATATCGCATAGCTTCAGGACCTTCTGGTAAGCCGTCCATCGTGATACTCCAAGGTGGTTCCGAATCTTCGAAACATGGTTTGCATGCCCTTTCCGGATCAGTGGGTTTGCAAAAGATCGACGGGTCCGCCTTCTTTACTCGACAACAGGTATCCAGCACCGGGTCGGTCCAGTGCAGGAAATCGTCGATCCACGATGCAGGTGGGTTGGCTATAAAAGAACTCTCTGGCCTCTTCCTTTCAGCTTCAAGAGAGTTGGCGACGGAAAGTTCCATACAGGTGGTGAATCGTCCACAAAGCTGTTGTTGCCCATGCCGGCTGTTGATGTCTGAATCCTGCACAACGAAATAAACGGGAGGCCCGACGTCGAGATATGTATCCACAGCGTTGAAATAGTCCACTAGATATGAATCCGCAGGCAAGGCCAACCGTTGATCTGAAAAGAATGGACCGTCAAAAGGCGATCAAGCAACCAGAGTATGAACGGAACATACCAAGTCCCAAAGTGATTCTTTGTATTCCGATAAGAGCCGTAACAAACAAACCGCCAAAGGCAACAAGAACTAACTGTTTGACCTCTCGCTTCAACAGATGAGGTGCGTAGTACTTTCGAATCAACCGGCTGATGAGACCTTCTCCTCCAGCATTTGGGTTTACATCGTAAAGAGCGATGGCCGGCTTCAAACGTATGCATGGAATGCAATCAACGCGGTTGTCCTAATACGGGACATCAGTACGCTAGTCGTTCCAGGGGAATACGCGCTCACTTACCTCAGTCCTGCGAAGATCCCATGTCATCGCGCTGACGAATACGGTGAGCTGCAAAAGAGCTCCCAAGAGGACACTACCAGCCGCGTAGAGTGCAAAGTTGCGCACGGCAGGCATCGGTACCAACGCACCTAGCGCAAAAGCGATGACTTCTGTGACGGAACTAAGCAGAATCGACGGACCCATTCTTGCTACTGCCCTTGCCACCCGTTCTTCAGCTGATAGATAGGAAGGTACTTCCATCTCATCCTCTATCGACTCTTCGTAAGAGCCTGGCGAGGCAGTTTGCGTGGGCTTGGATCCAGGACCATGGAGACCGTTTTGTCGATCAAGCTCATGGACGAGAATGAAGACGTTGTCGACTCCGACAGCAAGCACCAAAAATGGGATCACTTCTGCGATGATCAACGTGACGCGCACGCCGAGGAACGAGAACAGTCCAACCGAAGAAGATACGGCAATCAAGACGATGCAGATTCCAAAGAGACCGAGCAGGAACTTGGAGTTTACGGACAGCAGCGTCGGTAATAGGGTTGCCATATACGTTCGCTTATGACCGGGAGATACCAGAGACGCAGAAGTCGATTGAGTCGATGTTTGAGACCGTTTTCTCAGTCGTAAATATACCGGTATGTTGTAGACTAGGTCGGTTACGCTCGCGAAGAATCCATCCTCACCAAAAAAGAAGGAGGAATCGATTCCCCCACCAAGTGTAAGTGACACGTATAGGAACATGACGAGATAGCTGAGAACGACGATCTTGACATCGGTGTTGGTGCTCTACAATCTGCAAGAGTAAGCTCAAGTAGTCCCAATAGATTCAAAATACGTCAACTGACCTTGTTCAACTCCTGCTCAAGACTGATGCCCGTCGAATACGCAATCTTGACATTGGCTTCCCGTGCTGAGTTCTGCTCGACATCGCGCAAGTACTTCTCCAACGCCGTTTCCCACTCTTCCGCCTTTGCCACCTGCTCATTGTCTAGCGAATTGCCGACGACCCAAGTGATCACCAACGATTTTGCTTTCAACCAGTCTCCCTTGGCACCACCCAGAATCAATTTCGGATCGATAGGTTGTCCAAAGTCGGGAAGACAGCTGGAAGGCGTTGTAGCACAGTCTTCCACTTGGGAAGCCCAGTCGTCGCCCCATTGCTCCATATCTGTCCCGAGCCAGGCGGAGACGGATTGAACCACGCATGCAGTGCCCGGTCCAGCTGGAGCGAAACAGACGTCTTGTAACGTGTAGCCGTTGGGCTCAGATTTGAGGTGAGAGATGGCTTGTTCGTGTTTCAACCACCAGTCCAAGTTGTCGTACGTCATGACATCGTTTGTCGGTAGATCGTGGCTCTTGGCCATATTGGTGGTAGAGTTTTTCGACGCGAACTCGTGCTCGTCCAACGACGGCGGGAGAGCCATCACGAACACCTGCTGAGCTCGATAGAATGGTCCGAAATTCTCGTCAAAGTACGTCTTTTGTACAGCCGACTCGCTAGTCGGCGAAACCCATAATCGTACGGGATCGGTTTCCACCTTGAACAACTTCCAGCCAATATTGAGAAATGAAATGACCAGTGCGGCAATCGCGAATGTTAGTGCTGTAACACAAGTTAGTACGGGTTCGTATAGCGTTGGTGATACGTCGACTTACCAGGATACGTCGCACACCGCCAACCTAGTCGATAAAAGAACCCTCGCAACGCAATATTCAAGTGGTTCTGCCTCGGCTGCAACTGATCAATCGGATCAAGCAAGCTTGCTCCACGTCCCAGTCTGAACCGACTGGAATGGCTGGGTCCCGAAGAAGCGTCCGGATCTGGTCGTGAGGTCCTTCCATTACCCGAGTGATCACCATCAGCAATCATCACGTTGCGCGCGGATTCGGAGCCGACGTCGATTCCTGGACTGGTAGGACTTGATGATGCGAGATTGTGATGGGAATACGAATTGGTGCCGTCGAATTGATTGCCGGATGTAACGGCAGGAGAGGCCAAAGGTGGATCGCCTAATAGTGCCACCCGTTCGTACCGGCGTTGACGATGTCGGACAGAGAGTTTCCACGAGTACGCTGAAAGAGCGAGCAGGATAGCGACCGAATAGAGTATCAGAGCGGAGAATGTCAAGCACGAGACTGCTCCGACGGTACATGATGGGCTATTCGAGTCCCGTGGAGGCGAGACGTAAGGCAGTGTCGGGCAGACTTTGGGACAGTCGATACATGTGCACCGTGCGGCGAGTTCATTGGCAGAACAATTCAAAGGCGAAAAGTCTAGCGGTTGGATTTCCTCTGGGATATCCTGACCTGGACGAGTATCCGGTATCGAGATCTGGAAAGGTGAACCTAATCCCGGTCGTTCGTCTCCCATAAACTTGAGAAACCCTGAAGCATTCTTCGCTCCACCACCGATCAGATCCATGGCGAACCCATTCGTGGCACCAAACTGCACGTCCTTGCAGCTCGAATAAAACCCTTGCTTTAGATCCTCGGAGACATAATAGTTGATTTCCTTTATTGCTTCCGAAGTATCGGTTTTCTGGGTCTGCACGACATCCAAGAACAGCGATTGGTCCGGAGAACAGGTGAAAGAGCAGTGGTACGCTCGAAAGTTGTTCCGGCAGGCAGGACAGGATGCGATGAGCGGTTCGGCTTGTTGGAGCGACGTTCGGAGCGTGTTGATCTGATCTTTGGTGCAGCATACCGTATCCGGTATAGGCCATCCAGGCCCACAAACATCTCGAAGCATGTCTACTACGTCGTCTGTGGGCTGCAAGTGAAGCAGGCAGTTTTAGCCGAGAGGTTGTGACAGGAAGGGAGCCGTTTGCACTCACCGCCTCGGCGTCTCCGTCATCAGGACATGGCAGTTGCTGTCCAAACATTCCTTTCTTTCCACAATTGCCGCGCATGGCGCAAATGCCTTTCCCACGACGAGGTGGCACATCTTTGTCGTCCTTGTGTCTTGACATGCTGGGTATGAATAGACTGGTGGTCTATTCCTGAAGAGGAACATATCCCGAAGGAGCCTTCTCTCATGTCTGGACTCGTCATACCATGCATGGCGTTCTCAACAACGAGCGAGCGATCGATGAACAAGCGGGGCTCACATCTTTGACACGTCATCTTGGGTTACAGGGACGCCGCTCCCCTTCTATTTCCTGATACAACGACAAGTATGGTGCGATAGATACAGCAGTCTGATGGCCTAATCCTTTTCCATCTCCCTAGATACAATCTCCAATATTTCACGAACTAGCCATCCTGGCTCTTTTCGCCGACTCTACCGCCTCAGTCAATCTAAGGCGTTTCTGTGACGGTGAAGAACGACCAAAGACGCATAGCATCAGCAAAAGGATTCACGACTCTTCCGACTCCTCCCCCTCCCCCTACTCACCTTGTAAATCTTCAAATTCGCATAATCAATCTCCAGCGGCGCCTCCCCAGAGCTTCGTAATCCAGACAGCAACCCCTCCATCCGATAACCTGCACTCGAAAACTCAAACCTCGAACCAGAAGGGGCATTATCGTGTCGCACAGATCGGAGCAGATGCGGCCACAGGATATGAGCTTTGCCGAATGCTTGGTCGCATGTGTAACACCAGATATCGTCCCCGCGATGCGTCGAGTCATTGTGGTAATGGTCGATCAGAGCCTCGACGCATGGGAATTCGGTGCAGCATTGACGGCAATAGGTGATGCAGTCTTCGAGATCATTGTCAACGACATCAACCTGATCTGAGCCGTTTGAGTAGCCGCTGCCGGGCGTTGAAAGTGTGGTAAAGGCAAATCGTTGCGTGTTGACGACACTCTTTGCCGAAGGCGTTGTTGGGTATGCATCGACGTCGAGTACCCTTGCATGAAATGAAACATGCCTCGAGTGCGATTTGCCACGATGTGACGGTGAAGGCGTCAACGGCGGTGACATGATCGTCTTCCTTTCGACAAGCGGTACGGGAGTAACTGTGTGCCGTTGCGAACTAGGGCGCTCCTGGAACGACTCCAGAGACGACGCATCTGTTCCCATTGTTGCTGGTGTTGATCGACCGGTAGCTTTTTGCCAGCGCATGTGCTTCTTCTCCCGCCGCAGATGAACCTCAAAGTCCTGAGGCAGGGAAAACGCCTTGTGACACGTCTGACAACGGAATCCTTGTGCTTCTGCGCGGTCGAGATGGGATGCATGCGCGGGAGCGACTAGAAAATGCATGACCAATTCCGGGAATGTATGGATGGTTTCGTTGCACGGCGAGCAAAAGTATTTCCGAGACGGTGGAGCGATGGGTGTGAGCAGGTGTTCGGCTGGTGCTGCCGCGACGGGTTGTAGCAGATGGCCGGTGGGCTTGTCGACCTCAATGTCGAGCACTAGCTGCTCCACGATGATAGGCGAGCTTGGAAGAGTGGTTTCCGGATTCCGAGTGGTAATGTCGGAAAGATCCATGGCTAGTACCGACATACCGACCAGTCCCTCCGCGACCGGCTTACACACAACGCTTGTCTCCACATGCGAATGCAGCGTTGTCCGGTGGTGTAAAAGTTGATGCAATACTGGAAACTCCTCAGGACATATCCCACAGCCAAACCACCGGTTCTGACCGTGTCCTTTTATACGTTGACCATACTTGTTGGTATCCCACTGCTGATGCGCCGTGTGACCTGTCCGATGCTCTTTGAGTGCAGCTCGAGAATGGAAGCACCGATAGCAAAACGTGCAATGATGCGGCAAAGCCTTGTCGTGCTGCTCGAGTTCTTGTTGAGTTGGAAAGCCGGTTTTACAGGTCCGACACCAGGAGTGCGTGGCTTCGGCATGGTGTTGCAAGGCTTCTAGGGTCTTGAACCCTTTCTTCTTGCAGTCGACGCATTTCAGGGTCATGTTGAGGAGGATTCGATTTGCGGCGGAATGATGTCGTATGGTTGCATTTGGATTATCCGGCTGGGCATTCCTTGATAGTCTGGTTACAAGTATGAAAGGACATGGACTTTAGAACATGCGTTACAACATATGAAAAGCAAGCGGTGCTTACGCTTTCGTAACGGCTTTGAAGCAATGTAGGCAGCACTTGCGATAGCAGTTCCGATGTCAACTCTACAAATTGAACTTCGGTTGGGCGCGACTTGTTCTGAAATCCTTGAGCAACGCCAGAAAGATTCGATGAAGCGGACGTTGAAGGGGATGGACTGACGACTGGCTGACGGTTGAGCTGGCTGTTGAGCTGACTCGAGGGCTCGAGGACGTGCTCCAAGAGGAACTAAGCAAAGCCAGTGGAGGAAGCGCAGCTCGAAGCGCTTTGATTAAACAGATGATCAAACGCGTCCAGCTAACGAGCTAGTCGACGCTTCTCCCTTGATCCTTTCGTTTGGCACGAACACGACCGGTTCGCAAACTTTTCAAGGCTTGTGTCAGTTCCTTCGTGACGCACTGTGCGTCGAATCCTTCGCTAGTATGTCCCGTCTTACCTCTTCCTTGCGAGTCTCAAATTGAAGGTAAGCGAGTGATCGAGTTGGAGGTCCACATAAAAGCTTTAAATGGGCCGACTAGCCCTTGGTTGACGGCCTATAAGGGCCTATAAAGACTCCTCCTCAAAAAGGTGGCCCGAAGCCCGAACTGAACCGATCGGCCAAGCTTCGCTCCTCTCGAAGTAAAGTCGAGGAAGATGAAGAACAAGAGGCGAATGATCTAATTATATTACAACTTCAGTAACAGCATACAGTCTGTCTCTGTCTTTTACGTTCTCAACCTGCTCAATAATGCGTCGTTCGGCCATCGCACTCGCCAAACGGGCAGCCAGGGCTAGTCCATCAGCCCAAACCCTACGCCTTGTCACTCCCTCCTCTGGTCTCACATCTACTGGACTGATTTCATCAGCAACACGGAACGCCAACCCTGTCTTTCGTCGTTTCGGCTCGACACTACCTCCCAGGTCATCTGCGTTTGCGACGGCTACCAAAGAACATGTTGAACACCTGAAGTCCCTCCTCTCGTCACCTAATGGCGTCATGTCCACCTTGGACGGCTCAGCCAGTGCTGATGACTTGCAGCCATTCAATGATGATTGGATGAACAAGTACCATGGAAAGAGTCAAATTGTCGTTAAACCAAAGACGACACAGGAAGTCAGTGAGATCCTGAAGTACTGCAATGAGCAGGGGTTGGCCGTGGTGCCTCAAGGTGGCAATACCGGTCTTGTCGGTAAGTCGTTACTTTCCTCGCTTTGTACTGCTCATTTTCTTATTGATACGCTTTCCTACAGGCGGATCAAATCCCGTGTACGACGAAATCATCCTCAACCTCGGAAACATGTCCTCCGTACGATCATTCGACGAGGTCTCCGGTATCCTGCAATGCGATGCCGGATGTATCCTCGAAACCGTGGACAATTATCTAGCAGACAAGGGATTCATCTTCCCTCTCGATCTCGGTGCCAAGGGATCGTAAGTGCGCGTATCTCTTTTGTCGTGAAGAAAGATGGCTGAACTGTCTGTGTGTGAGCAGATGTCAGATCGGCGGAAATGTCGCTACGAATGCCGGTGGACTGCGACTACTGCGTTATGGATCTTTACATGGGACGGTACTCGGTCTGGAAGTAGTCTTACCTGATGGAACGATATATGACAGCATGGGTGGTCTGCGCAAAGACAATACAGGCAAGTCGGACATCGTTAAAACAGCTGCCATCTGTATTGCTTACATCACGTTGATTTCTTTTAGGGTTCGACCTGAAGCAACTCTTTATCGGCTCTGAAGGCACAATCGGAATCATCACCGGTGTCTCCATCCTCGCACCGAAACGTCCAACAGCGATGAACGTCGCCGTCTTTTCCCTCTCGTCATACGAGGCAGTCCAGAAAGTCTTCAACGAAACCAAAGCCGGTCTCGGAGAGATTTTGTCAGCTTTCGAGTTCTTTGACAAGCAGGCGTATGAGCTTGTAAAGAAGCACATGAAGGAAGGTGGCGAAGCTGATCGCAAGGTGTTCGAGACCGAGGGCGAGTTTTATGTTTTGGTGGAGACGGGTGGCAGTAATAACGATCATGACGAGGAGGTGAGTATCCTTCTACCAACACCTCCAAATCCGGCAGCTGACCTTGTGCTCGATAGAAATTGCAAAACCTGCTAGAAAAACTGATGGAGGACGAGCTCATCCAGGATGGTGTCCTCGCACAGGACCAAACGCAATTCCACTCGCTCTGGAAACTGCGAGAGCTTATCCCTGAATCGGCAGGAAAGGCGGGGTCGGTATACAAGTACGATCTTTCGGTCCCGGTACCAAAGATGTACAGTCTAGTGGAAAAGATGAGGACTCGGTTAGGAGATGCCGGGTTGTGGAAGGAAGGTGGAGGTGGTAGGATTCGGGAAGTTGTTGGTTACGGTCATATTGGAGATGGTATGTGCTAGTACTTACTGTCGATTATGGGGAATTCCCACTGATTAGCATTCTGTTGACAGGCAACCTACATATCAATATCTGCGCTGACAAGTATGATGATGAGATCGAAAAGGTCATTGAACCTTATGTATACGAGATCGTCGCTGAAGAACGCGGTTCCATCTCCGCTGAACACGGCCTGGGTGAGTCGTGTACCTTCTGCGTCTTTCCGCTCGGATCTCGATACTGACCTTCTGACGGTCTGCAGGTGTCATGAAAGCACCGTACATTGGCTACTCCAAGTCGCCAACGAGTATCGAGTTGATGAAGCAGGTCAAGAAGATGTTTGATCCCAAGGGGATACTGAATCCGTACAAATACGTAGTGGTTTAGAGGAATGTTTGACATATACCATAGATGATTTGACCAGATTTGGTGTTTACACAGGGTCTCCCTACGGCGACTTCGCGGCAAAGCACTGGCAGCACAAAGTGCTGGCATCCTAAATTTCCTTTTCCATTACAACATTCCCCCTTTGTTCTCGTTGTTTACAATCCTTCGTGCTATGCGTATTCGCAACCACCCGCATACAATACGCTGTCCAAGACGCGCCTATTACACACCTTAAACCGTTCGACGGAGCTTTCCATTATGGCCAGTGTCTCTCCCGTCACCGGTGAGCAGCGATGCAGCGTGAGTCTATCAATCGAGGCGCAGGTTCTGGATGACTTGCGGCTTTGCAGGTGCATATGTTATCGATCCTGCGCAGAACCGCAAATATACATCTCACTTCGTGGTATGCTTTCATATACTGTACTCAAGCGAATATGGTTATCCCTACGCCGACAAGCACAAGTTGTAGAGCCATCACCGTCGACCTGCTATTCGAGACGTCTGAAATAGCCGGAACACCATCACTTGGCTTCTCCAGTGGTTTACCATCTGCGCCAGTCTCAATAGCGTTCACATCGGGAGTCGTGTTCGTGCTGGCGACGACAGTGCTGACGGATGGTTTGGTTGTCTTGACCACTGTTGGAGCTATTGTTTGAGTGGAGAGTGGTGCAGAACTCCTTGTGACTGTGCTGCTTGTCGCTATACGCAGCAAAGATAACTCCTATTAGCAAGCGGGACCTTGCGGTACAAGCAACATGAAGAAAACCTACTGGAGTTCTTCCCTGGTCCCAGGCAAAACGTATTATTCGCTTTTGCCACCTACAGGGGAGAAGGAGTACTTCAGTATACACCCAACAGAACGATGAGGGCGAAACAGTGGCAACTCACTTGCATCATATAACCTGCAACATACATGTTTGCCACTTCTTTCGTCATATCGCAGCTGGTCGCCGTGCAATCATAAACACCGTTTTCCTCGTTGCTTCTGTATATACCCAGGACGGCAAGTTCATTACCTATTCGACTTGCATTCGGGCATTATGAGTGAACCTACCCTGGACAATATGCTCCCAATGCCGTCTGATATCCAGCAAAACATGTGTCGACTTCCAGTACAAGAACAGGATTATCAGCTACCTGACATTAGGTCGCACCTACACTCGAAGACCTACCACAGCCCTGATCAAAGTCCAACGAAGAGTATTGAGCCTTTGCTACTTGCCCCTTTAATAAGGCGATGGCTATGATCACTGGTAGCCAGAAACGAAGCTTCAGGCTAGATGCGACCGACTTGGGCTTGCTTGAAGTCATCTGTGGGTAGTATAGTTTGATTGATTTGCTTTCGGTTGGTGATATCGATAGACCCAGTTAAAGATACAATTTTTGAGGTTTACCTTAATGACCGCTCTGAAGGTTACGGCAAAGTAGCTGGCGTTCCAGTGTCGAAGGATCTACTCGAGAAACGAGCGTAGCGGTATGACATGAACAAGCAAATGATGCAGGAGTGGTGCAGTCAATCGTCGAGTATGGACGTACTCAACTTATAGCGCAGAGCAGTGTCACGGACTGCTCTGTCTATGTTAAAACTTTGAATGCCAACGATGGGTTGAAGGACAAAGGCATACCATTATAAGGGAGTGTGCACTCCTAGCCTTGAAAGGATGACGGTACTCCTGAATATGATGTCTGCAAGAGAGCATCAGTGGATCGCGACTATGTACCTTTGATGGACTAACTAAAGGACTTGGAGATTCGCTGTGAGGTACCCTCGCCCCAGCGAAATTTAGCCATGAAAGCAAGCGGGGTCTGCAACGTCGCAGACTAGATGTCATGACGTTCTTCAAAGACGACAAGTGTTGGCGATCAAGTCTGCTATCTAGGTGCTGCGTCGACATTCGAATCAGAACCGCACCGTTTGGGTATCCTGGGGTTGGAAGCTATCACATAGTACTTTATGCAAAGAAGTACTCGTGTCATCTTATACTAGGGCTGGGTGGATAGTTCGAACCTATCATTTCGCAACCCTCTTCAGCCAGCTTCGTAAGAACAACGATCCTAGCTCTATCTGCTATTCGTCGGCGCACCAAACCATTCGTAGCGCGAGAATCCAGCATCGTTCAAAGCTGCTGCAAGCTCTTACGAAACCGGCTGTTCTGCTTGTATGGTCTTGGCTCGGCAGATTTATTTGGTGGTACGATAACAACGATGGGGGGACGAGGGATCAAGGACGATATAACAGGACAGCTTGTAGCTTGTAGGGCGCGTTGCCATAGCTTGCACGTGACCAAAACGCGGTCAACAAGGGAAGATCGGAATCGTACGAGACAGACTAACGACAATAATAATTCGAGTGTCTTTATTCGTCGGGCGATATAAAATCAAGCTATCTTCAGACTCGACATACGACGGCAAGACCTACCGTTTTGTACCTTCATCACCATGTCGTCAAGCCGGATTCTCAGCTTACTCCCTCTGGAGCAGTTTTCGACGCTGTCTCTAGCCGCGATATTCTTGGTAGCCTTGCCAGTGTTGTTGGTAGTCGGAAACGTCATTAGGCAAAAGGTTCGTCTTTGCACTTATGCCCTAGGTTGCAACTTGGCTGACTGATGACAAACCTTGATGATATTAGCTTCTACCGAAGGATCCGTCATTGCCACCCGTGGTATTCCACTTGATCCCATGGTTCGGTTCAGCGGCAACGTACGGTATGGACCCGTACAAGTTTCTGTTTGACTGCCGAGAAAAGGTACGCTTGCTTCCTTCCAATAAGCTATTACTGGAGTTGACCCTGTACCATTGTGTCCATAGTACGGAGATCTCTTCACCTTTGTTTTGCTCGGAAGGAAAATGACTGTGGCACTGGGACCTAAGGGAAACAACCTGATTCTGGGTGGCCGTCTCAACCAGGTTTCTGCGGAAGAGGCTTACACAGTGAGTCCACCTACCACAAGTGAAGGCTTGAAACATTACTGACGAGCCACACCTGCAGCATCTTACCACACCTGTTTTCGGCGAGGGTGTTGTGTATGACTGTCCTAACGACATGTTGATGCAGCAAAAGCGAATGGCAAGTCACTCGATGTTGGCCGTAGGTTTGGCTGCAATCTTACCTTCTTTTGTCTATTTAGGTAAAATTCGGTCTCTCGACCGAAAACTTGCGAGCCTACGTTGGCATGATCACGGACGAAACCCTCGGCTTCATGTCCAAAGAGCTCAGAGTCAGCAACCAATGGCAAGGTTTCGATGCTTTGGACGCCATGTCGGAACTCACCATCTTGACTGCTTCTCGAACGCTGCAAGGCAAAGAGGTTCGAGCCGGTCTGGACAAGACATTTGCGCAGCGATATGAACACCTCGATGGCGGATTTACACCTATCAATTTCATGTTTCCCAAGCTGCCTTTGCCGAGTTATCGCCGCCGAGACAAGGCCCAGAAGGCGATGAGCGAATTCTATCAAGGCATCATTAGGAAGAGACGGGAAGGAACACATGACGTGAGTACTGTGCCTCGAGTCTGCTGTTTCGCCTGCTCTAACCGATAGTTCGGACAGCATGAATACGATATGATCTCGGCTCTTCAAAGTTCGTCTTACAAGGATGGAACACCCTTGTCGGATCGGGACATTGCGCACATGATGATTGCACTTTTGATGGCCGGTCAACACACTTCTTCCGCTACAAGTTCGTGGACTTTGTTGCATCTTGCGGAACGACCTGATGTCTGGTTAGTCGGCCTTTGAGGGAATTTAGATCAATGTGTGCTGAATTATCGGTTTTGCCTTCCAGGAACGAACTCTATCAAGAGCAAAAGGAAAGGTTTGGCAATCCGGATGGGACCTTCCGTGACCTCACCTACGAAGACCTGAAGGAGCTCAAGGTTCTGGACTATGTTATCCGAGAGACTCTTCGATTGCACGCTCCCATTCACTCCATCATGCGAAAGGTACGCCTCGTCTGGTCAATCTGCAGACGCTTGAGACTAATGCAAGCGCTTCATTTAGGTCATCTCCGACATCTCGGTTCCCAACAGCCTGTCATCCCCGAAACAGTCCGAGAACGGCTCATACGTCATTCCCAAGGGCCACTTTGTGCTCGCTAGCCCCGGTGTCGCCCAGATGGATCCATTGATCTGGCAAAACGCGGAAGAGTGGAATCCTCACCGATGGAATGACGAGAGCGGTGTTGCTGCCATGGCGGCTGAGCAGTATACCGAGGGCGACAAGGTTGATTACGGATATGGAAGTGTTTCCAAGGGTACTGAATCACCTTATCAGCCTTTCGGTGCCGGTCGACATAGGTGCATCGGGGAGAGCGTGAGTGTAATATTATCTGCTGTGTCATCGGGAGGGTAGACTGATGCGTAGTTCATTCGACAGTTCGCCTACGTCCAGCTACAAACCATTCTCGCAACACTTTGCCGAAATGTGGAGTTGAAGCTACAAGGTCCATTCCCTTCTCCCAACTACCAGGTCAGTCGACATATCCTCTCTAACCCACGTGTGCCGTTGAAACTGACTTGTCTCCTTCAATCTAGACTATGATTGTCTTGCCGTTGAAGGGCCAGACCAAGATCATGTACAAGCTTCGAGCATAGATGGACCTTGTTTTGCGATTTGTTTTTATTGCGGTCTTGACACTGGGTAGCGGTGTATACTGGGGAGATGGATAGATAATAGACCATGTACGGACTGTACGGCCTTCACCGACCAGCATGCGATGCAATGTACTTTTATGGTTATATATGTATACCGATATACCCGTTACTTGTTATTGCATAATAATAAAGGCGATGCCACTAAATATGTTGTGCCCAGTCAGTTCATCTACGGGTCGTCATTGCCTTTCAAGCTGTCTAAGTCGCTTCACAAGTTTCCTCGGGTTCCTCAAATGAAAGCGATGACGTCGCAAAAAGCGGGATTGGACAAGCAAGACAGCTAGCAACACAGTTCATCAGTGTGACCGAGGACTACAATAGGCATCATCTATTGCCCAATCTGCTCTGTGGATATTGTTGCGATGAAGATACGTCAACAAGCGATGACTTGAAGAATCGTATTGTCGAATCAGGCCTTTTGCGGGTGAGCACTTCTTGACATGCCATTTTGCGAGTGCTTACCACTTTCGGCACGCTTTACCCTTCAGAATTCCAAAAACTCTTTGGGTAATCAGCTGGGTAATCCCATGAAGCTAGCAATGATCCAATTTCTTTTGGCGTATATCTTCAAGTTCGTCTATGGTCGCCTATGAGCACTTTAGGCAACCGACTGCTAGGCGATGTGAGCTAGGTGAGCAGTTATGTGCCAAACGCCCTTTCAGGATCGCCTGCGATTCATCATTACTCCCTAGTGTGCGTGCTGGCTTTGCCCTAAGGCGCTTTCCTGAACGCGTCGCATCTGGTCTTTTTTTTCCTCCAGCACTCGTTATGTGGTCCTTCAAAACCTATAAGAAGGAATGAGCTAAGAGATTTCAAGTCTCGAGCTGTTAGCCAACGGTACACAAACACTCCAATCGACAAGCAAAACTCGACAGCAATTCGGCAAAATGCTGGAAGTCTTGAAGGCCAGCGTGGTGAGTGGTATCAACCTCGCTGCCAGCGCTGTTACGGACTTTTTGGCGCCGAAAAAGGTCAAGGTAACTTCGCAAGTAGCTGGAGGCGTATCAACCGGCGACCTCCAGATCACCAGCGGGCAGCAGGCGTCACCTACGGTTCCGCCGATTCCTCCGCTCAACTTCACGTTCATCCTCGTTCCGACCACCACCGCTACTTTGCTGCTAGCGGCAGAGCAGCATGCCCAGTACCAAGGTCTTGGACACGGAGAGAGGAGAACAAACAGTGGACATACGCAATACGATGTTGTCACAATCTCGGACGACAGCGAAGAGGAAGACGATGTCAAGCCCCGTCAGTCAAGCAGCAAGAAGCGTGCCTTCGGGCCTCTCCTCGGTTCCGGACACTCGACGCCCGCTCGCGAGGTCGACGAGCTGGCAACACCCTCTCCCTCTGCTGACATCAACCTGCTATCCAGCCAACTGCATGGCGCGACACCTTCACCGGCTCGCTCCACGCGCAGCACAACCTCGAGCAGACCGAAATGGAATGCGGATCCATCTGTGAGTATCAGAGTATGCTGTTATTGAGAACCGTGAACTCAACTTTGTCACCTTCTGCGTCATCCACAGCCGGCCCAAACACCCATCCCAAGAAGCAACGGAACCACCCGCGTCGTTCAACAGCTCCACCGAAGTCGACCGATAACCCTTGCTTCAACCGGTACCTTTCGCTGCATTGCCTGTTCGACCACAACTCAGGATTATTGGCTCGCGGATGGCGAAGCAATCAAAGTGCACCTAAGAGAAGTGCACCAAGATGACTTCACAAAAGGACAGAAGCTTGCTCGCTGTCATACTTGCGACAAAAAACTCTACTCTTGCCAAGGATACGCCTTACATCTGGGGTTCTCGGGTGTCCACCAGGGTGCATCACCCAGCAGCACTTTCGATGTTTCGCTGGTTCCCGATCCCAATTCTGTTGCTATCAGCAGCAGCTTGGGCAGCCCGAGTTACGCTTCGATCAACGCATTGGCAGGTCCAGCTCCTTCCAGTCAAAACGTCCCCAAGTTATCCAGCTCCTTTTTAAAGGTACGTGTTCTTCTTTGTCCTACTTTCTAAAGAAAGTTCTGACGTCAATCATTGATACCGTTGTAGCGAAAGCACCAAGCACCCGAAATCACATCGTCTTCGTCAGAGAAAGTCAAGGAGAAGAAGGCCAAGAAGGACAGGAAAGGCAAAGGAAAGGCGACGGCAGAAGAAATCGCACAGCAATGATGCGGGAGGAAGTAACGATTACGACGTTCAACCGTTTGTAGCGGTCAGAGATTTGGCCAGATAGGAAACAAAACAAAATATTAAAATGAACATGTAATGCAATGCCTGTGTGTGTTCTCCATTCAACCATCTGCTACACCTCACGCCGTCACCGCTCTATTTGGACCGCTTGTACACCTTCTCCAAAAAGCTGATAAACACCTGCTTCTTGAGCCCAGTCTTGGCCTCGTCAACCTGCTCGATCATCTTGATGATCTTGTCGTATGATTCTTGCTCGTACTTTGCGAATCGACCAGCAACATCGACGTTGGGCGATGCGAACACTTCTTTCACTTTTTGCTCGCTGACAGAGTCTTTTCGGCCGTAGTGTTCCTGTGCGTGCGTACAAGGGAGGGATGTGGTGAAATAAGCAAAAGAAAGACGGGTGGTGTTGGCTGTAGGGACGGCTGCTTACGTCCAGGACCTGGCGTTGTTCAGGCGTAGCGTTCTGCAACGCGATATTGACGTTCCATGAACACTTGTTGTCCTGAGAGCGAGATCCCAAGTCAGTGAATGGAACAGAACATATGTGCTCATCGAAGAGACTCACCAAGATATCGGTCCCAATCTTGCCGATCACTTTCTCGTCACCGTAGCAGTCTAGATAATCATCTTGAACCTGGAAGTATTCGCCGAGTGGCAGCAACATGTTCAGGGCCTCCTTGTAGGCAGCCTCCTCGGTCACACCAGCCTACAGAGGGAGGTATCGTCAGCGCGCTGATGGAAATGACAGATAGCAAGGAGTGGCGTTACCATTCGCATAGCAAGAGCCACGGGTAGGTAGAACGAATAGAAAGCGGTCTTGTAAACGACGATGAGGTGGTGTCTACGCAAGGACGAGCAAGGTGTCAACGACATGATCATAACGAGTTGCAAAGATCCACCGAACGACTCACTTTTCGAGCGAGAACTTGGACAAGTCGACGCTGTCCTCAGGAGCGGTGATCAGGTCAATCAGCTGTCCAAGTTCTGTTTGGAAAGTGACCTTTGCCAAGGGTGGAAAGCCGTCCGTCAGTACCCATTGTCATGCTGAGTCAAGCAAACCAAGCAGAAGCACTCACATCGTGGAACAATTCTAGAAGATCGACGTAGTACTTTTCCTGCCTAAAGTGTTTCTTGAGGAGAAAGTAGATGGCACCCTCGAGCAGGAAAGCGTCGTT
This sequence comes from Naganishia onofrii, assembly GCA_030039215.1. Classification (NCBI taxonomy): domain Eukaryota; kingdom Fungi; phylum Basidiomycota; class Tremellomycetes; order Filobasidiales; family Filobasidiaceae; genus Naganishia; species Naganishia onofrii. The sequence continues at coordinate 934,624 of JASBWV010000005.1, forward strand.
GATAGCGATATTGCCGACGCCAGGCTACACACCGGCAGGGAAAAAACTTGGTTGAGCTTGAGACATGGGTTGATTTAGCATATAAATAAGGCTACTTACGACACGGTACCAACATGGCTGTCCTCTTCGAGTGATACTTTGGTCCATCATATCATCCGCAACCAAAAAGTAGGCTTGAAGCTGATCCGAATAGCAACACCAGGTATCAGCTAAGCCGGATAGCTTGTCATGCACCCTTATGTAACTTACCAACTCAATACACCACCCGAGAAGCGCCGCCTTGAAGTATTCTTCATCGTTCAAATCGGAACCCTTGAGGATTTCGACAGTATCCACCACGGACATTCCACGGTTCAGTTTACCTGTAGAGAATACGTGAATCGTTAATCTATTTGAGCCATTGGACGAAGGAAGAAAGAACGTGTATCCGTACCTCCGGGAGTGTTGTGATCGAGTACCTATACACCGGTAGCGATTTAGCAAGACGTGGGAGTAGAGGTTGAAACAAGTGCACTCACTCGCTGGTACCACTCGACCGCATCTTTCGGCATACCCTCCTTCTGGAGGTACGCAGTCAACTCATCCACGATTTGGGGAAAGATGGATAGGAAGCGTTCTCTTCGATTTGCGGTGGTCATTGTGAATAGTGGGCTAAGGTGGACTGCACGGCGATGGAAAGCTGAAGATAGGACAAATACGAGTGAAATGTTGATAGATGCATCTACTCGCTTCGTGCCTCCTTTCCCCACGCGCGCTCTTTTCGATTATGGTCGCCTTTTAGGGTCATTTTGCTTGAGCACTAAGGTCTCCCCTTTACTGTGTGGCAAAGTTGACTAAAATCTGTAAAATTCGGGTCAGGTTTATTATCTTACGTCACCTCGCCTCCTCCTGCTCTCCTCCTCCTCCTTCTCTTCATCCTTGTTGAACGGTTTCGACTCATACTTCAGGCCACATACCTTTCATCACCAACCGCCAAAACAGCCAGCATCCTCTTCCTTCAGCCATCTACTTACTGTCAAAGACCGCATAAACATGGCGCTCAACTGGGTTCAACTAGATCCGCACAACTCACAGCGACCCCTTATGCTTCCCGGTAGGTAGTTTCCTGTCGGCCTCGCATCAACGATGGCAGCTAACGTTCTGCGTGTACAGGTGAACGAACAATAGAGAGACTCGAACAAGCCGAGCTGAGTTTGGAGCTACCACCCACTTTATCTGGACCTAAACGAACGATGAAGAGTAGTTCGACGATGTGGTTGACGAATCAACGGGTCTGCCTTCGCCCTTGATCTTCCCAATCGAGCGTGCTTTGTGAGCTGATGGTTGTTTTGGCGTGATCAGATCGTATTCCTCTCGACATTATCTACCCATCCAGCAGAAGCGGGGATACTAGGCCGTAAGTTTCATACGCAGTTCGAGCCGGTTTACGACGCTTGAAATTAAATCAAGAGTGTGATAGCGTAGCGGTATATTCACTCGTCAGCAGCTACTTGGCTTCGACGCCCGTCTCCAACGCAAACGGTGGTACTCGAACAAAGATGGATTCCTTGACGATTCCTTATGTGAGAAGTCTCTCTCTGATTGCAAGTTTCGATACCTGCAGTGACTCAAAGGCTAACTTTTTCATTGACGCGCCATACACAAGTCGTCGATTAGGGACATTGCATTCGAGCAAGGGCTTTTCACAGCCAACGGACTACGCATAACCTTTATTCCAGTACCGGACGGGAATTTTCCAGCGTTAGGGCGCGGAAGCGTGATTGTTCTGCAGGTTTCGTTGATGCAAGGGAGAGTTTATGAAGTCTGGAAACGTGCGAGAGAGTTGTGGGTGGATAGTCAGGGGCGTAGAGAGGAAGAGGAGACACTACGTGAGTTTCCTGATGGACGCCAGGTTAGGGTTGCATACTAAATGCTAACAGTCCGCTACTCTGTTTAACTCGTGCAGCAAAATATACACCAAACTAGCCTTGTACACAGTACTCATCTCTTCAAGGTCGATACCCGTTTCGTAGGTATGCCACTAGTTGTATTCGTTTCCCTCGTATGTATCCATAATATAACGACCAGCACTCGCTATGCACCATCCTCAGTCAATAGATCACTATCTTCCTCGGCTACAACATCAAATTCCCCAATCCTGCCCTCTAGCACGTCGGCATCGGACAGTGCTTCAATCCTGTATAACTCCCTTCGGATCCACTGAACGATCGTGCTTAGCTGCACCGCGAATTCCAAGGCCTTGATATCTGTTCCTTCCTCGGACGCAGCAGGCGGAGGCGGGACAGCATCCGATCCTCGTGCAGCGAAAAGGTTCCTCCATACCCATCCAGCAAGCTCTGCGTCTCCTCCGTGACCCTCCAGAGCGCTTCCCTCACTCGGTGGCAACCCTGTTTGACCACGCGCAATCGCATAGTCAAATGTGACACCGGCACCCTTCCATTGCTCCCCCATATCCTTCATGTATCCCCTGATGACTCGCTCGTGCACGTTTTTACCGAGCGTCAGGCGCATTTGGTTCTCGGCGAGTGAGAAGAAGTGTGTGAGGATCTCTGTCTGGTAGGTTTGTGCGACGGGTGTGGCAGTTGGGAGAGTGGTGTTTGCTGGTAGCGATCGAAGGCGCGGGATGAGGAGAAGGAGGTAGAGAAGGTGGAGTTGGAAGAATGTTTGGTATGTTGGTGGCAGAGCGCAATCTGAGGAAATTTACCAGCAAACGCATCAGTTTGACGTGCATGAACGACCAGTATAGAATAGTGAACTTACCTCCGTACCAGAACTCGTGATCTCGTTCAACAGCTCTCACAATCTCTCCTACCATATTTCCCGTCTCTCGAATGGCCGTAACGGATTTCGTGTTGTACCCCATCATCTTGGCCAACGCTTTCACTACGGCGATCTTCAATGGCGAGTGTCCAGCGGCATTATTGACTGGTGCGGCTGGTGCGGCTGCTGCGGTGGTAGGTGGTGATGGTGGTGCAGCGAATGGGTTGTTTGCAGGTGGGTAGATGGGCCGCGGAGTGGGAACGGGTGCATCGCTCAGTTTCTTTGGCTTTGCGGTAGCAGCGTCGAGGCGTACGGTACTAGTCGCGATTTGGCGGTATACTGACCGCTGCAGGAGTGGTGTTCGCAACAGGGTACGAGTGGTAAAGGTGTTCATCGTTGTATGAGGGTGTGTAAAGTGGTAGGGAAATGGCTAATGTTGGGTGTTGAACGTGCTAAAAAGTTCGATCTTGGACTTGGGCTGAAAGCTGAAATCGAATCGACCGACCCATCCATTTACCGGCGGCCGGCGCGGAAGCGACCAGTCACCAGCAGCCTTGCTTGGCCGTGTGAGCCATGCCACCAGTACCGAACGACATAGTAGCCCAGTCGCTGAGCCAGTGCATGCACAAGTGCAAGTAGTTGTCTATTCACTTCCAAGCTGTGCTTGTATTGCTGCGCATAACATACACTCACATTGCTGATGTTAACGTCCAGGCAAAATGACTCGTTCCCGTGAGTAGCACTCGTTCAAGACCGAGATCCAAAGCGCTTATCATATATCCTGCATTCACAGATGCAAAAAACAATACCTCAGGGTATGCCTTCTCTCCTCACATTGCTCGGAGCGTATCTTTAATCTCTCTTCTCTCAACCAAAGTTCCGTCTTCACATATTACGAACGAAACCGGACGGAATATGGATCGAAAACACAGCGGATTGGCGCGGATTCAATGAAGAAGATTGATGCTTGTTACCTCTGCCTAAACGCCGTAAGGAACCCGGTAGCATGCTCAAAGGGTCATGTGTATTGTAAGGAGTGTATTTTATCCTCTCGTACGTTTTCTCTTTCTGCCCCTATTTGGTGAGGGATTATCAACCGCTAATTACAGCGGTGATTTCGACAGTGATCTCGCAAAAAGCACAAATCAAGGCGCATCAAGCGTCCCTGGAAGCATATGCAGAGCAAGAGCAACAAGAGCGGGAAAAAGCAAAAGCGGAAGCTAGGGAACGCGTGTTGCGTGATTTTGAAAGAGGGTTGGGACTGGGAGGTGTCAGGATTGGGTCGACACCGGTAGCGATGGCAGATACGGAGAAGAAGATCCAGTTAGGCAGGGAAGCGGAGGATGGGGTGCCAAAGTTGATTGAGGCGGGTTCTGGCCCGGATGCGCGTGGAGTGAAGAGGAAGTTTGAGTTGGATCAGAGCGCGGTGGAGAAAGCTGCACAGGCGGCTGAGGAGATGGCGTTGAAGACCCTCGAGGCGGAGCAGGCAAGTACCCGTGTATCATGTATGCCTTGACCTTCCTAACAAACTATTTTACGCGTCTTTTACAGGTCGAATCGAGAAAGGCAAAGTTGCCATCGTTCTGGCTACCTACGCTGACGCCGGAAGCAACGATCGGCCCACTAAAAGATATCAAACTCCAAACGATGTGCAATGTCGGCGACCACCCTCATCCACTTGCCCTGAAAAACTTGTTACCGGTGCGTTTCACGTATCCTGCGGCATCCAAATCCGACTCTTCCAACACAACAAAAACACCGATATGCCCTTCCTGCTCACGCGAGATTTCGAATTCCACCAAATCGATTCTGCTGACATCAAGGTTACCAGCTCACGCATCTGCGGCTGCAGACGAGCCGGCAGCACCACCGGCGGCGAAAAAGGCGAAAAAGGAGAAACGAGAAAAGGAGGAACCCGCCGTGTGTGGGCATGTGGTGTGCTCGACGTGTGCCGAGACGATCGTCAAACCAGGGAAGCAATGTGTGGTTTGCGAAGCGGTGATTCGGCCTGATAAGGATATGATCGAGCTTGGTCGTGAAGGTTAGTATTGGTCATCACCCACATCAACGATGGAAATGGGAGTTTGTAGCACGTGCTGATCGTCTTGTCGTTGGATCATAGGTACCGGGTTTGCTGCCGCGGGAGGAGCTCAAGCAAAGCGGGAAGGAGTGGCGTTCATGCCATAGTAACGTGTGATGCGGGGTCCTATATCTTCTTTTGCTCTGTCGGTAACATATGCATAGATGCCCGGATACCGCCGCTTGGTTGGTGCTGCGACCAATTTCTATCAGTGATGTGTGGATCGAGGTGGGAATGACTGCCAGGGTCCGAGCGGGAAGCATCTTCGTCAAGTCACTTGCCATCCGAACGAGGCGCACTTACGGAAATCTAGTCTGGGATGATGGAAGCCTCCATGCGGCATCGCCGCGAGTCAACCATGTATTCCCGAAGGACTTGCGCTCTCGTCAGCCAGACATACATATGAACCGACAAGCGACGGGATCACGCGAGGTCGGTGGCAGGCACTGTCAGGTGAGTGCCTCTCTCTTTGGGCTGCTAAACATATCATAGTGAGGATGGCGTCTCGACTTCGATGTCCGCCGTTTGTATTCGTCTCGTGTCCTCTTTGAGCAGTCTTTTCATGAGTCTTCCACCAACGTTCCATCAATGAAAGAAAGCTAGTGGCGTCTCCTCCTCCAGTCCTCCTCCTCATCAGCCAAAGCTAATAACGCGTGACGTCAGCATATTGAAAGAACATGATGAAGGAGTTCGAGTTCGATCACCGTCTACCTTTTCCGTTGTATAGAGGTGTATAGCTATGATGTCTGTTCATCATCAACTGTCCTACCGCGCTTACAGTATTCGACAGGTTATATCCATTGCTCGCCTCAGGCGGTTGGCATCACCGCAAACGGGTGCAACATGTACGACCGTGGTTCCAGAAGACCGGCAAATGAAGGTCGTCGGCTTCCGGCGAGAGCGGCACATCATCATCGTCAAACCGCAATCCACCCTGCAGTAAACCGAGGTGCCAGCGTCAAAGAGCACATGCTTTATACCTCTTGGTACGATCTCTCCTCTCATCCGATCCTTACGAAATTCGGTAAACTGAATACTGAAACGGATGCACGCAGGAAGAAGGGTCCGGCTCATACCAAAAGGAGGAACAAAACTTACGGACATCCGTGAGCAGAGCCATCCGTTTCTCAGCCTGAGAAACTGCTGAGCGTATCTTCCCTCAGATCAAACCGCAAGGCGTTATCCACCCTCGGATCCACTCAAGCATACCTGCATGGTCTTGCATCTCGCCGAGCATATGTCTCTCGTAGACCGCAAGTCTCCCGTAGATCGCACGTCAATCCACTCATCCGAAACTCGCTACGCCGAATTGGAATCAAATCACTGTCGAAAACCCCCGACCATTCTACCCGAAACCTGAATACCACATCTTCTCCGTCGGTGTTGATCGAAGATAGGCAGAATGATAAGTCTCTTCTTCTGTCAAGGATTGAGGAGATTCGTTCCCAGGGATTTGTGATCACGGACGATGGAGCGTTGGTTGTATATACCGACGGAAGTGCTAAGGGTGGAGCGAGGCGGAGGGGCGGGCCTACCAGGGCTGGATGTGGTGTCTGGTGGGGAGAGAGTGGAAAAGCTCACGAATGGTAAGTTTCGTGCCGCCAGAAACTGTGCTTTGCTCCTTTGTGACTTATACTTCTCACCCTCGGCGTTCTTCTTCAGCCGCCTTTCCGAAAGAGCTCCTGGACCTTCGCAGACGAGTAGTAGAGCGGAATTCTTTGTACGCTGTGCCAGAGTACTGAAGATTGCTCGGGGCTTTGAACTCCCTTCCGTATTATGTGTAGGGAATTATTCGTGCATTGGAGACTTGTCCCTATCCAGACGTACCACTCGAGATAAGGACAGACTCGCTGAATAGCGTGAATAGTAGGTTTCCGGAACTATGCGCTTGCTCGGCGATTGGTTAGTCGATCTGACCGTTCCCATTATGACAGATGCGTATCATTTGATGGCGCCGTGGCTGGGAAGGGGAATTCCTGGCTTGAAAGGTCATACCAGAAACGACCGAAAACTCGTCGTTCACCTCTTTGCATTGCTCAGCCTACGGAGGCCAGGCAATGGAGTGAGATTTGCGCATGTCAGAGCGCATCAGGGAGAGTTTGGAAATGAGTGGGCCGACGTAAGCGGCCTGATTGGCAAGCAACATGCAAACAACTGACTCTTCGCTTAACTTTCAGTACCTTGCAGGTGAAGGCACAAAGCTACCCGCTGAGCCGGACCGCGAGTGGCTCACTATGGAAGATCTAAAGAAACGCAAGGCGGAGAAGGCGTTGCCAATGGTTCCCAATGACAAGGCGGCATCGACAGCAACTGTGGTCACTACGGTTTCGGAAATCGTTGAGGCTGAGATAGTTGAGGTGGAAAAAGTGCTTAGCGTAGAGGTCGAGGTAAGTTGCTAGATATCTCGCGTTTCTTATACATGGGGAATTGCTGATACGCGGCTGTGTAGGCTAATCCGAATCTCGAACTGCAGCCCGAACGAGAAGAATCCCTGGCAGAAGGAGAAGTCATCGTGGTTTCCATTCCAGATCTCAAGCTGCAGGCTGAACAAGAAGCAGCCCGGCAAGAACAAGGAGTGATCATGGTTCTTACTCCCGATCTCGGATTGCAGCCTGAACCTCCTGAACCAGAAGCAGCGGTGGAAAAAGAAGGATCTGTCCCGATTCTTAATTCCAGCCTGACGATGCCCACTTTCGAATCACTCTCGCCTATTACATACAAAACACCGTACAACAATGCCCGCAGCCATTTAAACGTTGCTGTGGCGGAGTGGCTGGTAGGCATGCGTGGACGTGGAAATCGATGTACGTATTTATTCAAAACCTCAGCTGAACGCCGAGCACCGTAACTAACCACCTTTGTGTAGGTCCAGACGGGTACATGGCTATTTGCCGAAACAAGTAGAGCTTAATATCGGAATGATATTCGGTTTCGCGTCCCGAAGAAGCTCGCACAATCTGCCTTAAGACATCCCACGACACAGTCGACTTGACAGTAGAATCAATCCGTCGTCGATATAATTGACAACTACCCAGAGATACCTGTTCTGCCTATAATTGACCAATGGACATTCTCAATATTTACATGGGAGAGCGCCTCCTTCCGGTCCACGTGGATGTAGTAGTACCAGCGATCTTCCCATCACAGAACCCTCAAATGACAATGACCTGGAAGGCAATAGGACGTTATAACAATAGCAAGAAGTCTGTCGAATATCTTCGAATTTTCGAAAGTCGGTCGCAGACACTTGAGAAATGAACGACATAAAATACCACGGTAGAGCTGTCAAATCCTTTCGATCCCTGTTGTATGTATTCGATAAACAAGCGCACATGTGCTCCGTTACTAGTCTCTCCGCACCAGTCTTCCATCGGACTTCCATCAATGATGGAACAACCACCCAAAGGCATGAATATGGGAACAATAGCTGGTGTACCGAACGGGAAGGAGTTCGATCAACATCCAGCTTTGTTGTTTGTGGTCGACCGATCCCACGAGTTTGAAAATGCTACATTGATTGATTACCTCTTTCATCCACGTCAGATTGACAGACGTTTATGAACGCCATCCGAAGCAACATGTACGTCTGTCGTCTCTCCCCAATTTCGTAATTGTTTCTGTCACAGCCAAGCTGACACTCTCGACTCCTGTCCCTCCTCTCTATGCGAATTGGTTCTCGGACTGCGTCACCCATTCTCTGAATGTCCTCTCTCAGGACGAGAAAGGAAAGAATATACGCATTACGGAATGGAGGATGGAAGGCTGGACTATACTACTCACGGTAAGATTTTCTGCGCAGTTATCATGGCTCAACGTTCATCGCTAAGTGCTGTCGTCTGAATACAATATCGGGTCCCTTCTTGATCTACGCACATGGATTGGCTCACTGCCCAACGGATGCAGGCATGCATTCAAGCAGATGATGATCGGATGGAAAGGGTATGTTCTCGCGTTCTTCCTATCCCTTATCCCGAATTAGCAGGGACATTCCGAATAACAAGTTACGGAAACTTTGCTCTCTATCTCCACTGTCGTCAAAGCAAACGACCATACTATCGCTCGTTCAAGACCTCCGAGGAAGCTCGAGCATTCATGCGGGCTTCCCAAACTGCCTGCTCCCCCCTCGCAAACGATCCCGAAACCGACACAGATTCTTCTTCTTCCTCGCCGCCACCCTCAGCCACCGATATTGAAGAGGAAGAAGCAGGAGGACAAAGAGAAGAAGGAGACGATGAAGAAGAAGAAGAGGACGAAGACGAAGACCGAGAAGAAGAAGAAGACGATGACGAGTTACTCTTGTCAAGGGCAAAGCTGGAAAGAGTCAGCGCGCAAGGGTTCATGACCACGGCAGATGGAGCGGTGATCGTATACACCGATGCAAGCGTCAAGAACTTGGGAAACGCGACAGCTAGGCATGCTGCTGGAGGTGGTATTTGGTGGGGCAGTGCTGGAAAAGCTCACGCTTGGTGAGTTTACATTCCCGGAGATGAATCTCTAGCAGCAGCAACTAATGATAGACGGCATCGACGCTCCTATTCAGTCGCCTTTCTGAAAGATTTCCCCGACATGCAGGGCTGTCAAGTAACAGAGCGGAGATGATGGCAAGTAGCGGTTCCAGACGGGAAGGGAACATCAGCTCACTTGTTCCATGCTCCCCGTCTATTACAGGCTATTATCCGCGCTATCGAGACGTTTCCCTTTGCGGAATTGGCGCTCCAGATCCGAACCGACTCACAAGCTTGCATTAACTGTACGTTCAGCCAGCAAACGACCTATCGCCTGTCAGTCTCACCGTCTACTTGTACGGCAGGGATCCGATTTTCGCTGAGGAAGTGGGGAGGAGGGAGAAGAATCTTCCCTCTTTTGCACCGTCAAATAACGAAAGCTCCCAACCTGGGTACACATCTTCTCGCTCTGCTCTATCAGAGGAAGGCGCAAGGGAATGCTGTTAGGTTCAAACATGTGAAAGCTCACCAGGGCGAAGCTGGAAACGAAGGAGCACATGTAAGTGAAGGGATATCCATGGAGGTTACGATAACTCACTCCTCACTCCTTTCACGACTTGATTATGCTTCTCAGCGTCTTGCACGTCAAGGAGCCAACCAAAATGCTGTAGCTGCCAGGAGCGCCTGCTGGTTGACCCATATAAATTTCAAAGCGAAAGTGAAGCGAACAATCTACTCGTGTTGGCACTGGCAAGACTCCTCGGGCGCTATCCGGTTAGCAGCGAAGCATCCGGTGAAAGCAGCGATATGGATGGAAGCGGTGCAGATGTCAACGATACGGATGAGAGCAATGCAGATGAGAGCGAAACAGATGGGACTGATACAGAGGAAAGCGATTCAGATGGAAGCGAAACAGGTGGAACGCGCTCCGCCGCGTTCAAGATAGGAGAAATAGACGTTTCAGAGCAATACAGGTGGTGGTGATTGAGAAACAAGTGCGCTAGTGGCGAAAATCGATGTCCTGATGATGGATACATATGCCTAAGCTGGAGAATCTACTTATGTGATATACCGGGATGCTCCATGAATGATATAACGGCACCTGAACATGGCGTTGTATCACTTTCTTTGCCGCTGTAGGCTATTGTTTGTGACTGATTTCTGTTGGTCCACTGATTGGTCATTCAGACTTTCTGTTTTCGAGATCGTCACCCGCGAGCCTTGCAAGCTGAACGCACTGGCTAAAGTTCCAACAGGTGCAAAGAAAGAGACAACAGTGCGATACACCAATACACAAGTGATGGTTATGTTCTGACCGAGTTGGTCGTAAGGTTCAGGACGCCCAAGTAAAAGACGGTTTGCCTTCCGTTCGCGCAGCAGGTTTAGCTGATGGGCTGATCTATAAACGCCATTCTACAGTTATGCTCGAGCACAGCTCTATGCGATTCCTGTGATTCAGTAAACAATGGCTAGAACAATTGTGGGAACTGCCAGCGCAAAGAAGTTCGATCGTTTGCCTTCCATCTCCTATCGGCTCTGATGGGTTGACGATGTTTTGATGTTTTTGTTTGCCATTCATTTGATCATCCACTCTCCGTATATTCCTCATCCAACGACCACTCGCCGAGCGACACCTAGATCACCTATTCAAGAACAATACATGTCATGTAGATAGCAGGTAATTGACTCGTAGGCATGGCGACGTAAGTCTTCTCCTCGTGGCTTCATACATTCAGGAACAGCTGAGCGTTATTTTATTGATCTATTCCTCGTTCTTCTCGATTTGACTACTATGCACTATCCGGATTCGAACGCGACCGTACTGTGTCCAGTCTTTCTATAAGTGGTATCTTTGCACTCAGGAATGGCACGAAGCCCGGACTCTACTCTACCTGGTAAGCACGCGACCTTGCATATTTTCTGTCGATGATATAGGAGTTCGGGGAAAATCTGTTCTGATTGCCTTGACGCCCTTCGCTTCTACAACGCGCTCAACTTCCTGACATGATTTCTCAGGGAGCATTTGAAACAACAGCTAGATAACTGGACGGAAGGGTATGTCACCCGCCTTGCTTCTGTCGAATCAAGACTATCACCGGGGGAACATTCCGAAGCTGAAACTTGCTCCTCCCGTTCATCGACTCATAGCAGCAAACCTGACTGGCATAGGTTCGAAACAGCAGAAAGCGCACAAGAGTTCTTGCAACCAGCAGCAAACTATGCGCCACCGCCTGCAGGGCTTCCAGAGAGACCGGCAACTCAAGATCACCAAACCTCATCGAAAGCGACACAACAGCATCACGCGACCCGCCATCCCACCACAATGAAGAGAGGCGACAACAGCGTCAAGCAGAAGCTTCTGTATACTGCATGGTGAGATCTTCTCTTTCATCTGCTGTTCTCTCGCTCAACCTTGACATTTTGAAACCGAAACGCACTTTCTCAGGAAAAAAGTTTCGAAGTTTGATAAGAAAAGCAACGACGCTAGCGTACAACATCGGTGAGCAGGACGACCTAGCCTTTGATCCGCAGAGAGTGATACGTGCTACTCTCCATAGGCCGCTTCACAAGTCGTTATCCACTCGCGGGTCAGCTCGAGCATATCTGCATGGTATCATTAAACAAAAAACACCAGTGAAAACACCTTCTCACTACCTACTCCGCTCAAACTCAAACAAGTTATTGGTGACATCTTCCGAACACTCTGCTCAAAACGGAAATGGAGAGTCCTCGTCATCGCTATTGATCAACAATGGGCAAATCGATCTAGAACCCTTGAAGCGCGAGAAATTTCGCGCTCAGGGATTCTTGATCACGGACGACGGGGCGTTGGTCGTATACACAGACGGAAGCGCCAAGGGTGACGGTGTAGCGGGAGGAAGGCCTACCAGGGCAGGATGTAGAGTCTGGTGGGGAGAAAGTGGAAAGGCCCACGACTGGTGAGTACAATCAATCCCGTCCCAGAGGTATGATGATTGCTCAGGCCTTGCCTAACTCACATTTGACAACATCGCCTTTCACTTCAAGTCGCCTCTCCGAAAGAGTTCCGGGCCCTTCGCAAACGAGTAGCAGAGCGGAACTTACTGTATGCTATGCCAGATTGCGGAAGACATTCCAGCTAAGTTCAACATCGTTCCTTTTTACTCCATAGGGAATCATTCGAGCACTCGAGACCTGTCCATTTCCAGACTTACCACTCGAGATACGGACAGATTCACTTGGTAGCGTTCACAGTAGGTTCCAGAAATTATGCGCTTGCTCGACGGTCGGTCTGTCGGTCTTACCTTTCTCTCACGACAGATGCATACCATTTGGTCGCGATGTGGCTGGGAAGGGGCATTCCCACTTCGAAAGGTCGACGTCGAGGCAGAAACGACCGAAAACTGATCCTTCACCTCTATGTATTGCTCAGCCTACGAAGCCATGGCAACGGAGTGAGGTTCGAGCACGTCAGAGCGCATCAGGGAGAGTTTGGCAATGAACGGGCCGACGTAAGCGGCCTCCTCCGTGTAGCTAATCTGCAGATGTCTGACTGTTTGCAGTTCTTCTTCTAGCGGCTTGCAGCTCAAGGCACGGAGCTACCTGCTGAGCCAGATCGCCAATGGCTGGGCATGGACGACTTGAGGAAACCACTCCCTCGCCAACAGGCAGCATTGCGACTGACTTGCAGTGGCCCTGTGATACCAGCGTTGCCCGAGACCCACCCACTTCCTGAGACAGATGGCGATGAAGTGTTGGAAGTAGACGAGATGCTTGACGCAGACATCGATGTAAGTCGGCCTCCGATTCCTCTTGTCTGTCAGGTGGAGGAAATCACTGATCGTCCGCTGTAGTTTCATCCAAATGATAGGCTTGCGCTGAATCCAGAAGAAGCGCTTGAAAGGGAGGGATTCATTCTGCTTACCGATTCTAGCTCATCGTCGGCCAGCCACATTTCCAAGCGTCCGAATCAGAACTCTACCGCACTAGATAAAACGAACCAGGCGCCCGCCGACAGCGAACGCAGACGTTCAAACTTCGTCGCGGAAGACTCACCCGAGTTCGAATTGATAGCACTCGTAGAGACGCAGGCGAACAACAAGCAATCGTCTCGTACGAGCAATGGAAAAATAATATCTTCGAAACGGATCTTACCAGGTTCCAAAGCGACTCCGTCAGAGATTGGCGGATCGGACGACGAATGGGTTGACATGGACATCGATTCAGTAAGTGGTCATTGTAAACTCAGCCGCGCGGCGATTACCACATCTAACCTTGATATGCGGTACCATGCGGCGTTTATCTGTCGAAGGAAGAGTAGCCTGCAACAGCGGAAAGCACCTCTGGAATCTAGTGCCGATACGACCGGACCTTACCTACGACAAAGTCTACCTCACAACACGTACCGATGCGACATGATAGTCCCGCCAAGTGGACGGGTCGCATATATGATGTTCAACCTGGGTCACTTGTTCAGCCTGTAATTAGCCATTTGACATGCATAAACTATCGATATTCGCCTCGCCGAATCGCTCCTTCGCTCATCATAGCTACCTAGATGCATTTTATCTCGCCATCACATAGTCCTGAGAGAACCATAAGCAGCCTGTTGCCCAATGGACAAAATTGACCAAATACTGCACCACCATTGCTTACGTGTGGTGCTCAAGCGAACTATGAATCTGAGCCGATGCGAGTAGGCAAAGTAGCCTAGTAGCCAGATCTAGACGCAAACTACAAAGAGCCGAGGTTAGGGTATAGGGTGGTATGTAGGCGGAGATGCTTACGTCACTTGGTGATCCGGCGGCCGATTTCGCGGGGGCGGATCAGGTCAGACTGCCCAGACTCACAAGGCTGCTTCAAGGTATACTAAACGCATGTCTACTTCCTAAGTCACCATCACTGCTTCAGCATCGCCGTCATGGACACTCCTACGTCCGCCAGAGGCTCGTCCTCGTTCGTAATCACGGCGACCGGCAATGAAGCTGGTCTACTCGGCCGAACGGCAGGCGATGCAGCAACTACCACCACAACGTTCTCTAAAGATCTGACGTTTGCGCGGTTATGTGATCTGAAAGTACCGGTGGAGATCAAGGTGTGAGTCTTGCACGGCTTGTGACTCGCCTTGCGTAGCGATGTCTTGCTGCTTACCTGATGTTGCTCATATGGATGGTAGTGCCAATCTAGAGGGGAAGATCAAGCGTAGGACCTTAAGTGAGACATTGGCGAATCCGGAGACGAGGCATGCTCAGATGCAAACAGAGTAAGCATGTCATCTTCGTTCTCTACCCTGCCTTCCCACAAACACTCGGATTCAAGGGCGTTGTGTTGTCGCTATTACCGGTCGCGCGAGAACGCACCAGTGCGTGGTCGATGTGCCGAAGACGGCCGAGACCACGGATACCGAGGGTCATTGTCTTGCTGTCGAGGAACTGTGGGTGAGCAGGAGAAAGCATCGATTCTCTGCCTCACCTCGAGAGAGCGGTACATGGTACCTCCCTTTTGGAATCGAGTCAGGCATGCCTTATTGTTTGTTCTGCCTCGCTAACTAAATTCTTCTCCATCGATAGAGGCGTCTCGGATCTCCATGTCACCGTGCAGCTATACTCTAAAGGACGAGCACTTACCCTGCCGTTCCAGACTGGCACCAAAGCTTTCAAGCCGGACCGTTACGTGTAAGTTTCTCCTAAACCACCACTGCCGGCTTTTCAGGCCTTCCCGCTCATTGGTTTCCATTTCACTCCGCTCAGATGGAACTCTACCATTCAGCTACCCATCATGTATGCCTCGTTGCCGCTGGACGCTCAACTGGCAGTGACCTTATGGGACATCGAGTCTCCGGGCAATGCTGCTCCGGTCGGTGGAAGCACTCTTCAGGTGTTTACCGAAAAGGGGTAAGAATTTCAACGCATTGTCGGGTTCGGACACTCTGACTTATATTTACGTTGTGTGATTCTTCAGGACACTGAAACGTGGCCAGCAGAGGTGTTATCTCCATCCTGGAATCAAGGCGGATCCCTCCATTGACAGCAAGACCCCAAGTAACGTGGATCAAGAAGACGAATTGGGTCGACTGTTGAAGGTGAGTCGCGTGTTGACGATCTTGAGCAAGGGACTTGTTCTCATGAGACCTGTTCTATCACACAGCTTGTCAAGGATTACGAAAGAGGAGACATGCCGAGGGTGGAATGGCTGGATGTCATGGCGTTTCGACAGATCGAAAAAATCCAGGCTGTAAGTGCCGGAGTGAGTGCCTGGTCCGTTGATTTGCAGGCAAGCTCAGATGAGCCTCGCTCCTGCTGGTTGAACAGCGGGAAGTGGAAAGGACCGACAAACTTTTCCTTTACATCGATCTACCGCGATTTGATTTCCCCGTGGTCTTCGCCGAGCAGGTAAGTTTCCCCTCCGAAGGAAGTTTGAACAGTAGCCTAATCGAAAAGAGCAATGCCAGGAAGCCAGCCTTCCCCTCCCACCACAGCCCCTTCCTAACCTTCTCGGCGCGACGGTTCCCTCTCCACTTCCACCAAATTTCCTCGCGTCTGATCCACATCTGTGGCGGATATTCGATCCGGAGACGATTCGGGTACGCAATGATGGGGAAGGGAATCCCGTAGAGGCCAAGTATCGACGGTTGGCGCGGAGTCACCGTACTGGAAGAGGCGATCGGGAGTTGAAACCAGGGCCGGAGATGAGGGATCTGTTGAATGTAGGTACTGGCTGGGCATTCGTGCGGAGAATTCTTGCTGACTCAGGCGGACGACTGGCCGCCATGTAGGACTTGTTCCGTCAACCACCGACGTACGACCTTTCTCCAGAAGACAAGGACATCATTTGGCGCTACAGATTCTCTCTCCACACATTCAAGCGGTCCCTCACCAAATTCCTCAAATCAGTCACGTGGTCGGATGTGGCGGAAGCTCGACAGGCGGTGGAAGTGTTGTTACCCTTATGGACTGAAGTAGGGATGGATGATGCCTTGGAGATGTTAGGGCCTGGGTTCGAAGACGGGCGAGTGAGGGCGTTTGCTGTTCAACAGCTGGCGCGAGCAGATGATGAGGTAGGTCCATATCTTATATCTCTGTCCAGAAAATCGGTATTGACAGCCTGGCAAATAGGAATTGCAATTATACCTGTTACAACTGGTACAGGCTCTCAAGTTTGAAGTTAAATCCGCGCAGTTACGGAAAAGCGGAGATCAACCTATTCGCCCTCACCGTTCACGAACGTCTTCGACAACGAGCAGCAGAACAGCAAAAGCCATATCTGAGGAGGACAGTGGTCTCGCCGAGTTCTTGATCGAGCGAGCTGGGAAGAATGCCGTGCTTGGAACGATTTTTCACTGGTACTTGATGGTTGAATGTGAAGACAAGGTTGTGGGTAAGATGTATGCGAGAGTGGCGTTCCAGTTCATGCAGAGACTTGTAGAGGCAAGTCCCACTTCTTGTCTGTCCCGGGTGCAGCTTGTTCATTTCGCTTGTGCGATTTAGCTGGATGACGGCTCGGAGCGGCGCGACACACTTAAACGCCAAGGGGAATTGATCGCCTTGTTATCTGCCAAAGCAAAAGAACTTAGGGCTTCCAAAGACCCCCGTCCAAAAAAAATCGACAAGCTGCGTGCTTATATCGCCGATACCAAACATGGTCTTTCGACCCTGACGTCGCCTCTGACATTACCGCTTAGTCCGCGAGTGCAGGTCACTGGGATCGACGCATCACGATCGTCCGTCTTCAAGTCCAACTTGTTGCCCATGCTACTCTGGTTTGAAACGGAAGACTCCGACTATCCAATCATCTTCAAAAACGGTGACGATCTTCGGCAAGATCAATTGGTCATTCAGCTGTTTACCCTCATGGACCGACTATTGCGCAAGGAAAATCTCGATCTAAAACTCAGTCCGTATGCGGTACTGGCTACTGGAACAACAGAAGGGATGGTACAATTCGTGCCAAGTAAAAGTCTGGCAGCGATTATGGGAGAATATGGAAGCTTGTTGAATTACCTGAAGGTGGATCACGCGAATGAGGGTGCCATTGGGACGTTGGGAGTTGAACCGGCGGTGCTAGACACGTTTATTCGGAGTTGCGGTAGGTCCTGCTGCACCATGGTGTCATCTTTTCCGCTGATAAGTCATCTCGATAGCGGGCTATTCGGTTATCACGTACATCTTGGGAGTAGGAGACCGGCACCTAGACAATCTGATGCTGGCTCCAGATGGTGAGTCCGTAACTTACCCGAGCCACACAAATGCTGACCTTCCCTCCCTTGCAGGTCATTTCTTCCATGGTACGTATACGATGTGACATCCAATTGATCAAGCGATAATGAATTTTCCATTCTTGCAGTCGACTTTGGATATATACTTGGTCGTGATCCCAAGCCGTTCCCACCACCGGTAAAAGTGTGCCGAGAGATGGTGGATGCGATGGGCGGCCCGTCGTCACCCCATTATAACCGTTTCAAGAGCCTATGTTATACGGCATTCATTGGACTGCGCAAGAACGCCAACCTCATACTGAACCTGATCGCTCTGATGGTTGATGCAAATATCCAGGACATCAGGTTGGAGCCCGATAAGGCCGTCTTCAAGGCAAGCATCGCCTTTGCTCTGCGGTGCACTACGCGTCAAGCACTAACTCGTCTTCTTGATCAGGTACAAGAAAAGTTCATGCTGGATATACCCGAAGAGGATGCTATCAAGCATCTCGAAGTGCTTCTGAACGACACTTCCTATTTGACATTGATGTTCGATAAGGTTCACACTTTGGCGCAGTACCTCAGGGAATAAGGAACGGGATGCTCTTGGGAGATCATCGACCGACTTTGTATGCGCAAATGCCTCAACCCCTTAGGTATCGACATTAATAAACGACACGACAACGCGGCAAGTTCATGCATAGACAGTATCAAGCTACTTACAAGCGCATAGCTTCTATCCATGAAAAACCATAACAGTCATAATGATGAAGGACAATTGTATACCAATCGATTCGTTGTTAGTTGTAAAGCAGATCTATGCGAATCAGCAGGCAAAACCCAAGGGTGACGCAACCTGCAGATATGAAAGGCGAAGGGTGACGAAACTTGCAGGGTTGTCATTTGATGAAAGGCTTTCCACCGCTCGCGATGCGTAGCTGTCCCGTCCATATCGGATCTATCACATCTAATCGCTCGCCATCCCTCCCGCAGAACACCCGGGCAGACGCCGCTATTCATCTCCAGACTACATCGCAGAAATCAAGCTCACTGCTTCGCGATCCAGCGGCCTAGGACGACATTTGCCGAACAGATGCTGTTGGGACGTACATCAAGGTTGAGGGAAGGACCATATAGGCGCTCGGTTCACATATCTAAGCATACAAGCGGCGTGTTAGCAATTCAGGCGTGGTGTCTTCGCAAACAGAGTTAGCAGACTGAACAGACTTACCTTGCCGTTCAAGGAGTAATTGACGATTTTGCTTTCCGTCTAACCGCGTCATTGTTGCACACCGACCTTCAGACTGCACGTGCGAGCAAGGCCAACGCCATGGCCACCGGAATAGACTTCGGTACGGACTTACGGTTCAGAGTCATGGTGCGTGTATGTCGCTGGGAGGGAGCGAAACACAAGATGGCAGGATCAATCGCCTTGCGGCCAGACTCAGTAGGAAGTGGACAGGACATACATCTTGTGAACGTTTGAAAGAAGCCTTCCGCAACGTTTGCTGCGGCTTCATTTCAGCGCACAAGTACAGCTGTGGAAAGTGATGGCAAAGCGCAACAAGGTGAGCTGAAGTGAGAATGCAGGAAGGGAGAGCAAAGAAGTAAACATCTCTTCCATGTGGCTTACAGTGAGGAGCCGCTTACTCCATCTCCTCTTCACTCTTAGTCGTTGATGGCCCCGTTCGCTGCCCCATTCCTCTACAGCCGTACTCCGCTATCCGTTGAACACTACATCCCATCATAATTCCTGGTTCGCGTTGGCACGGCATTTTCGTATTCGCACTGAAGTCGATTATTGACCGCATCGCGGTACTGGAGGAGCGTGCCGCAGTGGAAGCTCTAAGCATCATGAACGAGTAGTTCCTGAGCAGCGGGCTGACAGTCGTGAGCATCCTAGTGCAAATGGGCGCGGAGGCGTAGGGGACGAGGCCAAAAGTAGCATTGCACTATCGTAAGCGTTTAGGTATAGTGTGGTGGATATCGAGCCACGGCGAATCCGAGCACATAGACTGCCGAAGGGAGAAGGGATATGAGATGGCCTAACGTCTATCTAAGAGACATGGGATGGATCAGCGATTGCAAGTGGGAAAGCAGAAAAGCGAACTGGGATAGAAGAACTAAACGCACCATCTTCTACATGACCGCAATACTGCATCGTCGTCGACGGTAGAACGACTTTCTCGCTACTACCAGGATGGCGATCAATCGAGGAGACGGCATACGATGGCATACGAATCACTGGAACGAGACCCTCTGGTGATTGCTCGTTCATCAATATTCGTGATGAGACGAGATGAGTCTAGATGGACTGCGTTCATGTCTGCGAGATACTGGGTTCTCGCCGCGTTGACAAACACGTCAGCAGCTATGTCGGCAGACGACTAATGAAGCGAGCAGACCGATGATCAGTTAGAGATTACCCTCTAGGGAACTAAGGCTGTGCACATACCTTCGGCTTGTTGCAGACTTTATCATAATACTCTCCATCCGTCCCATCCTCTCGCCCCTCTTTCCTTTGCCTTCGGACACGACGTTCATCCGATGCCAAGCCTTCGTTGACCCTTCAATCACAAAACGACTTAGAGTCTGACACCGTGCCGTTCCGTTTGCACTCGTTAGTATCCTAGCCGCCATTCCCAACGTAGTCACCGAGACGTACAATTCCCATTGAGGGAGAGAATATCGGCGAGTGAAAGAGCATAAAGACCGGATACGGCAAGAGAACGCATTCCGTTTGTTGATGTTGAACGGTTCGGAAGGATGTGTAGAGGAACAAGGTAATTTGCGCAGGATATAACCGTCTGTCAAGGGCAGTAGGGAATAATGTCAGGGATCGAAAAGAGGGAGCAGTTAGGAAAAGACGACATAACGTACAGTGCACATTACCGGTCTACGCATGCTAGCCGATTTCTTTGTATGGCCCGTGGGTGTCTGAAGGTCGGGTGTCATAATATAAGAGACCGCATAATGAGGAAGCTAGGATCCGACTTCCGCAGAAGTTCAAGCGGGTAGGCATGTTAGCATTTATTTAGCGTTGAAGCGGCAAAGTAGAACGGAGCGGGAAGTACGGGAATCATAATGATCCCAGCGAAGGAATCATTATTCACTTGAGTACGCCCGGCCATTCTCTTGCAAGAGCGATAGCGACCCACGCCGGCTGTGCCCTCTCTTCAAACCCCGCAGCGATCCTCTCACCTTACATCGGCAATGCAAATGAAAACATAAACTCACCTTGCATCTCGTCGCTCGCCGTTGTTTCGCGTCTTTTCCTGTATTTACATTCCCACCCTTCCCCATCTGCCTCACCCCTTCATCGTTTCCAACTTATCCCACCGTAGACAATACACTTCCTGAGGGAGAACAAGGTGGTCATCCCTTGATTGCCTGGTCGTTAGCTGTCGAAGTGATCTTGTTTTCAAGCTTTTGACCACAGATTGTGCTGCAGAATGCAGAATGAACAGATAGTATCAGCGTTACCCAATGAGGAAGGAAAAGGGATACCAATATCGAAGGAGAGTCAACAGCTCGAGCGTGACAGCGGTGGGTAAGCGACACCAAGCAAACGTCTTCCATAACATCACCATCGCGTCACAAAGAGGTCAAACTGCGATGACCGACCAGGGCCTTTAGCAAGATGCTTGTGTGCGCTACCAGGAATATGTAGGGAAAAGTCACCTGACTTCTCCAGCTCTAACCAGACATATTTAAGCTTCTTGATTTCCTGCGAGTCCAGCGCCAGTCATCGCCGCTCACCGTTGTCATCTTGAAATCTCCTAACGCGAATCAAGATGCACCCACATCGACCACCAGCCTTAAAGCATCTCGAGAACGCATGAGGTACACCGTCCTAGCGCCACACTGAGTCCGTTGCCCAATAGCAACGAACAGCAGACGAGGAAAAGGATGGAGAAACTCACCCTCGTTATCGGGACGACACTGCATGGATAGCCCAGCCTGCTGCATCTATTCCGATCGTCACTCCATGAGCATGCTGGATGGTAGATGCGGTCTTAGTCATTTGCAGGAGGTGAGCGTGCAGAGGGAATGTGTAGTCGAATACTGTATGTGCTGGGATCGGGAACGGAAAGAAGGGGGAAAAGGACACATGATACTTGAATACGTGACGAGACGATCAATGATCGAAATGATCACTGAGATTTTCTCGCCAAAATCAATGCTATTGAACGAACCCCCATGTAATTGGACAAAAGCAGGTCGGTCAACACACCGCGGCGTTATTTCATGGTGACAAGGACCTAGAGCCTTCAACACTGTGCACAAGAATCGAAAACCAGTTTCCGCTGTACGACTATACTATTCTGGCACTGACCCCGAATTCTGTTCAAGCTTTTTCCCATACAAAACGAGCAAAAGTCGAAAAATCCCATACAAGAATCGAACTCTGGGTGAAGAATTTGGCTCGCAAAGGTTCGCATGACGATGTGAAAAACCGTTGGATTAGGGTTTTGCACATTTGGTCAGGTTTCCTACTGTATGGGAGACAAGGAAATTATGGGATTAGGATAATTTGGGAGAACGCTGACTGTTTCGAGCTTTAATTAGCAAGAACGCCGTCCAGTTGCAGGCTGGGTTAACTTGCGTACTACTTTTTCTAGTAGGGCTTATGGAGTTGACTGGTAGAGGTTATTTGTCAATGATGTCTATGTGGGATTTGGTTGAAGGCTTCTTATTTTCTTCTTTCTTTTGGTTTTGTGCTAAACAAGTGTTGATCGGAACAATCCGTGTAACCATGCTCTCAGTTGCGCCTGAAAGTGAAGGTTAATGCTATTAGCTCACTGTTCACTATGCGTGACAGTAAAGAAACCAACAGAAAGAACCGCGCTCCAAAGAAGTCATTGATCATTTCTCCGTTGTGGAACTAGACTAGACAAACTAGACCTTTATTGAGAGACTTTATAGGACCAACACAAAAAGTATTACCTAGTTGATCCAGACTCAACTCTAAATACATGAAAACGGCTTTACGGAGTACCCGTACGTGCTTATTCCCCCACTCGCTCTAGCTTAGTACAGGCACCACCTTCTTTTCTTCTAAAGGGAACAGTATCCACACGCTGGTCTTTTTATGAAGAGAAAAGGTGGGAGACGGAATTGCTGAGTGAAGTTTGGTTGGGTCAAGTACAGGATGCGAAGTGAAGCTGTCTGATAAACGTTAGATCTTGTTGGCGGTTGAAGTATCAAACGGTATGACGGGGCCCAGTCGTACTGCACGATACTTCGACTATACTTTATTGTAATTCACACTACATTAAATTTGGCAGATATCAACTTGAGGCAATGAGGGCGACAAGGCAGAGGGCATAAGGCACAAAGAAGGGGAAAGCGTGATAGAGTACAAGTAAAGGGCATGCATGAGCTCAGGTCTGTGATACTACTCGACGCTTCAAGTCTG